>VZTD01000747.1:2914849-2962832 GCA_013397725.1 Rhagologus leucostigma | reverse complement strand
TCGGGTCTTGAAGGGTGACGAACAGGGAGCAGTTCGTAGAGTGGCAGGATACACCTTGTTGGAAGGGACTCACAGGAATCAAAGTTCAGCTCCTGGCCCTGCACAGGACACCCCGAGAGTCCCACCATGTGCCTGAGAGTGTTGTCCAAACGCTTCTTGAGCTCTGTCACGCTTGGTGCTCTGAACACTGCCCTGGGGAGCCTGTTCCAATGTCTTCGGGGTGGAGAACCTTTTTCTAATATCCAGTTCTGCAGACAGCCTCACAGATGTTTTTCCCCAAACTTTTCAGTGCTGGGATTTAGGTGCTGAGCTCTTCGGGCCCGCAGGAGGCACGGTGCTCCCTGAGAAGCTCGGGGGACCAGTAGCGTGAGAGACCCGAGAGGAGGTGTCTGGAGGGTGACAGGTTGTGTTGTTGACAGGCAGTGCCTGACGTGTGTGGCCTGGGCGTGTACTCACCAAACACGCCCCGCAGAGCGGGACAGGAGGCGACTGGAGCCTTATCGCGGAGGAGAAAAGTGGCTGGAGGGGGGGCACGTCTGTGTGGGAATTGAAATTGGTCACAATTCCCACCATAAATTGGAAGCTTACTGCGGTGAAATTGCATAGTACTTCAGTGTGCTCTGATAGGAGCTCGCTTGGTGTCGTCTGTTTTTCTCACACCGTGGTGAGATCTCAACAGCTGTAAATTTTGTTCTGGGTGGGTTTGAGCCCAAGTGCTGCTACAGGTACCTGCAGGGCAAAGTGCTGCTTCTCTGTGATGTCTCTCATCAAGAGTTTGTAACACAGCTACTGTCAGATTGCTCAGTGTTTCGGTTTAGGTCGATGTTCTGCAGTTCAGTTGCTCTTGCACACCTCTATCTGTAGAAGTCTTAAAAGGGCATCACACAACTGGTTTGCTTTACAAACAATGAACTCTGCAGGGAGGCATTTTGGGGGAAGTGAAATGCAGAGGCATCAAGGGGAGTAAGTGGGTAAAGACTTGAAGACTTGGAGGGCGTGGTGTGAATCCTTAGGCAGACTTTTGGGGAAAAAGATTTGAGTGTGAAGGAAGGATGAAATAAGTTGGAGTTGGAGACATTTGAGCAAGTCAGGTCTGTAATACATCCTGAAGTTGAATGTTTTGTGCGGATAGGGAGGTCTCTAAATTGGTTTATACTGACATGCTTTCCTTGGTTTACCAGTTTCAGAATGCTGTGGGAGTTCTTTTGATGTGCCAATGTAAGTTTGATGTAAGAAAGCTGATTCCTAATGTAATGTCTATGTATAAACAGACATTGATGTGCTTATTTGCGGACATTCTGATATTCACACGCACAAATATTTAGGATAAACAAAGATTGTAATAAATTACCATTGTCATCTTAAGATTTTTTTTTTTCCATTCCATTGGATGTATTTATATACGTGTGTGTTGGAGCTCAATCCGTGTGAAAAAATTTCTCTCTTTAATATAATTATTGCTGTAAGGAAAATAGTACATTTTTAGTGAGATTATAATGCCACATTCCAGGCTCTTCGAAGTGTTCTGCGTTGTTTCTGATCTGACTGTTCAGGTTGTGTGGAATAATTGCTGTAGGTTATAAGAAAATGAGGGAGTAGCTACTCACAAACACACAAATGTAACTGTCTCAAATATTTTTAGCAGAGTCTCTACAAGTGAATGAGAACTTCTCTCTACAGAACTGAGGTGAAGAACTTCACCATGGGTCAACACATTTCAAACCACACACAAACTGTAATTAACAAGTTGCCAGAAAAAGTAGCAAAGCATGCCTCTTTGGTTCAAGAAAGTGGTTTCCTAACCTATGAAGAGTTTCTGGGAAGAGTAGCTGAACTCAATGATATGTAAGCCTTACTTTTGCTTCTTTCTTTTTTTTTCGTGTTTTACAGAGACCTTGTATGCAATATATTATTCTGTGCTGGCTAAGCCAGAACTGGCCCCGTGGTTTTGAAATGTTTCCTTCATTTCTTGATGTTTCTATAATGGTTGTAATTACACTTCAAAAGCAAAGCCTTTTCTCCTTAAATTCACTTTTCTCCGATACTCTTCTTCCAGCAAGTGTTGCTCTCTCTTAGAAGTTCACAAGAGGTGATTTAGCATTGTCTTTTTGTTAGTGTCGCCTGTGTCCCTTACGCTTCTCCCTTCCACCTGAAGATGCAATGCTGCTTCCTCTCTGCCTCTCACTTTGGGTAGGAAGGAGAAATAGGAGCCTGGTAGGGACAGCAGAGCTACACGAGGAGGGTGGCACCTGAGACAGAACTGTTTGTGACCGTTCCTGCCACCTCTGCAGACATGCAAGGCTGCTCCTCATTAAGGATGAGATGTATCTTACTGTCCCAAACCAATGACCTAGATAATCCCAAACAAAAGGCTGCTTTTTTGTCAGATTTTTCATAGCCTCCTTTTTGTTTGACCCATACAATGACAGTAAAAGGAAATGAGGAAAAAAGCAGTGTTGTCATTTTGAGCCTGTATTTATGGTATAAAATGAGAGTGATAAAATGAAGTAGAAACACACGCACTGAAAAAGGGCTTTGTAGTATTTGTTGTTTAACTAAAATGTGAATTTGTATTCAGTTTAGAAATTATCTTGGTGAGGGTCATGCTTTTGTGAGTGACCTTCAAGAACACATAGCTGTCTTACTGCACAGACACATAAATAGATTTTGAAGAACATAACCTAATGTTTTGCCTGAGAATCCAGGCATGGATCAGTATAATTAATACTATTATTCAAGTAGTTTCTTTCTTTGCAGTGTTAAAAGATTGAGTAATATAGGTTGTTCTGATTCTTACAGAATAGACCATTGTGTCTGTGTTCCATTAAAAAAGCAAATCTCAGGTCACCTGACACATTCACCTGACTACCTCATTATTAATATGTACTAACAAAAATACACCTCATCTGCATACGTTGGTACTCACAGGCTTTTTTTTCTACGTACTTTTTGAGGAAATAACCTTTTTCAGATTGGACACAAGATTGTGTGATTGGTGTAATAAACAGTAAGAGCATATATGAATTTAAATGTCTAAAGTACACCTGTGTACTGGTGCTGGATCAAAAGACTTGCACAAGATTTTCTGAAGTTTGCTGTGCAATTTAAAGTGAAGTGGATTGTGTATTCAATGACATGCTAAGAAGGTCATTACTCTTTACTTTGATGCCTCTGGGCAGTATTGCTAAAATCTCTTTTAAGGACAGAGAGCAGACAGGTGAACCATAAATAATCCCACTTGGCTGAGGCTGCTGATCTTTGCAGGTCCAGCACATGGCGTTAAACTGATGTTGCTTTGTTTCAGTACTGCAAAATTGGCTTCTGGACAAGACAAACATCTATTATTTGAAGTGCAGCCTGGGTCTGATTCTTCTGCTTTCTGGAAGGTGATCGTTAGGATCATATGTACGAAAGTAAGTGTGAACATTTTAATTTGTTGGGCAGTATGTATGCAAAGATTTGAGGACTGTCAGTTTTACTTGTAAAATCCAACACCTGCTACATGTGTTTTGATACAGATTATGTTTGATACAAAGATGCTGTTGGAGATAAATTAATTCTAAATTCTAAGTTTCTGCAAAAAGCACTATAACAAAAACATTTTCATAACTAAGTTTAAAGGAATCATGCCTTCCCGTGGAGCACTTTAGTTACAAATGCAGGTGATTTGTGAGGTCAAGTAATCCAGTGGTACCACGAACTGGGAACTGTAAGGTTTGATGGTAGTAGAAGTTAATCAGCTCTTCCAGGCATTATTAATTGAGCTAGTGTGCCTGTGCATAGTGTGATTCCTTAGAAAACCAGTCTGAAAGTTAAATGTTTTAACTTATTTGGAAGACCGTGACAAAAACTTAATGAAATTTGCTCCATCTAATGAGGAGGTTTTTCCCCTCTGTATCCTATAGAGTAATAGCCTTTAATGATCCTGAATCCACTGAGCAATCTTAACATGTGGTTAAACAAGCCAACCCTCACACTCTGTTTGAAACCAAGTTTATAGGTTTCTGTTTACTCCTAGTTTTCATTAAGGCAGCCATCACTGTAGGCAACTTTAAGTTCAAATATCAAATGACTGATTATCTTGTGCTTAGTTCTAAGTTTAGCCCAGTTCTTTGGGCTTTAGATCCCTACTCACACCTGAATCCATTTGAGTAGTGATGGCAGTTGCCTTGCCCTAAAGTTGTGCCTCTGCCTGTGGTGTTCCTCATGCTGCAGCAGCTGTGGGCAGTCCTGACTCTTGCTGAGGCAGTCTGCAGCTTGCTAACGGGGTGATGGACACTTAGGAAGGGGACTGCTGCCCTACATGACAACTGTGGTGCTTTACAAACGTTTTGAGCAATGCCAAGTTAAAATCTGATAAGTAATTGTAAACAATTCTTATATCTTAAGATAAATAAAACAAGTGGCATCGTGGAAGCTTCCAGAATCTTGAACTTATATCAGTTCACTCAACTTTATAAAGACATCACCAGTCAAGCAGCAGGAGTTCTTGCACAGAGTGATACTTCTGAAGAAGCTGCTGAGAGTTTGATGTCTCTGTCGTCGTGTCAGGCCAGCTTGTGGATGGGAAGGTATTCTGATATACTTTAGCTTCTGACCCCAGTTACAACATAAGCACTTAGGGAGTTGTGCGTAAAACCTGAGCTACAAATACCTGCTGATCAGAACTGCTCGCTCGTGGCAGCTGCAGGCTTTGTACCATCACAAACATGAACAGAAACCTTCTCTTGCACCAAGGGAGCTGCAGTGTGCTTGGGTGAAATTCTGAAATATGGTGCTACCATACCTTAGCTTCAGAACAACTCTTTTAGAGATCAGTTCTAGTATAAACATGGTATATGTTGAATCTCCTGAATAAGGAAACAGGAGGAAACGGAATCAGCTGCAGCTACAAATCCAGGGGCTTTGACAGTGTTTGTTTAAACGGATTTTGTTATTGTTTCACTTAAACTTTCTCTTCCTCTTACATTTTGGCATGTGAAAGTTCCCATCTGTTGCCACTAGAAACTCATCAATTATGGTAATAATTTAACTTGTAAGACTGGAAAAATGTGAACTGTCTCACTCATGTTGATATTCTGCTTTGTTAACCAGAGGAAAAACAAAAGACTGAGGTCAACACCTGCAATAACTTCAGTTCAAATTGAATGTAACAGCAAGAAGCCTGTCACCCTTTCCCTGTGTGGAAGGTTGCTGCTACCAGTAATTCCTTACTTTCCACTTCCTGAAGAAGTTCAAGGTTCTAACTCAGTTTTAAGTGAGGTAGAGCTAGGTTTTACAAGAGAAGGTAGTAAATGGTAGAGTTCCCTATGTTAACCAGTGAAGAGCTGACAGCCAGGTATTTTAAATAAA
This sequence comes from Rhagologus leucostigma, assembly GCA_013397725.1. Lineage (NCBI taxonomy): Eukaryota > Metazoa > Chordata > Aves > Passeriformes > Rhagologus > Rhagologus leucostigma. Next base: position 2,957,480 of record VZTD01000747.1, on the reverse strand, counting down.
ACAGGCTGAGTGTCACACTTCATCTGTTGGAATGAAAAAGGGGTCAGCTGTGTTGTCACTCCACAGAGCCCACTGGTTTTTCTAAGTCAGTGGATTGCAGAAGCTATTATTTTCATTAAATTAAATCAATTTCCTGTAAATTGTGAACATGTTTGAGAAAGAACAGGAAAATTGCTTTCCCAAGATTATAGCAGAACACGCGTTTTTATGGAAATGGTCTTTTGCTTCAAACAAACAAGCCAAACAAAATAGACACTAGATACTTAGGCAAAACAACTTTATATATTGCTAAAGTCAGTGAGGAAGATAAAAGGTTTCCTATGTGAGTTTCTTTTCAATTTTCAGACTTGGAGGAGAGGAGCATCCTTCATGTTTGTAAATGTCATCACTTGAGGCAGTATTAGTCACAAATAAAAAGAGTATACTTTGCTAATATGATGAGCTTGTGTCTTAGCCAGGTTTGTCAAGTTACTAAGGAAAATATAGGCTGAAGCACCTTCAAGTATGCTACACCAATGAAATCCTCTGTTTATTTTTCTGTGATAACCACCCATTTGCCTAAATTCTTCTCACCTTTAGACATTTTTCAGCTCTGCAAAGTTAGCCCTCGCTATCTAGAAATAGCGAGTGTTATCTGTTTCACAAGAATAATACCTGATTTCTTGACAACATCCACTTGTTATTCAGAGCATTCAAAATGTGCCTGAGTGGTTTATGCTTTCTGATAATGAAGGGACAAGCATTTCCTTAGTCTGACACTCTTTTATTTTACTGTTTCTTCAGGAACTTAGTTCTGTGACTAAAGCTTACTTTGCACAAACTTTTCTAATAGGCCTTGTATGATTGTTTGTATAGACACCAGCAAATCTTAAAAATTCAAGTGCTTTTAAAGGTTAGTTCTCAGAATTGCATGGGGGAGGAAAATGAAAGGGAACAGGTCTAAAGAACATAGTGAGCTACACAAAAGATAGGCTTCTTGGAAACTGTTGTCCTCATTGTATGCGATTACCATCTATTAAAAAAAAGTCTGTCATTTTAAAGTAATTTCTCCAAAAGCAAATTGAAAAGGAAACCTCAAGAACTGACTGAAAAATAAAAGGCATGTTGACTGCTGTCCAGTAGCTGGCTAATCTGTACAGTTAAAAAATGAATCTGTGTTTGACAAGCTCCCTTAGATGCCTAAGCAAAAATGGTCTGGTCAATAGTCATTAAGGGGAACTCGCTCTCCTGAAATGCCACTTTTTCCAGAACGCTGTCTCTGTTCCTCAAGGCAGAACAAAGATTCCCAAATGAGGATTTTTGGAAAACCCAGGTATTTCTGAATGCTTCCTTGGTTTTTTTGGAAGTGAGCTGTGACTATAAAATTGAGAACTTCACATGTCTGGTTAGGCCAGTGAAAGCTGAGGGTTCTCTGCACCTTTTCACAGTTGAGAAGTCTTGATCGTGCAAGTATTCGAGATACTGCTGCTACGAACATTAGATACAGATATCTCTTATTTGGGAAAAAGGTACAAAATGTCAATGTCTGTCTTGGGTAGTGAGATAATTTTTAAACTTCCCCACCAACAGGAACACCTGGGAGTTTAACTGGAAAAGCTGTGGTAACAGCTTGAGAGTCTTAATTTGATGAGCAATTATGTGGAGCGTATTGCAAGCTAAAATCAGCCTTTTCAATCTAATGAGCAGTTCAGCTCCTGGCATTTTGATGCCCTGTGAAATGAGTGAACGTGCATTCTGGTAATGATCCTCTTGCCATGCATGCTTTTGTCCAGGATATAAAACAGCACACAGAAATTTGGCAAAGTTCATTATGAACTAGTTCAGCCTGAGGTGCAGTTACAGGAAGGCAGGTTCTTCTCCTGCCTTTAATGTAAACAGTGTTTCTGTTCTTTTGCCCAGTCATGTGATACGAAGCAGTTACAACTCCTCACACTTCCTTGTTGATATGAAAAGGGATTTACAGAACCCTTGAAACACCAAAAGCACCTGACAAAAAAAATAAATGCACATTCTGGCTTAGTTTAATTCCCATACTGCTGACATGGGCTGGGATGACAGAAGTAATCCATTCACACATTAGAAGCACAGGTGTTTCTTTCCGGCCATCACTAATTATTATGAAAAATGTAGTAACTGGTGTAGTTACTGGGGCGTAAATATCAAAGATCTGGAAGAAAACAGTGTCTTCTTTTCTGCAGGGTTAAACAGCTGACAGATGAAGAGGAATGTTGCATCTGCATGGATGGGCGTGCTGATTTAATCCTGCCGTGTGCTCACAGTTTCTGCCAGAAATGCATTGATAAATGGTAATATAGATGAAAGGATATTAATTATTTTATAGTATGCAGAGGTTATCTGACATGTTTCCATTTGGTTTGACAAATTCCATGGTTGCCATATAATTTAATGTCTGAAGGTATTTCCAAGCTAATGTACATATGATACATAACAAGCTTGAGTGAAATCAGACTGCAGCAGAAGGAAAGCAGGAAATTTTGGGAAAAAGAGATGTGAAAGTGCTCTTCAGCATTTTTTTTGTAATTTCTTACATCTTTTTGTTCTTCTAAAATTAAATGGTTTTAGTCTTGCTCAAAAACTCGAGAAGATGGTATATGCAGATGCTGGCATGTTATTCTTCACAAAATCTCGTTTAAGGCTTGTTAAGATTATGCAAATATGAAGGCAAGTTGGACTGTCTGTCACTTACTTGGGAAATAACTATCAGAGGGATTTTTTTCCATATGTTATGCTTTCACTTCAAATAAATAGCATTCAATTTACTGATTTAAATATATCAGACTCTTCCAGAAAGATATTTCTTCTCAATGGCAGCACCTTCAAATTTACGTGTAACATGTACCGTGCAATGTTCAGCTTCACAGTAAACTGAACACCTTTTCAGGTTCTGCACCTCTGATACACCAGTTGTTGGAAAAGTGGGAGAGCAAAATTGCTTTGTGGAGGAGCGTAGTTCTTGTCTGACTATGCAGGCCTACAAGGATTAGGGAAGTGTCCTGGCAGTCTGGCATTAGGGGACACAGACCTGCTCTGTTAAAGGCTTTATTTTGGCTGGTTAATGCAAATGGTTTTACACATAATTTGTGCTTAAGAATTTGTTTTGTGGCTTCTTGAAAGACTTACCAAGGAAGTTGCTTTTGTAACAAACATCAGACTTCCACAAGGAAAAACCATAGTAAGAAATCACTGAATCTTAGAATATTATGAGTAATTCCTCTCTTCTGGGAAAGTATCTTAACGTCTGTCAGCAAGACAGGGCTTAGTTTAGTGACTGTGGTGGAGAGTGGATTATATGCTGCTTTGGCTGATGAATCAGCTGAACTCCTCACTAAGTTCCATTTACAGCATACTTTTTTTTTGTCTGTAATTTTTAAGGTTCATCTCCTCTTAATTTAGGCGTAACAGAGGCTCCCAGCTCAAACGTAATTGTTTGGGACCCCCAAGACGGTGGAGAGGGATGAGTCTCTGAGGGACCAGTTCTAAACTTCAGTGGGCTGTATGACCCAGGAAAAGGGCTCCTTCCTCTCTTTATCTAGGAGAAGCTTATGGAGACTGGTTTCTAAAGACCTCAGCTGAATTCTTGAAGATAGGAAGAATTAATTTAGACAGTGAATTTCCATTTAAACTTTCTGGCCGGGTAGCCAGATGCATCGTGTCTGACCTGAGCAAATGATTAGGAGGAACATGATTCCAAATTTTCTCTCAAAGAATGGATCTCCGTTCAGAAGTCTTCCTCACAAAGAAAGACGTTTTTAAACAAACAAAGTAGATAGGTGGTCTAATCCAGTTGCCATGATTCTTGAAGTTCTCACTGAATTGGGTTTTGTTTGGGTTTTGTTTGTCTGTTTGGGTGCTCTTTTGGCTTTTTCTGGCCAGCAAGAGACCATCAGTGAAAACTACTCATTTCTGTGCCTTCCTAACAGGAGTGACCGTCACAGAAACTGTCCTGTGTGCCGCCGGCAGGTGACTGGGGCAGGAGATTCCTGGGTGGTGTCAGAGGCCCCCACAGAAGATGACATTGCCACTTACATCCTTAACATGGTGGATGAGGCGGGGCAGCCCCACAGACCCTGACTCTGCCCACCAGGCTGATTAGAACCACCTGAAGCTTTGGTTTTACCTCTCCTTGCCGTTCTTCCACAGTCTGTCCTTTCCTTCTCCTCTTGGCTGCTGTGAGTCTGCGCTGCTCTTCTAAAGCACAGGGTATCTGAGCAAGTCTCTGTGTGTGCAGTCTTCGTTGTTAAACTGTTCTTTCAGCAAACTCTTTGATCATTAACAAAGTTTACTTTTAACAACAGCGTTTGATATTAACAGTTCAACTACTCGATGAAGCAATTTATAACAGCACAACTACAGCTGCAAACTGCTCTTCGAGCATCACAGTGTACTGCAACAGAGATGAACCATGGCAGGTGGCTTGACCTCACAGTTCCTACCCTTAAAAGCAGTCCCTTATTCACAGCTAATGTGAATAAAGATGATGATTTAGCACTAGTGGTTATTAATTTGAAATTTTACTGTTGAAACTTGAAGATGTCCCACTGCCTGTTCTTCAGTAGGAAGTTATTGCTGCTCTTAGTGTTTACAGATACTTAATCTGATCTGTTATGACTTTTAGTATTAATTATTTTAAATCTGTTTTGGAGAGTGTAGGCAGGTCTGTAAATGTACTTGTGCACTTCCCCTTATTCTTCTAACAAGACTTATCTCCTAGAATATTTTTTAAAATATGATATTTAGCATAGTCTTATTAGCTTGGAAACATTAAACAGTTTGGTACACAATCCTGAAAGCAGTAAATCAGCTTCTCGGTAGTTTTTGATAAAGAACAGCTAAAATTATTTCTAAACGTGGGGCATATCTGAAGAGAATGCCTTTATTTGAATTAGCACTTAAGGTGTAGTTTAGTCTGATGCTGTGGTTTTATCTGTTCCTCTTGAGTTTTTGAAGTGATGAGATCAGAGTTAAAAGGTATATGAAGAGTTACAAGTGATAATCTAAGTAAGGGTGCTCTACTTTATATCTACAAGTGCAATATGCTTTTATGTAGCAGAGAGAAACTTCTTCAACAGTAATGTTGCTTGCAGTGAGATGTGCATGTGACAGCTTGGTATAAGGGGTATAACAACTGGAGTGCAACAGTATTTTGTGGCTAGCAGAATAAAATCTTTAAAGAGCTGAGTTTAGACAGTCCAAAATTGTTAGTATTCAGGAAACCCATCCTAAGCCTCTTGTGCATAAATAGTGTTATGGAAATGAATGGCTACTGTAGAGAATTAATTTTTTTATAAATATATATGTTAACAAATACTACTTTTTCTCACTCAGTAACCTCTAGTTAAAATATTCAAGTGTAGCATTTGAGGGAATATCAGCATAAATCTTGCTTACTGTAAGGCTGCATTTTTCCTTACCATACCTGTTAAAATTCCATGATGCCATAAGGCTTAAGTTCTTTCGTCACAGACAGGTTCTGAACTAAAAGGCATGTGCACATGTAGATATGCATATTAGGTTATTTTTCTTAATTGGCTACAAAATAATTTAATTAGATCTTGAAAATTTCTCCATCAAACATCAGTTTGTTAAAGAATGTGCACAGCATATGGCACCCATTTGAGCTTGGCTTGTGACACCATTGTCAAATTTATCATAGGTTTTAAGAGAGGGAAGCAACGTACTCTTCATGTGTCTGTCATCTGAGAGCCAGTATGGCTTAGTGTAAATCTGTATTTAACTATGGAAAAATCCTTTTAGGACTGTATATAGCTTAGAACTCTTTTTTTTTTTTTTTTTCCTTTCTTAAGCCATTGATAGCAATGAGATATTCTTCAGTAAATGTGTGGAGTGTTCAGTTGCATAAAGGCAGTTATTGTTTGGGCTGAGAATTGTTACTGGCCCAGGATTTTCCACTAAAACGTGTGCAAATATTCCTAATCATGCACGAGTTTGGTTTCTTTCTGCTTTTTGAGCTTGCATTAGTCCATGTTCAGGACTTTCAAATAACCTTTGAATTTTTTAAACTTTTTATATCACTGGAACAGAAAGAACATCTAAATGAAAGCTTCAAGCTAACTTTATTTTTCAAGTACTTCAGGAATTATACTTCTGAACTGAGATTTTATAAGTTGACTTTCTTCTGAGAACTTACATGAACTTCTTAAAATGTAATTTTATAATGATGCAAACAGGTTGTTAATTGCAGCATAATGACAATTGCAATATAAACTAATGCAAAAATTATTTAAATAGTGAAAAAGTAAACTTTGTATTCTGTACAGCTTTTTTTAATTAAGTTGCTGTAATTCACACTGCTGTGATGTAGATACTGTAATGTGTGCCTTGTAAAATATATGTACTGTATGTTATATGGAGAAATAGATACATTAACACTGAAAAACTAGTATTTTGGTACTGGCTGGTATTACTTAGTCTGAAGTGCAACATTTAGCAAACAATTTTGGAAAAGGAATTCATTGGCATGAACATGGCAATGAGTTGCAGAAGCTAGACTTTGAAAATGTGAATTACTGCAAATAGCTGTTGGTGGGGGGCATTAGAACAAATTAACTTTCTCGTGTTAAGTGAACATTTCTTACAGGTTTAATGTGAAATTGTAATTTAAACATTAGAGATCCTATTAATAGCTAAGAACATTCCACTATATTAAACTTTGTGTATGAATTGTGCAATAAAGTTACTTTGGAAGAAATGTCAGAGTTGTTTTAAGATTAAGGAATCTCTTGGCTGTAGTACCGCAGAAGTCTGAAAACTGAGTTTTGATCCAAATACAATTGCATCGTAGAGGTGGTGTGGTTAAAATAAGTGTGGCACTGTGAGTCAGAGCTCTCTTAAAGGGTGATGTCAACAAGGTACCTTAATGCAGCTCTGCAAAATAAAAACCCTGGCTCTGACCTCTTCTAGGTACACAAATAAACTGGAATCTTCTGCAGTGATGGGAAAAATTAAACAACTCTAATTCTTAAAAGGGCAATATTGAGGAGCAGGTTTGTTCAGGAAAGGTTTTTTATATTCAGAGAATATACACTTTTTTTGTGATACACTTTTCCCCCAAGTTATTTCATCACAATTCTCATGGTATTTTAAAGTTTAAGAATGCTAAGGTTTGGAATATTTTTTAAAACTTTTTCCTGTTTTTAAATAAGAATTGAAATATGTAATTAATGTAACTGTTTCCTCTGTCTAGTTACTTGGCTTATCTGTTTGGATCTTTTGAAGCCAAGGGAGAAATGGGAGAGGAATTCATTAACAGATCAGGAAATTAGAATGGATAAAATGACCGGTTGACAGGCACAGCAGGAGGTAGGTGTACCAGAGCAATTAGCAAACCTTTATATTTTCTAGGTTTCAAGTTTAGGCCCCATATCAATATATAATGGGCATGGTTCTTTTTTTCATGGGAAATGGTGTATTTAATTTCCTTATCCTTCCTTTAAAGAAAATTCTATACCTAATTAGAAGGGTTTTCTAATCCATACTCTTTCCAGTTCTGGAAACCAGGACAACCACTGAGATCTCTGTGTACAGGCTTGAACTGAGCTATTCAATCCCACCCCTGTAGAGCTGTATGTGCCAAATGCATTATTTTTGGAAGGAACATCTTGGCTGTGGTTCTTTGTGCTTTGCATCCAGCTGAATCCTGGAAGAACAGCCCCCTCAGGAAGCCCTAAGGATGTTTGACATATGTAGGAGCTGTATGTTAACCTGGCTGGCTTTAATCCTTACACTGCAAATACATAATGCTTTAATTTTGTATTCACACACACTCTGTAATGGAAGTAATGGGACAGTAATTAAGTATTTTCTTCGGTTTTCTGTTGTTAAATCATCCTTGACGTTAACTTGCCAAAGGTGTTATCCTCACCTGTTTTAAGTGGATGAATGGAAATCCGCTTTATGAGTGTGTCTTAAAGATCAGTCATTTCAAAACTGATTTTTTGCTAACTGTCATTTCTTCAGATGTTTGATTCCAAGGCCTAGAATTTGTCATACAGCAATATTCTTTAAGGTCTGAAAACTTTTCCTGCTGGGATGTGTCGCTGGAATTAGCCTGGATGGGGCTGTGAGCTCTTCCAGTGACCGCAGTGTGCGATCACCAGGTAATGTTCTGCTGAGAGCCAGCCAATGTTACATCTGTGAGGGGTGGGACAGCATCTGCTCTTGTGTCTGAGCTGCCAAGATGTTCATAAGCAGATCTTTACTTGCCTCACTAACCCATCAAAATTCAAATAGTAAACACTGGGCATGGGGTTTGTAGGCCTAATATTAAAAGGAATTATCAGTTTTGTGAACTTGGATAGAACTTTGCACAGTGTGTGTCTGCTGGAATGAAGAATACAATCTAATATGTGATTAAATGACCACTCTTCTTTCATTCAAAGTGCTGTTTAAAAATGCAAGGTGTTTTCACAAAGTAGGCTTAAAGTAGTTGGAAACTGCACTTCTGAAATTTGTTTGTGCAAGAAGGGAGGAGTTTGATACAAGAGTCTGTGCGTCCATGCTGATGTGGTTCTGACCCATTTTAATAGATCTTCAAAAAATAATTTTCACGTGAGATGAAATTAGTGGTGTTGGTGTCTCACTGTTACACGGACTGTTCTCTGTGCTGTTTAACAGAGGTGTTTAGTGCTTTGAGAGGTGTGGGGAAGAAATGCACATTCGTGGGTTACAGATGAACCTGTACTCTTGTGCTTCACCAGTGCTGCTCGCGTACAGAAATAAAGAGTTTGTGTACTGAAAGAGATGATGTTTTAATCTTCATCTAAAAATCTTGACTCCCTTTCTTGCTGAAGTATTTTGTGTTAAGCTTTTCCTCAAAAGTCATGGTGACTGTAGGAGGATATCTGTGTTGATACTGTTTATTTAAATTTGTCACTTGTTGGCTTCTTAGTTGGGTTTTGTCAGATAAAGCTGCTGTGCATGCTCACAGAACCACAGCAGACCTTAAACTGCTCTGACCTGAGTGTCAGGACTGCTTTCCTGCTCCCAGGCTGGGTGTCTTGACTCTCAGCTCGATATCCAGATGAGGCTCCAGGATCAGGAAGAGCTGCTTGCATGCCCTGCCCTGGTGCCCAGCTGGGATGAGCAGGGAGGTCAGCAAGAGATGGTGGGGGCAGCAGTGCAGTTTCACTTTCAGAACTTTACGCCAGCTCTGAAGGGTTTGTTTTCATTAACACTGAATTGGTTTAAGCCAGATAAGCCTTTAGACCCTTCTCCTAAATAGTGCTTACTGTCTTCTCTGTCTCCACTGGGTTTTTCTTAGTTTTCATGCTTTATTTAGGTTTAACCAGTTTAATTGCATGGGGTTTTAGTTCTACTTAAATATGGAGATTTGGAAGAGCTACAGTTTTTTTGAGAGGGACACACAAAACCCGTAACCATAGTCTTTTACAGTTCATTTATTAGTGTAATGTTTAATGCTTCCACAAGAGGCAAAAGATAAACATCATGTAACCCAGGCACAGAAAGAAAAAGCAGTTTGTACAGACACCTTTTCAGACTTGGATTTTAACTAGGCAAAGAGAACAGAAAGGTTTAGCCACACATAAAGAACAATGATATGAGACAATAAGGTGGCTCTGGGCTGTGAAAAAAATATGTATTTCCAGTAGCAGAGCAAATGCCTTAAGTTTGCTAAAGTAACAGAACAGAAAAAAATTGTTCAGGTAGATAGGTTGTAAACATCAAATAACCATAATTAACCATTTCAGGTTGAAAGTATAAAATGCTTTTGAACCAACAGATTTAAGGAAGCCTTCAATAGCATTTGAACCTTTCTCCTAATGAAGTCAAGAGAAAGTAGGATATTCTTCCATCCTGCAGCAGTGCTTACCCAATTGCCACCTGCAGTGATGTTCTTCCAGCCCCTGAGTCAAACCAGCTGTGTTCTAACCAGGTTTGACCTCAGTGCAGTTGGGGGAATCAGCCACTGCACTGTACTGGTGTCTGTGTGTACAGCAGTGACTCGTGCTGGATCTACCTTTTCATTCCAGGCACAGCCTGAGCCCACAAGGTTACTCTGAACAGCCTCACATTAGCACAAAAGAACAACTTTAAAAAAAGAAAACAAGGCAAAGCTTAAGAACTGAACTTGGGAATCAGTAATTTTTGCCTAATTAAAGGATGACCAGGAGAAATGTAGTAATGGAAGCTTGAAAGGATGTCTGTTTAAATTTCCCCAAATACAATACTAAAAGCCCAATTTCCCCTTAAAAGCAGCACACAAGAAAGCACAGAAAGCAGAACTTGTGGTCATGACCAATTATGTGTTACTGTGGTTATTGTCAGAATCCCAATTACTGTCCATTCACTGAATATTCAAATCCAGTTTTCTTTTTTTTTCAGTAACAGCTACAGACCTATTAGAACCTGAGGTAAGGAAAGCTGAAAAGGTATTAAACATATACAAATTCGGTGTAATTTTAAGGAAACTAAATAAGAAATGTAAGTGACAACAAAAGCAGCACTAATAGCGATCTTCTGGTGAAACAACCCAAGTAAAGCAATGTTTACCAGATGGAAATACTCACAATTGAAATTCTTCGTACCAAGCATGTTGCTTATTTAGCCTGGATGCAGATGTTTTTCCCAAATAATGTTATGTTGGTAACAGTTTATTAGGCAGTTGTACTGATGAAAATAAGACATTTGCATTTGATGCAGCTGAACAGCTTAAACCACTTTCTCAGACTTCATCCTAGCTAATGACACCAATCCTGAGACTGCATTCTATGAGCTGCTAAAGTTCCTAACAGTGAGGCCAGCAGGGGCTGCTGACTGAGAACCTGGGACAGTTTTACTCTTGTACAGCTGGGCAGCATAATGTGGTTTCACATGATTTTTAGGGGTAAAAGGAATACAAAATGTGGCACATTGCAGACATTTGGCTGGGGCACTGAAGAGCTGAAGTCAAATTCCCACCACCCGTCTGCAGCCCTGGTTTTGGATGAAAAAACCTGCAATCACTGCAGCTCCCTCTGCATGACACTGGCTAACTATGATATTGAGTGGATGGCCAGAACTCTCCCTCTTGAGCCTTGGACTCCCTCAGAGAAGCCTTAATTCCAGGCTGCTTCCTGACATCTTTAGGTTTAGCTCTCTCCCTTGGAGGGTTCTTGCAAGGTTGCACAGCTGTAGGAGGTGATAAGGAATTCCTCCTTCCCCTACTTTAGTGCCATTTCCTTGCAATCTCCATTCACGACAGCAGGAACATTAAAAAGGTGTCCTTGCAGGAATCTCTTTGAACTGCCACAGCCTGAGGGGAGTGTCTTCAATGCCTCTATACATTTATGCCATTAATGGGTCGTTTGGTACTGGTGGTGTCATCACTTCCACTTTTGGCTGCATTTGCAAGGGAAAGTGACACCCGAAGAGCTCTTGAAAGGAAGGCTGTAGGTGCCCAAGCTCCAGGAGAAGGACCTGGCCTAGGAAATACAAGTGGCACAAGACATCTGATGGAGCACAACATGCAGGGTTCAAAGTCAGGTGAGACTTGATGGGCCGGTACCAGTTATTTGCTTTTTATGCATTAATGCTGAATGCCTGTTTGAAGAAGCCCAGCATCCCTACACAGGATATTAGAGAGCCAGGGGTCTAACCCTGGGCTCAGATCCTGCCTTAGGGACTGCAGGCCTTTGAATTGAGTGGTGCAGTGCTGGACTCATAGGCATCCACACCCTCTGCTGCCCCTGGCCTCGGGTCCTTTTTGGTGTGAAACTGTGTGCACCGTCTACAGCACATAGATGCCGTCATGTTACTACCTTTAACCCTTTCTGAAGGAGTTAAGTTACGGTTACATCTCTTACATCTGACACAGTTACATCTGTGTCATAAGGATGATGAAATAGAAAGAAGATTGAAAGTGATGAATACTCCAGTAGCTGTATTTTACTAACCACTTCCTCCTAAATAAATAGTTTAACATAACATACCATGATTTGAAATGACAGATTTCAAGTGGGCTGGCTTCTGTATAAATAGACAGCTTGACTTCCCATTCAGCTGTAGTCGACTAAAATACAGACTAAAACAAATGTGTAAAAATATGTCAGAAGTAGGACCAGAACCAGGTCTGGCATTTCTACCACTGATTCATAAGAACACTTCCCTTTTTCAAGTAAAAAATTTCTCTTTACATGCAACCAGAATTATCTGCATAAATTTCTAAGTAATTTGAATGGGCATATCCACATATTCCCATTACAAAGCAATAAAAAAAGTGTTCTCAACTTTCAAGGCAAAATTTTCATGATATAATTAGACTCATTACAATGTATAATAGTGGTTTTGACACCATGTCTTCCACTTGCTAGATTAAAAAGCATTCATCTGCTGTTCTTCACTGACATCCTACGTAACAACAGGAATTAATTAGTCATTGAACAAGATTACCCGATGTTGGTTTTTCTTGTTTTCCAATATAACTGCTGAAACATTGAGTTAAAAACTGTGTCAGAACACCTTCCAGAATGAAAGGGTAGCCTCAAAATTCTGCACCCCATAGACACTGTGAATGAGTAAAGGGTTAAACTTAAACGTGTTAGAAACCATGACTGGTACTGAGATTTGCAGGACCAAACCAGGGGGGTGTGTGCTGTCAGCATCTGCGGGATCCTCAGGTGCATGGCACAGATGCACTACAGATATTCTCTCTGGCTTCCCAGGCTACACTGCAGGGCACAGTTAAGACAGTATGAAACAAATAGAACATGATTCTGAGTTTGCATTTAATATTTACAGCAATCTTAAAAAGCCTAATGTTCGTAGAAACCAAAATCTTTGCAACGAGAATAATGCAGTAACAGATGACAGCAAATGCTGTTTACCTTCCACAGATACTCCCTTTGTCTCTGTACTGTTCAGTTATGTCTCGGTAGCATCAAAGACAGATGATTTGATTTTAATTCGCATTTTATCCTGCTCAGGAGGGACGTGTTCTGGTTTCTCTGAGTTTGTAACTACTTGGACAGAGTAGAAATATCTTCTGTTCTCATGGCATCAGCCAGGAAGCTGAGTTCATTGCACAGAGTCTCGTACCTGAAGGCCATCCGGATCTGGGCAACATTTGTCTTTCGAATGTCATTTCCCTCAGGCCCTTCCTTGCAATAATTCACCCCTAGGAATTTCTGTTTTTCCTGTGAATGGGATTAAATGTAAAAAGGAAGAAGTCAGTTCAACTGCTTTGATTTATTGCAGAAATAAGTGTTTGTTAGTTGAATGAGTCCAGAACAAATGAAAAGAGCAGTTTCAACCAGCTGGCCATTGAGCTCTTCCTCAGAGTCTTAACCAGTTGAGGAGATTTTAAGGCCAAAGTTTATCCATATAATCACTCAAAAGTGCACTCAGTCTGACTTGCTAAAACCCTCTGTATTAGTGTTCAGCCTTCACTGCCACATCTTGCAGGTGAGAGGGTAAAAAGAGGCTGAGGTCTCTTTTGTTAGTTAAATGTTGCACAAGAGGAAAATGAGTAGTCGTCACTAGGGAATATTGGAAGAAACAACAGAATATACTCATGAAGCCCCTTCATATACCAGTTCCTTCAAAGAATTGTTCAAAAGTCACATAGAAGAGAGGATGCTCTAAAATAAGTCCTAGAGAAAGTTTTGGCTGTACAGAATTTTAAAGCCAAAAGGGAATTTAATCTAATCTGACTGCCTACTTAAACCAGAATATTTTCTGTAGTACTCCCTTTTAAGTAAAAGCATGTCTTGCTTATGACAGGCTGTTTGTTTTTACTTAATGCTGAGACATGATGTAGAAAATCACTGGCAGAGGGATAGCACCCAAATAATTAAGTTTGTAACTGGAAGGAGAACTGAGTATAAATAGGCATCTGGTGTCTCTACATATTTTGAGAATTCCAAAACAAAGCTAATGGGGAAAAGTAACGTTAATAGTTTACTTGTAATGTAAGACTGCATAGCAGATAGTTTGTGACTGTTTCTGGAAAAGAGGACAAGGATGTGCACAAATACATCACTAAGCACCTGCTATTCAGTGTTCAGACTATTGACTTCTGGGTTCCTACTTGCCCTAATATTCACAAAAGAGGTTTTCCAGCCACACTTACCTTATCTGACAATCCACTCTGTAGAACGCTGTTTCTTGCTATTTCACACAAGTCACAGGTACTTAGTTTCCACACCTGAGCTGCAATAGCATATTCTTCCATGAGAGCTTCCTGCAGCACCAAAATACATTTAATAAATTATATGTAAATAAGATATAAATGGGGATATGTACTCATTACTAATTAAGGATTTTATACATGCTCTTTAGACAGCTGTGAAAAATTAGAAGTTTAAAACTTTTAAAATCACAATTGCTATGAAAAGAATTGTTTCTTTCAAATTTCCCAAGGACTACTGGTTAATAATTAATAGGCACTGGGTATCCCGTTAGCTTAGTCTAAGAAATTGCAGCCTGCAGTCCAGATCCTTGGAGGCATTTCTTAGGCAATTGCAAAGGAGCCCCCAGGCTCCACAAACACCCTGGAGCACGCAGTTGCAAAGCTGTAGTGAATATGCACATGGACAGGTGGCAGGGCAATTTCTTGCTCCGGCCTTCCCGCAGCAGGCGGGCGGGTGTGGCCCCAGCGGGCTGTCCCAGCGGAGGATCTTCCACGCTCCATGTGACTGCATCCATGCTCCAGCCAGCAGCAGCTCCGTGTCCCGGCCAGCAGCCAGCCCGGGGCGAGGCCAGCAGAGCTCGGCTTGTCCTGGGACACGGAGCTGAGCGACGGACGGGCCCCTCTGGGCACAGCATGGCTCAAATCGGTGCCAGCCACAAACGAGGGCATCACCGCCAGTGACCAGGCACTCCTGTCCTGCCGGGCCACCCAAGGGCAGGAATCTGTCTCAGCTCACTAAGCAAGCAGCTCATATGTCATCTTGAGATTCCACATCGTGTTTTTGTAATGTACTTCCCCAGACTTATTAGAGTAAGGAAACTGGACTTTCCTGGCACTCTAGAGGATTGTTTATGAAGGCTCAAACCTCCCTTCAGCCTCATCCTTCATTTTATACTTCAACAGCCAACACTGGAGAGGCAAGAGTACAAAAGAAACATAATTAGGAAATCAGACATTTCCTTCTGAAGCCTAATAGTGAGTAGTAGACAGAGAATGAGGAGGGAGAATGAATGAAGTGACTGAAAGACATGACACTATGTCCTAAGCAATGAAATAAAACAGCCTTCAGGTCATTCTGGACCCGTGTGGTGCTGTTGCCAAATTCAAAGCCAGTGCTTTTTGCCATTCCTACCTTTGTGTAATGAAACTGCATAGGATCATCTGTGGAGAGAGAGACGTGCAGTCCCTTATGGAGAAATTCCCGTAGTGGATTTTTTGAGTACTCCAGGAACAGGCTGTTGTTACTAAGTGGGGACATAGCAATGGGTATTTGTGCAAGATAATAAAGATACTGGAGGACAGGGCTCTGCAAAACAAAACACAGTCAGCACTTAATGGTACTATGAGATAATGAAAAAGAGCAGGATTTCCCTTGGATAAAATGGAAACAGCACTACAGAGGGAAGACTAAGACCAAAATAATAAGGCTGGCATTAAACCATGACTTCTCCACAAAATATTTAAAATCTGAATTTTAAATCTTACTGATCTTTATAAAAATAATTTATGTTCTTAAATATAGGTGTCATCTTTATAAAAATAAGGTGACTAATAGTACTGTAGATGAGTAAGTATATATGACCATTATGGGCACTGCATTTGATACCAGCTGCATACCTTCCCCCAAAACCTGAAAGTTACAGAAAACAGATGGGCAAGAACTTCTAAGCAATTTTTTATTTCCAAAGCTGCAGTCCAATAGGTAAATTTTAGAAGCAAAAGAAGTTTTAATTTATGAGAAGTCATGTGTTGCTGTTGTACGTAATAGAAATGATCTGTGATCGCCTCGTCTTTATTACTATTTTGCTTTAGCCAACCTATGAACCTAACAAGTACCTTTATTACTGTTACTATTATTAGTACCTGCTATGCCATCTTATCACACCAGGCCACACAGGAGAGAATGAAGAAGAGAATGCTTTGGTCACACCCTGCTTTATTGCTACTCTGTCTGGGTCTAATTTTGGGAATTACTACTTGTGAGCATAGTATCAGATGTGATTTTAGGCAAATTTTTTCTTTGTTCTTGGTTATGTTGAAAAATACAGAGAATTTTCCAGCATTAACCAGAAAGATCTCACTTATAAGGGAACTCTTGAAAAATTACAGTAAACTCAGTACAAGTCTGCCACCCACTGACCAATTATTTTAATTATGAAACAGTGCCCTGCAGATGGGGTTGAGTGATGGTTTTATTAACTGATGTGGCAGAGATTATAACATTTGTTCTGTCATAACAATTAAGTTCTATCTAAAACATTGTTGTGTCAAACAGCTGTGTTGAATTTCGTGATCAAAATAATCAAGCCCTTAAAGAACTTCTGAATGAACCCTGAAGTACAGAAATGCCAATCAGAGAACATGACCTTTGTCCCTGTAGAGAAAAAATGAGACCTTTCCTTAAGTTCTTCTGGGACTACACCAGGGAGTAGTAACAAGTCTAAAGTTTTAAGTTTTGTTCATGTAATTTTAGCTCTGCTTGGTGTAAACAAAAACAGGTGCTGCCCAGTCTTTGACGTATCTGAACAGTTTGATCTTCCTTCCCTGTGAAGACAAAGCTGTCTTTTTGTAGCTTAAGAACAGGAAGTTCAGTTGAGCTTATTTATTTCATTGAATCATTAAATACTTTGGTTTGTAAAGGACCTTAAAGATCATCTGGTTCCAACCCCCAGCCATGGGCAGGGACAACTTTCACTAGACCAGGTGGCTCAAAGCCCCATCCCACCTGGCCTTGAGCACTTCCAGTGATGGGACATCTACAGCTTCTGGGCAACCTGTGCCAGTGCCTCACCACTCCCACAGTAAAGAATTTCTTCCCAGTATCTAATCTAAACCTATCCTCTTTCAACTCCCCCTTGTTCTGTCACTACCTGCCCTTGCAAAAAGCCCCTCTCCAGCTCTCTTGTAATCCCCATTTAGGTACTGGAGGGTGCTAGAAGGTCTCCCTGGAGCCTTCACTTTTCCAGGCTGCACAACCCCAGTGCTCTCAGCCTTTCCTCACAGGGGAGGTGCTTCAGCCCACTGAGCATCCTCATGGCCTCTGGACTCCCTCCAACAGGTCCACGTGTTCTGGTGTTGGGGGGGAGTCTGGGTGGAGTTTCTGACCAAACTGAAGAGTTACTTGTGCCTTGCTAAGAAAGTGAATTAATGGGGCAGCCCAAAATTAATTTTAGGCTGCTCAGATAAAAGTCAGTTTGGTGCCTGCTGTTCGAACCAGTGATGGATGTGTGAGCACACACTGATTAGTTTAGGAGCAACCAAGCAGTACCTTCTTCAGGAGCAATCCATGAGAGATGTTGTCGGCTGTCAGAAAGGCAGAAACAAGGTGTGTGATAGACCCAGCTTCCCCACAGTGAGGTCGAAACAGGAAAGTGCACATGCCTCTTTCCCTGAGGAGATTAAAAGCAAGTTCCACTTACAAAAAAGGCACTGTTCCTTATCTATTTGGTATATAACTGTCATTAATACATGAATTTAAAAAGAGAAAAATTAAGTTACACGTTCTCATACAGTTTGATGTGACATCTAACCAGGCCTACCTGTAGTGGGCTGCTGTCAAAAAGGTGCATCCCTCTACCGAAGCCCCTTCTATCACCAGACGTGTTTGTGCCTTCTTTCCTTCCCCAGTTACACCTCAATTAGCAATTGTCTACCCACTGGGTGAACAGCTACTCAGTGGATTTAAGTGGAGTGAACTGGCAGATGGAAAATTCAGTAAACCCATGCAACCCGTGGCTGCAGAATTCCAGGTTCAAAATGAGGGAAGAAAGGGAAGCACGTTGCCAAGAGTTAGCTAACGGTACTAGTGTGATGAGAGCCTGCCATCTCACCAGGATAAGTGTAGGGTAAAACCACACCCTCAGAAGCAGAGATGATCTAGGAATGTTAGTTATTACACCAGACTTCACACTGCAATTTCTAGAATTATGTTATCATCTACATTAAGAGTGATGCTGGGTTTGAGGTTTCAGAGGACCCTGTTATTCAGTGCAGACAAATGTCCCATAAGTATCTGGAGATGTTTAAAACACTATTTCAACAAGGAGTGCTAGAATATAAGGCAGTTCTAGAGTGGAAGTTCAGTAACACTTCTCCTGATGTGAGGATGTAATCTATCCTTGCTAATATTACCAAAAATATAAAACACTCTTGTCATGACTGTGTTAACTCAAGTAGTCAGTATGATTAACAGGGGGAACAGTTGTACTGACTCATTGGTGAATTCTGTCAGTATCTCAGTTAGCTGTAAAGAATATTTAATGATTATCTGGGGGCATTTTAATACAGTAGTTGAAATGATCTTGAGGTAAAAAAAAAAATGCATTAGTTCTGGAAGAATCTGTCCTTGGAATAGAAAAAGCATGTAGACTGCAGAGAATGTAAAGGAAGTCAGGAGAAAGGAATGACTTATCTGCTGTAGTGTGTCCTTTCCATGAGAGAATTAAAACTAACAACTATGCCTGTTTGTTGCACGTACAAGGTAATTTAGGGTGGGTGTTTGTATTATGAGTTTTGATCAAGTAGGATGATAGAGACATTAATGCTTGAAGTAGCAGTGGGAGAGAAGAAATAATAATATAATAATAATATTATTATAAGAATAATAATTTGGAATGTTAACTTGGATAAAATTGTAAAAGGACAAATCTGTGCATCTTCTATAAGAAAATCCCAAAACATTTTCTAAATAACTAAAATAACCTAAATAACGAAATGAACCAAATCCTTGCAGGGTAAGTGATGACACTGTCATATCAATGGATAACCTCAATGTGCCTCAGCTGGAGCCAGTTGTGCAGGTCACTCAATGAGTCAGCTGCAAATTTAGCAACATAACCTCACGCTGAATTTCAGGCTTTCCTGAGCCTGATGCCAAAATCTGCTCTGACAGTCTGATGTCAGTAACTCCCTGCATTACTTGCCCAGACGTTGGTCTCAGAAGTAGTAAAACTGAGTGAGTCAAGAAGCCTGCTAAAGGAAGTTAGCTGGATGTGCAGTTTGTAATTGTGTTCCACTTGGTCTGTCTCTGAATGCAGCAGCCCTTAAGCCAGTGTGTCACAACAGAACTTTGTGTCTCTTAAATTACCAGGAGAGAGCAAGCCACCAAGAGGCAGGTACATTGTATTTGGAAATCCACCATGAATCCAAGCAAAGCTCAATAAGTGAGTTTTGTGGGGTTCCTTCTTTTGCTTTGTTTGATATATGCAGCTTTAAGGAGTTAAAAAACCCCAAAATACACACAAATATCAAACCAAGATATTAATCTGATGCCTCTACAATTTCTGAATATTTCATTTGAATTAATTCTGTAGTTAGTATTTTCAAAATATCTCAAGTACTCAACTCTTTAAATAATTCATAATAACCTTTGTTTCAGAAGATCTGTAATCTAGACACTGACTTAATCTGAGAGCAAGATACTGATTATCTGGGAAAAATATCTACTTACCTCCTAAGGTTGTTTAGCAACATGATGTTCACATACATATAATACAAATAATAGCTATATGGGGGATTCTTCTCACTGGTCCAGAGGTCGGGGTTAAGGCTCTTGTCAGAGAACATATGGCCACTGTGTTTGGATTCATCATCAACACTGTCAAAGCCAGTCACCTGGTGGGATAGGAAATTCAAAGCAATTAGGGTTTCCTAGAAGCAAACTTTAGTGTCATTTACTCTTGCTTCAGGACTTGCTGGAACAAAGTATCCAGTCCCTCTTCCTTTGTTTCCATCCCTATCCTAGCAGTCCTGCTGCTCTGCACCCCACCATACCATGCACACAGCAGGAATAACGTGTTTTCTTAAAGTTTTACCCATTTTTTTCTTCTGAGACAAACAGGAAGCCCAGGTGCACAAAAGCCTTCAGGCTCCTGCGGGGGCTTACAGAGCTGCAAGACTCCCAAAGATCCAGACTATAATCCTTTGAACTCATCTGTTGTCTTTGGTAAGCAGCTGAAAGCAAGAGGCTCCCAGCAAACCTCAGAGTTCTGATTTGGGGCACATCCGGAAATGTCTGTGTTAACCTTGTCCCAGCAGCTACATCCCCACTTCCCTCCTGAGATCCATCAGGATCTAAACAATGCATCCTTTCAGCTGCCTCCTTCTTGAAGGCCAGTCCAGAAGCAGCTCAAAGTACCCATCCTGGATGATGATGCACAAGAGCACGCGAACATTTTTGGTCATTAATGAAAGGACAAATAAATAGGTGCTGAGCTGCTGAGGAAATAAACAGCTTATTTGACAACAGGACCTCAGTCAGACTTTTATTAAATTGTATGTCAGGGCTTTGAAACAATAATACAAGCAATCTATGGAGAAGGAAGATTTTTTTTAGTGTCTAGGAACAGCTGTGGACCTAAAAAATATAAATAGTAGAGGATCCATTTTGTGTGAGACAGAAAACCCAAACATACTTACGTATTTGAGGAATAGGTGCAATTCTTTGTGGTCTTTGGGATTGATTGTTGCTTCAAACAAAGGTACAAAGATGTTCTCCAACATCTTCCCAAAACTAGGCAGAATATTTTTAGACCTAAATATGTCACTGAAGGGGAAAAAATAGACGCATTCTTTAATAAGCTTGTATTGTCCTTCACTTTCATATTTTCTGTTATTTGTGTACATTCTAGAGCTTCAGTTCCACCAGGTTCAGAAATTCAAAGTTTATGTCAGGGCAGATTGTCTCTGTGCTCTGTTTCCTGCACTGCCTGGCACTCTGCTTCATCCAGGCTCTGCTGAAGCTCTGAAGTGCTCCAAAAATAGAGACAGCATGCAGGGGTAGATGCTGCCTCAGAGCAGTGACCCTTTCCCTTGCAGACATCCACGTACTAATGGGAGACAAGGAGCTACCTCTCGTGAAAGATTCTGTTTCCTAAAGTTGTAACTACTCTAAAGGAAAGTAGAATGCTCTGCTTTAGTGAGCCTTTCAGAAAAAAGGGATAGTACTTCCATGTGCCACTAAGTGCATGACTTATTCAGAGTGCTGATTGTGCCACGCGTGTAAGAAATTGCTACCTAAGAAATTAAAGGAGAGAAACTTTCTCCCCCGTGAAAAGCACTCTCTGGGGGATATATGTGACTGTGACAGCTCCTTCTCTACTCATACTCCTACTGTGACATTTCAAAACATGAAGCTCAGCTATTAAGTCTGACAAAATTATCAGAGGGGACTGTATCACAACACAGTGTTGGAAACAAAGAAATGAAGTCCCAAAGCATGCTTAAAAACTAAGAAGAACTGATAAGGATTTAAGATGGGAAATCATCAGTCTGGGTTGTTTCCAGGTTCACTGTCATTTAGTTACTAATCTTGATGATAACAGTTTTACAGAGCATTTTCTACTCCTTCATAGAATTCAAGAGTTGATCTATTCTCATTACTAAATTGTATTTTAACTTGCCTTTGAATGCAGCTTGATTTCACCCAGTTGTAATTTTTGGTTTCAATGTCTTCAAACTTACAAATAATTCACAGTAGTTTTGAATAGCTTCATAAAGAGTAGGTTCAATCCCCATCTCCTGTCTTCCACCCCCAGACTGTCAGGAAAACTGCACCAATGGTAAAAAATAAATCTCCCAAGCTATTGCTTATAAATAGAACTACAGGACAGCTAATAAGCCATCTTAATATTATCAGAAATTAAGTCATTGGTATGATTTCAAACTGTTAAGATTACCAAGAGCTCCTGATTACTTACTAGATTCTGGGAACCTGAATTATCCAGCGCATATTAGGGGAATAAACTTTATGCTTAATGAACCATTTTGCCAAGTTCAGCCATTCATCTGGAGACCGTCCATAAATGGATAAGCGGGGTTCTGTGTACTGGTACTTACTTTCTTCTAGTTCACGGGCTACTTCCTAGTAAGTAATAAATATATTTGCTTTAATACGGACACTAAGATCATTTACAGCTAGAAATATATTTATCATTGCATTTTCCTCAGAGCAGACATAACTGTATTGGCACCCTTTAAAGATAAAGGGAATCTCTTGTCATTCAATCCATTGTTTTATTTTAGGTGTCTAAATAGTCTCCTAGCAAGCTACCTCCACTATCATGTGAGTATAACTTAACTGTATATATAACTGGGAAAAACTCTAACACCTCCTTTTGGAGGACAATGTTCTTGTGCAGTCATTACTAACACCTTTGTCAGACCTAAGATTAAGATTGATAAATCAGAATTAGGCTATTTAAACTACAGCAAATGTCTACATAAAATATGCAGAACAATGGAGAATCTGACCCAGAATCTGTGGTAGTAAGCAATTTTACGGCAATTAATTTTAGACAATACTTCTGTACATTCAAGAAGAGCTGACATCTACTACATCACAAAAAACGACGAATTTTTTTGCTCTAAGAAATTAATTTGAAGCCTGTTGCATGCATGTGCAGATGCAGATTCATGCAGAGGCACTTCCCTAGCTCCTCCTTCCCTAGCAACTACCAGTAGCCAACTAAATCCTAACAAAATATTAAATGAGTGAATTGACCCTCAGCTGCTCTCTATCAGTTTAAAACTACCCACAACTCAGCTTTGAACTCATACACAGCTTATGTGTATGTTTCTAACTCATAAAACTATTCAGAAAGCAGCAGGGGCTGGCTTAGCAGAGGTTTTCCTCTGAGGAATTGCTGGATTCCAAGCCAAATGCTTGGAATCACTTAACCATAGTGTTAGTTCTATATACAATTATGACATCACAAATCTATTACAAACCTTCATTTCTCTACAGCTGGAAAAGCTTGAAACTTATTTACCTTGACCATACGAGCAAAATATTCACCACCAATATAGTTCTCAGTCTTCAAATACAAGTCCCTCAGCTCACTGGCACCAACTGGATTGTACTTGGAATTGAATTTGTCAAATCGATGAAACGTTTGACGTCCCTGGAGGAGGAAAAAACCCAAATAACCATGGTTTTAAGAACACACAATAGTTTATAAATTACATTGCCTAGCAATAAAAGGCACAGAAAAGAAAAATCCTGAGGTAACTTCTTTCAAACATGCACTGTAATGCATGTAGTCAAATTCTGATTTAGTAAGTTATCAAGCAAACATTGTAGAAACTAGAATTTCACACTTGGAAAACTTATCTTTTTCCCATTTGTTTTGTCATTTTACTAGACTTACTGCATGGACATCTAAAGAGTCTACAGTGAGGTCATAGGGGTCCATGTGAAGGCTTTCGAAGACTTGCTTTAAAGTCATCTTCTTGCCTTTTTTCTCTGCAACAATCCTGTCAGGCTCCGTTTGATAGGTGTGCTTAATAAACCTCAGTAAGTGCTTCTGGTTCATGCAGGCAGCAGCATGGATATGAGTGTCAACCTGAAATCAAAAGGTTATTCATGCTTATCATCCGTCTACATAAACTTAATTAGCAAAGTATCTATGTCACTGACAACAGGGACTAAAGCCTTCTAGAATATTCCTTAAGCAACAAATGGATTAGTGCCTAAGCAAATCAAAATGTTTCAGAACCCTGACATTTTGATTTTGGTGGAATTATTCAATAAGCAGAACTGTAAGTAAAGTAGCCCTCAATTAGCAGTTTCCAATTTAAACAGGAAAATTTTCAACAAGATACAGTCTAAGTGCCAATCACTGACCCTGGGTTCGGATTAAATTTGATACTTCCTTAAAGGACACTCTGATCCTTTAGTATCCTTTTACTTCATTAATGAGTCAACAATGCTTCTCTAGTTATAGATTGTGGTTATAACTATCCTCACTGACTGAAGGGGCTTGGGATTCTCAGCCATTTCCAAAGCAGAATTCATTTTTGTATTTCAACCATATGAAATATCTTAGGTCACGAGAACTGAAGAATATACATGAGAGATTTTTGTCACCATTTTTTCCAAGTTTAATTACAATACAGCAACTCATAACGCTGACAGACTTTTCAGATCTCTCTTCTTAGATCTCTTCACACACTAAGGGAAGTGCAAATTCACAGAAGGGCTGAGAGTACTCCTTCAGGTTTTGTTGGAAAAAAACCCAAACTATTGACAAGAAACAAATGGTTTCCAGAGGTCTGCTTTGCTTTTGCTCGGAAGCTTGCACTGCTACCTGAGCAGCCTCTGTTGGAACACAATCCAGAGAGACAACTCACAAGATCTGGGGGGATTGGCTGTCATTTAAGTTTTCCCTTCAGTATGTGTAAGTCCTTAGTATCACTAAAAGAACTTCTCAGATAAACCAAATACTCTGATAAGCCAGCTATAAGGAGCCACTGAACCTAAATGTCTGCAAGGACTCTCATCCGGGACTCCTCTGTCCAGGAAACTGCAAACATGAACCCGTACAAAGCGAGCCCAACGCATTCCCCTTTGTGCAGTGACTCTGCAGTTTCTCAATCCACCAGAAGAACTAATCAACATCCTTATCTGCTTTTAAGGATCAGCAGGAAACAGAGCACATGAATAAGCCACCCTCCTGCAGTGTAAACCTGGGTTTATGCCATGACATACAGGCCACAGGAATGCCACTGCTTCACTTGCCACCTGGAGTCATTTTATTTGCATGTTATATATACACAAGTTTTTGCAGCCTCTCCCTGTGAATGTCAGTAGCATAACTAAAGAGCAGGATATAAGACTGAATCCTAAACACTTAAGTGTTAATCACTGCCTAAGTCAAATATACCAGACACATTAAAGCTGAAGGAAAAAGAAACATATTGCTGTCTCAAAGTACAGAACATAAAGTACATTATTAATGCACAGGAAACAATGCTGTGTATAAACAGTAAAAACACCTCCACTTAACATATTATCACCCTCTTCAGAGTACTTGTATAGATATTTGAGCCCAAGTGCATTTTATACATGTGCTTACTCAGGTTAATAAACATCCTCTGGTTTAGGCACAAATGGTGTTTACTGTAAACTCTTCCTGGAACAGTGAAATACTAGTAGGCTTGGTCAACTTATATAGAAGAGTGAACCAACAGTTAACAGATGCCCTATAGGCTCTAAATATTCATGAAAAGCAAGTCATAAGCAGAGAATACAGGTGTAGGGACCCTGAATAAGTGTAGTTTATTGAATTTCAGAATGCAGTGGTTCCAGCAGTGGCTCAGCTACCAGAATTAATGAGTCTTGAAAAAACATCAGAACAAAACAAGACACAGCACTTCCTCTTTATGTAAATCAACATGAATTCACTGCTGTTAGGAGGGCAAGGACGGAAAGCAAGGAGGCTTTTTGTTTCTGTTGTTTGCTTGTTTGCAAGGATCACGCTGCTTTTCAAATCCTGCTTCTTGTCGAGAAATAATTCTCTAGAGTGTGCCTTTGCTGTTCAGTGAGCTCCTGTGACATCTTCTCCAGTCCCCACAAGCACATCACACACGGCCCTAGAGCTGAGCTAACCACAGTAGGTTTATTCTGAGAACAAAGATCTGCTTTTTTTTTTTTCTTTTACCTCCTCCTCCTTCAACCTAAGCATACGTATCTGCCAAAAGTTAAGAGACTTTTCTGGAATCTCCTTCATGCTTTTTCCATAGCATATTCACTATTTTAGCTACCTTTTTTCACTACCCAGTATAATTCGACCTTTAAGCAAGCAGCAGCTTCAGTAACAAAGAGTCGTAAAAGACTCAAGTCTAAAGTCATAAGGGTATCACACAGCTTTTTTTTCTTTATTGTTTTTTAGCAGAAATGCAACTTTTTGGAAGGTTTTAAGGACTTGAGCTTTGAGCTACCCTAGCACATAGTTAGTGTGTATGCTCTTGTATATTTTTACCATGCAGGGTGTAATCCTAACTAAAAGAAGCATCTGAACACAGAACCCTTGGGCAGGGCTTAGATGGGCTGATTTGGTTAGGCAGATTATTGTCATTATTGTTGTTATTATTATGTGAAATGTTATCATGCTAAAAGATTGTTACTAATTTCATTGTAATTTATTATGAAAGGCTTCTACTAAAACAATTTGAACAGACCGAATTCGAATTCATATAAGGGTGGTAAATACCCCCTTTGCCTCCTTCCTCCCCCCAAAAAGACAAAGCCATTCCCAGTTTAAGATGTTACTATTTTGTTCTTCATACAATACATGAAATAGGCTGACACTTTTCTGGACCATGAGTAACACACCCGTACCACAAGATTTATTTGTTTCTATTTGCAAACATTCTGCTTGCATTTTCAAATTCACTACAGTACCACTCCAGCCCAGTTTCTCCTTAGTGGAAAAAAAAAACCCCGTCTGCAGTCCCTTAACCAAATTTCCTGTTGCACTGCTTATTGTCCCCTCCCCCAGCAGAAAACTTTTCACTCAAGGTCACATTAATCTTCAGTGGAAAGGAAAACAGAATGACTGACAGAAGCCTGTCTTGGAACACAGTATTAGACCTTCAGTGAACTCACCCTTTTAACAAATGGAAACAATTGTTTACATAAAGGCTAATTTCTTGTAATTCCATCATTCAAGCGATGGTGGACATCAGCTTTCTTGCACTGAAAGGATGGTAGAATTCCCTTCACTCAGCAATTCTCCATGTAACAAAGCCAGGCTTGCTTTCTCTGCACATTCTCAGTTCAGACTATTTGATTCCCTTCCTCACTGACCTGACCACCCTGTGCTTCTCTCTGCAGGCTTTGGGGTGAAATCCTGTCCTTCTCAGGCAGGGTGGTTACATCTGTGTACAACTTACAGCTTGAAGGAGTTGCCACTGCCCTTCCTCATCTAACCAGCACCAGCTTCCCTCAACCACTCTGCCTCCTCCCTTATCTTCCTGCATTCCTTCTCTTTCCTTCCACTATCGCTCAGATCTC
The DNA here is from genome assembly GCA_013397725.1 of Rhagologus leucostigma. NCBI lineage: Eukaryota > Metazoa > Chordata > Aves > Passeriformes > Rhagologus > Rhagologus leucostigma. The sequence goes on along the minus strand of VZTD01000747.1, from coordinate 2,930,520 downwards.
CACAAAACATCCCTCTCAGATCTACTTTATGGATGCTTATCTGTGCATTTCAGAGACAGTGTTGCACTGAATTAGGCATATGAGCTAGATTCAGAGTGATAAGTAATATATACAGCAAAAAGAAAAGCCATTAACACTGAACTTTCCCAGGGCATGGATTCGTAGCATCCACAGCTGTAAACTGCCACATTTTCTAAACACATACACTTTAACTTGTAAATACTTCTAGCCCAATAGCTATGGGCTGCATGAACCTGACACTGAATCCTCTGCAGGCTTTACTTCAATGCTGAGCTGAAGGGAAATCATTCCTCATTCCTCATCCCACTGCTAGATTCCCTGCTCGTCAATACATTCATGTTGCATCAGCTTTTCTGATAGGATGCAAAGCTTTATACAGTGTGATTGATTTTCTCCTTGCAGTTCTTTAACAGGCATGAGAGGCAGAAGTGCAAAATGCTCTGTCCTAGGGTAGTGCAGGAATGCTCCTGGCAGCAGAAATAGTCCCTAGAGCTGTGCAGAGCTCCTCGGGAGCTTGTCTAATTCATATTTATGCCATGCAGAGCAACCCAGAAACCAAGAGAGATGAGATGAGAATCCCTGCATATCCAGCTTCTTGTTTGGCTGCAGAATCCAACCCCAGAGTGTTTGTGTTCCCGCAAATACAGAAATACCCTGCTGTGAAGAGAAACAAATCTCTTTTTCTGTTCTTTTAATTACTAAAAGAAAGAGAGGAAGAGCTTTCTTTATGGTCTCTACAGAAATTTTGCATTATACTGATTGATGCCTTTACACCTGACACATTTTGTGCTCGCTTGGAAGACTGAGGGTAGAGACAAGAACTTGCCTCAGCATCTCTGCAAGGCAGGAGGCGAGAAGCAGCATTCAGTGCTTTGAAAGCACAACAGCCAGCTTTGCTGCCAGTTAACAGTGGCAAGGCACCATTCCATGTCATGCTGAAGGGGCATTCCCTTCGGATCTGATGCTAACCCCTAAGTCTTCCCATTCACTGTCATTTTGGTTTATATGATGAAACAATTTCATCACCAAAGTCAGTTAAGTAGCTACTGGGAGAAATAAAAGAAACATAAAAAAAAGCAAACTTAGAATGAATCGAAGCTCAGAGAAGTTAAAGTATAGGTTCACTGTTCATTCACAAGGCTTGTAATCAAATGTTTAAAAAGCAGACATCTGCTAATTTCATTCAGTATTTTGTGAGATCTATAGAATTTAGTAGCATTTAAACCCACTCTAACTTCCCTTCTTACAAGTACAACCAGTGGTATTTCAACTCTGTGGTCTTAAAAACCAGCTAGAAATTACTTCCTTTTTGTCTAACCAATAATTAAAAAAATAAAAAATCAGTTGCAACGCCCTGATCCAACGGATGCCAGCTATTGCAGTAGAGCATTCAGCAGGGCTGTGAATGCGGAAGCTGCATTCTTCCATGCACAGTTCCCCACACAAGGTTGGGCACCTGAGCTAGTGAGCCTGCAGGCAGGGGAATGTGATGTGTAAAAGTCACTGCTAGGACATATCCTCAGGTCTGGTTTGCTGACACACTGAAATAGTGGCTACAGAAAGAAAGAATATCCAAAGAGGCTTAGGCTGTGATTTTTTCATCTTTAGAAATTGTATCAAAGCTATTTGCAGTGTACCTGCCAATGCAGTACATGGATATACATTACAAAGGTAGCAAATACATGTTAGGTAAAAAAATCTCTTGGCTTCACCTTAAAAAAAAAATTAACTGTCTGCTCTGAATTATCTGAGGCTGTTGGGCACAGAGGTCTATGGGAAGCCCTCCTCAAACAAACCTCACATACAGGACAGGACAACCTGGTACACAAAGGTTAAAACTCAGTTCTGAGTTTGTGTACCATAGAGCTGAACTTTTGTTCCTTAATTTCACCCGTCACGCAGGCAGCGTTATGTGGGGGATGTGTGTTGCCTGCACTTTGCCGTGCATCAGCTGCAGGATGTGAGGAACCCCACTGACGGCAGAGTCAAGAGTCTCCTCTAAAGTTAGTGTTTTCCTACACAGACAGTTGTTCACCTCCTGTGGAGAGCCAAGGGGAGCCAGCCACGCTGTCCTACCACCTGTGTCCTTAGTAAAGTGTAGAGAAATACCTGTGTCCTTAGTAACGGGCAATTTTCCAGGTCCAGCTTGATCAGTGCAAAACATATCTCGGGCTGCATTCCAGTTAAGTTCAATAAGCAAGATACACACATCCACGTCCCTTATTTAAGATGAGCCTTATCCTGGGTTTTAAGAAATAGATGAGCTCATTGGAGGAGAACTCCTATTAAATCAGGAAAAACGTGGGGAAGAGGGCAGCAGACAGGAAAACCAGTAATGTTTGGTTGTCATGCCAGCAATTAATCCTGGCCATCTTTCTACTGTACCTTTCTAAATGCAGCAATACACGTTCACTGACTGACCTTGCCACTGCATTCATATCTGTTCTAATTTTGGCATTTTCCATCCATTACTTTGGCTCTTTCATATAAGCAGATTGTACCAAGACCTCCACACTCATGTCTGAGGGATGTGATACACAACTGCACCAACAGCCCTTTGGGAAGGTGAATCCTGTTCCTTGCTTTCCTTGTGAGCAGTAAGCACTTCTCAGGATTGACTTAGCAGAGAGACATCCGGAAAACACAGGCTGAGATGTGTGGCTTTCAGATGTTTCACTGCTGATACTGTTAGTAGAGAGGAAGCACTTCAGGGAAGTTACAGTTCCAAACATTACTCGGGTTAGCAAGACATAGGGAAAACAAGACTATCTGGCGGCTTACAAGAGCTGTATCTACAGTGCAGTTTACTTTCCAGAGTGCTTCAGAAAAATATTACTTGTGAGCTTGCTTCATAAAAATACTTTAAGCAAGATTAACGCTGTGCAGCAAGAATTTTTCAAGCAGTACCTGGCAGCAGGAATGGTATCTGGCAGAGAAGAGCAGGCTTGTTCCTGTCCTCTGGAATGCGCTTATTGCCAGAGGGGAAGCAATGCACATTTTGTGCTTTTGAACAACATGAATCCTTTTGTAGAGTGGCTTATTCAACAGCAGGTAATTAAAAAATAATTAAGATATGCCCAGAGACACTGAACATTTGCTTTGAGATCAAAAGCTGAACTTAGCAAGTACAATCCTGTTAATTACAACTTCTCAGGAATCAAACTGATTGTGGTAGTCGCCCGATCCACACCTCTGCATGTCTCAGTCACCGTGTGTTTTATTATTGAAGTCTCCGTCAGCTACTGAAGTGTTTTCTCTGAATGTGGCACACAGCAAATGTCTTTCCAGGGTTATGCAAGAAAACTGTCTGGTTGGGAGCTGAGTCTCTGCCACTTGAGTGAATTAGCTGACAGATCCTCCCATCCATACATTTAACAGTTGGAAGGGTGAAATCCACTAGAACTTACCTGACAACTCATCTGCTTCTACCCTCGTGATGGACACTGGGACAGCCAAACACTTTTACCTTGGACAGTTTATTACCACAACAGTAGCAAACATTCAGTAGCCAGCAAACACACTGGGCATTACAGGGAAAAGCCAAGAGGACTTTTTGATGAACTAGTGCTCACCAAAATGTAACAAGAAGGATTAGTAAACCCTGAAGTAACAAAGTAAGGATTACCTCTTCCAGCTGTATAGAGAAACAATGCAAAATGTACCTAAAGTGGTTAAAAACACCAGCAACAATTGTGAAGAAATTTCACCTATCAAAATGAAGCAGTAACTCCAGAAACTTCCTCTCCACCTCAGAAAAGGGAAGCAAATGAAGCAGCCTAACACTGTTGCTTTCATGCTTTGAAGAGAACACAGCTCTCTTGGGTGTGAATATGTCAGGAAACTAAATCAGCTCCTTGATTCCCCTACCTGTCTCCTAATTACATCCCATTGTATCTCAGAGGGAGCCAAGGCCACAATTCAGATCATCTTTTTACTTAATATATTGCAGACTTTTTTTATCAGATACTGATGGCAGCATGAACCCTCACTTTAGTTTCTGTGGGAGGTCTTTTGACATGTATTTAAACATCTATTTTCACTATGAAGTGCAATTACCATCTAAAATCTATACAGCTGTTCCTACTACAGTCTAGTAGGACTTACCTACATGAAAGCAGAAAAATACACTTGAAGGTCTTTGAGTTCATTAAAATTAATTAAACCTCCATATGGATATTTTAATTCATAATCCAAGTGAGCTTCATTTGATTAACTCTGTTTCACTCCTTTAAAGCAATCTACACACAATTAAGCCCCTTTGATTCTGAGTAAGTAAACAAATTAGTTTAGCATAATCCAATTAACCCACGCACATTCAAGTTAATTTTCCTGGAGAGCTCCCATGTAGAAAAATGTTAACATTCTTAAAATAACTTAATTCAGTTCAGTGGTATGCACACACTACTTAGTGTATATCATCTACATCTCCCATACGAAAAACAAAATTGCTGGAACTCCTACTAAAAGCAGTGTCATGCCTTTAATCCCACTCACACTTACCTTTCTCACATTATAAAAGTCTCGATGGGGATTACTCTTTAGTTCTTTAAATTCTGACATTTCATTTAACATCTCGTGTAAGCTAAATTTAGATTCTAAAAAGTTAAGCCTCCGATGACAATATGTTTTTCTGTAAAAGAAAACACAAAAATGAACTGTAACTTAAAACTAGTTGTATTTCAAATTCAAAAAGAACATCAAAGTTTTCACAGTAAAAACAAAGGTGGGGGGGTTTATGAGGTCCAAAACAAATCCATTCTTTTTATCCTACTGGTAAACAAATATGTAAGCCAATTTCAGACCAAAGTTATTAGTGAAATCTCAAACAGAACTCTACATAACCATGTTATGTCCTTCAACTGGTCCAAGTATTCATCACCATACCTGTGCATAAACTGCAGTCCTTTTAGTAATAATGACCAAAGCATGAAACCTATAATCAAATGTGATGTCAATTGCAACTTCTCTAAAATGGTACCTCCACTAGAACAATCTTCTCATATATAACAGAAACTTGTCATCCAGACTTACTCATTATGAATTTTTTTTAAAATATCCTCCAAATTTACTTGCTTTTTCAGTTAGATGTGAGAAGCCAAGATAAGATCCAATATGCTTTCATTTTTCATGCCTTAAGAACACATATATTGTGTAGAAATACTTTTTTCCAAAATAATTTCTTGTGCCCTTTTTAGAAAATATGCTTTTTTGTTCCTGCTTGCCTACTCAGAGCTCCATCTTCACTTTCATCTTCTGTCATGTTTCTCCTTCTATTTTTAACCAATGACATGGTTTTTCTCTTCACCATCTGTCAATTCTTATTGACTCTACAATATTTTGGTAGCACTGTTAATGTAATAGCCTTCTTTTTCCTGCTTTATTGTTGCCAATCTCTCCTCATTAGGACACAAATCCCATTATGGTTTTGGAAGTCCATTTCAAACCCAGTCTCACAGTACCCGATACTGATCAAGACCGGTTTGCCCGCTGCAGGAAGTCTCTGCTGGGTCACACTGTTATCCAAAAGACCACAAGCCCGAGGAGTAGGGGTGAGATTTCATCAGTTTACCAACAGCAAAGATTAAAGAACAGTGGCTCTTGATCTCTGAGCAGCCCCACATGTGATGGGCATAAATGATAGGAAAGCACTTGCTGCAAACAGGGAAACAATACCATAAGAGCTTATGCAACAGGATCACAGCAAAGACCTTTTTCTTTTGGGTTGTGCATATTTATCAGAGAACGTGGACAAGCCTGCAAAAGCTTACTCTGAATTAGTGAAAGGAGCAGGTGACTGACCTGCATTCACCAAGGTGCTGAGTGTTCTAACTTGTCCTACCAAGGCCCTTCTTACTTAGGGCTTCCTGTTACGACTGTAAAGTCTAAGGTTTAAGTTAACACTGCAGAATGGGCTTCAGCATGACTTTTGTTTCAAGTTTTCCTCCTTGTTCTTTTATCTTCTCATTACCCATCTCTTGGACTATAACGCACTGTAACTGGAACGCATTCACCCATTGCTGACTGCAACCAAAGCCTGCTCGAGCTGGCACTGATTTGGAGCTGATAATGCTGGCAGAACCTGGGGCTTGCTCCTGAGAAAGGGCTTAGGGAATGGGCCAGGCTTGTTTTGCCACAGACTCTGCCACTGTTGCTGCACGAGGCAGACAGACTGACACAGGTGTGAGACAGACTCACAGGGGAAAGAATGCCCCAGGTGGGGCTAACTGGGCACCCTGTCAGTGATGATCTCTCCCAGGCTGGAGCACCAGCAATGCAGTGCTGGCACACAGGGCAAATAGCTCAGAACAGTCCAGGTTCCTGCTTAGTTCCATCATAGAGTAGATTCTTTTCCTTTCCTGGTGCTGAGGCCATGAGAGATGGTGCTGTTTCCAACCCTCAGCTAGGAAGTAAACTTAAAAACTGGATGCACATGCTTTCATCATGCACTAGGCAAGGGCATTGCTTTGCCATGAGTGTCAGTGACTGTACTAGAATTGTTACATTTCTAGTTTTTAGAGACTTCCCAGGAATTTGGTGGTTCTGGGAAATTTCAGACTTATTTTGATTGTGCATGCACGGGTCAGTTTTGCAGCATATGAGCAGTTAATTCACATCTGGAACAAATCAGACTGAATATTTATGTTGCTGAGCTGCTCTGTATGCTCTGCATATGCAGGGTTTCTCTTCATGCAACCAGAGGAGAACAGACATGAAGGAATTTCGGACAACTGTTTGAAAACCTCAAGTTCAGCATAGGCCAAAACAAAATTTAAAAAAAAAAAAAAAAAAAAACAGTTCCTATGCTTCAAGAAGTTTGGGTCAGATTTGACTTGAATGGAAACATTTGGCCAATTCCTTGATTTTTTTTCCGTTAACTCCTTATTTTGCCATGGTTGATGCTAAGAAATCAAAGAAATGAAAGGTAGCCAGAGGTGGGATTGTATTTCTTTCTTTTAAGTTTTCCCACGATGCGTAAGTTCTTGAGAAAGGCAAAACAAAACATTACTGTAGAATGGGTATGCTGAGGAATAAAATACCACAGAAGTGAGAAGTACTAAGCTACAGGTAAACAGCAGCCTGAAGGGGCAGAGATAACAAAAGAGGAACATACGTTGGGCCATCTGCAATTAGAGCAAGAACGTGGCTCAGGTCAAGGGTGTAGGTCTGCAGGTCAGGATATGGCAAACTCCGAGGCTCATTGAGCTCCATCATCTCTTTGTTATCATAAACAAAGGGAATGCCACCTTTTAGCCTGATAACATAATCCAAATTGTCTGGAGCATCATCGAGATTATAAGGATCTTCATTTTCCTCTGGGGGTGAATGGAAATCTGAAAACAAATTTGCATTACAGTTAGAAGAAATAACTTACACAAAAGGTAAAATAATTACAAAAAAGAACTTTCTTCTTCTGTAAAGCTTAATTCCTAACAGGTCTCAATACTTTCATTAAAATCACATTCAGTTACTATAAAAGATCTGCTGTTACAACAAAGCCTTATTCTGACAGGCTTTAGTTGCAGCCCTCCTCTAAATTAAGTGCCTACCTTAATTCAAATGTTTAATGTTACTAGAGTTCTCTGAATCAATGCATACAGATTTAATACTATTCTTTATTAATGTGTGATGGAACAAGTTTGAAAATGAGTTTGCAGAAGTATTTAAATTGGGATGGTTGATGTACAGTTGAGGTTTTTGAACAGTAAAATAGTTGTTGACTTAATACCCACCTTCATTATTTTCTTTTCACCTTCTGACTCACTGTAGCAATTTTGGAAGTTGGTTTGGAAGAGTCAGTTGGTTTTGTTGTGTTTTGATTAGAGTTTTTTAGTTTGTAGGGCTTGGTTTGCTTGTGTTTGGTGTTCTGTGGTGACGGTTTTGTTTGAGGTTATTTTAATAAAACTCTTTTTTTATGTTTAACTGCTTTTGAATAGAAGCAAGGACCATGAAGGCAAAGATAGTACAACACAACTCCAGTTTATCCATTGGCCTTCTGATCATGAAGGCAAAGATAGTACAACACAACTCCAGTTTATCCATTGGCCTTCTGATCATGAACAAAATCATAAAGTACCAGAAGCACAGTTGGGATTTGTTCGGTATGGTCGTGTAAAGCCTTTACAAAGTTACAAAGTTTTTTCCTAAGAATCAGGTAATGACACATACTTCTATGAGATTTGGCTTATGTAAACACTCAGACATTTTCACCCATGTTATGAACATTCATCACTTCTTTTACAATATCTTACTAATGCAACCAGCACAAAATAAGTGTCCTGACTGCATTTATGTCAACTGAACTACATTCTTTGGCTCAGTCTTATCAGAGATTTCTTGTACCTGTTCACTTAAGCCATGACAGAAAAGTAATTAACCAGTCCTTTTATCCACCTAGAGCACCTGAATGTATGTTATCAACTGATACCATCCTTATCTCTAATAGTCATAACTATCTCTAATAGTCATAACTATCTAGCTCAAACTTGTGCTAATTAAGACACTGTGTAACGAGATTTCATTTTTTGTGTCGTAAGTTTAAAATCACAACTGTAAGAAAGTTATTAACCTAATAATAGCTTGGAAATATCTCCCTGGCAGCTGTTCCAAAATATCTTCCCTATCTTCAATATTCAGTATACTGTCCTCTTTACACTCTTCCTGAAAAACAAACACTTGAAAACATATTTAGTCATCCTCTTTCAACCAGTGAGCCAGAGGGTAATTGATTTTAAATGTCACTTCAAGGCTGAAAATAAGCTGTCAACAACATGGACACATCTACAGTGGCCCATCTGTACAGCAACCAAAGGTTGCTCCTCACAGCCTAATCCAGAAATGAGCAGTGCAAACAGTTTAATGCACAAGCAAAGCTTTTGAGACACAACCCACCTAAGGGACAAAAATAATTTGTGACATACATAGTGGGGGAATATGTTCAACCTAATAAGCCTTGTTGAGAGATCACAGTTTATTTACCCAGGCAGAATGCCTAACAAATGAGACTCTACAGCTTCCAGTCTTGACCTAGCAAGTGTAGCGTGCCTGTGAAATTCCTGACTCAGGGCTTGCTAACTGGCATGTCTGTATCATGCTTCAATTTACAATGTAGATGAGCTCACCACCCCTTTTAGTTCCAAATGCCAAGATGAAGAGGAATGAGTTTTCACTTTAAACCATAGCCATACAGCTTTTTCCTGGGGGAGCACAAGAATGCTACTTAACATCCCATTTGCTTAGGAAATAAAGTAATCAATGAGAGTCTAGTCTTGGTTTTTAGGTTTTGACAGCTTCAAAGTTCCCAATTAGATACAGGATTTATAACTTAGGTCCGTCACTGATTCTCCACTCAATAACAGAATAAATTACAAAGACAGTCAGAAGAGATCACCACAAAAATACAACTTCCCTTTACTACAGTAGTGCACGGGTTTAATTCTGTATTTCAAAATAATGTTTAAATTTTTTAGAATGTAATTGAATATTTTAAAAAGGATATTCACCTGGATTCACCTCATCTTCAACCTTCCATTTCTGATCCCGCATGCTGCACAGGTACTGAGATGTTGTTCTCGGGAAGCGATGGTAGGCGAGACGTGAGTACTTCTCTCGAATGAGAAGAGCTTTCACCAGGCTCTTGGCAGCTTGTTCATAATCATCAACTGTAACCTGGAAGGAAAACCTGGATAAATACTGGCAAAAACAGCAGTTCTAGCAAAAAACCAAATCTACACCCGTAAAAAAGAGACTGAATTTCCAGAAATACAAGTGTACGGGACTTGACCATAAGGATCTTGTCCAAGGAGTCAGGAAGCCGGTGGCAGAAGCAGAATCCAAACATAATATACAAAATACACACAAATGGTTTTTATCCTACCATATATTACCTATTTATTGAACTTCTGATTACATTTTTATCCATATTATTATTATAAAGAGCGTAAAACAACGTGACCTTGACTTTAACTGTTTTACAAATCACAAAGCAATTTAGAGTTTGTTGCAGAGAACCATCATATTGGCATTTTACACTTCATATACATATATGGGACCTTTTTGACACCCTCTAGATACAGAAAGTGGGAAAACAATGGTTTCTTACCCCTGCACAGTAGTCCCCACTAATTGAAACTCTCTGGAATTCTGGTACATCATATGGCACTTGGACTGGCACAAAAGCACTTGGAAGAACTGGCGTTGCAGGAGACAGGACAGGATTGGCTGGTGGTGCTTTCCATTCCTGAGGTGGAATTTGTAATGACAAAGACTGGGATCTAATCATCTTGAAACTTTTCTTCCTATGAATTCATGGTATGAAACATAAAATAAGCCATGGTATAAAACACTAAATACACAGAAAAACTGATTACAGCAAAGAAATCACCCCCTAGGAAATTTTACAAATGAAATCTCTCATACCACAGAAAAAATGTTGGTCAGAAAGTGCTTGTGCTTTTCACTTTTCTCTACTGATATTTCACATGATCTACACTACACACAATTGCACTTACCCTCCACATGAGTCCAGTATGCTATAATTTATTTACAATCACCCTAAGATGCCCTAAGGTTTTTGTTTCGCTTCATACAAATTCAGTTTCAGTAAGTCACTGTGTAGAAGGAAAACATGATCACTGTGCTCACTTGAGTAAGGGTTGATTCTTCGAGACTGACAGCATCAGAATTTGTGAAGGATCAGACAGAAAGAAGTGACTGTTACATATGGAAATTGTTGTAAGTTATTACACTGTTACACACACTTCTCATTCTTCTCAAAAGTTGCAAGACCTAAAACTCATCTAGTTGTCAGACAAGACTAGGCAACAAAATTTCACACACAGTCATTCAGTTCAACTTGTAAGGAAAAGGAGGAGCACCTAGTTATTCCTTAGGCAGTGTTTGATGAGACTTGAGCAGAAGGCTGATGTTGGTTATCAGAGTGATAACATAGTACGGCTTTCATAAGGAGTCTGTTCCTCCCCACAGGAGGAACCCACATAAATTTAAAAATGTTGCCTTTTGTCTTCAAAGCTGTGATAGATGTGCACCTCAGATAAACCAGCTGAAAAAGAATGCTGTATTTTTCAGTGAAGTAATTGTAATACCTCAAGTGGAGTTTTAGAATATCTCTAAAGATGGAATTCATTTTCCTTACTCAGTTTAAATGTGCTTAAATGTATTTTAAATATTCATATAATATATAAATACTATGTTATAAACTACCTGTAATATCAATTTCTTTTGCACTGTGGAAAGAGTCCCTAATGTTGTAAATTAGATACCAAAATCTTAAAATGTTGGTAAGAATCACTAACAAAGAAAAAGGAACACTGGAAAATTTTCTGGAAGCTACATATTACTTCTGTGGTATTCTTAAGATTAGGACCATGCAGTGCTGGTACAATTAACACCCAAATTTCCTCCTCTCAAGTACTTGTAGCCACCTTGGAAATCAGCATCAGTTTTGAAAGGCAGCACTGGATCTATTGCAACTGGAAACAGCACAAGTTGTACCCGTGTCACTGTCCCTGAAGTACACTTCAGTCCTGCAGGACAGGGATGAACACTTGTTCTGTTCCCACATGTAAACAACATACCTATGATACCCCTTCCTGCAGTTAAACCTGTACAAAACCTGAGTTTGTTTGACAGAACATACTTCTGTGAGACCAATTTTCCAAATTAAAAGTGAAACACACTAGTTCAGGAAGACATATATACCAAATATTTGTTTGACTAGAAACATCTGGTTTTCCCTTCTGTGCCTGTTTATATCTATGAACATGCCAACTGGGAAACCCACTTGCACAATTCCAAACCCAAAGTCTCAGCTTGTATCATCAGTGAGTCATACCTTAATTTAACTAAATTGACTCTTCTCCCTTCTGTTCCAGAAACATGATTCCAAGTGTTGCCCAACTGCCTGTCTGCAGCTAACCAGGTACCTGTGCTTAGCTATCACTTTCAAAGGCTTTCTTGTCAGCCTGCTTTTTGAAGAGTCTGTACACGTCCAACCCGTTTGGTGTCAGGCTGCTGCTGAGTTCATGTGACTCCAGAAACAGCCCAGCAGTCCTGTGAAGGCAAGACACTGGAACAGCCTGACGTCACTGAAGTCTGCCTCTCTTACAGAAAAAAAAAAAAAAAAATCACAAACCAAAGCAAGTTTGGCTTCATTACAGCCCTGGGTAAACCAAAGGTAGAATGCAATTTTATTTTTTTTAACGTGCACTTTCATGGCTGACAGCAGTTAGATTTTATCTCTGTGAGTAAAGGAAACCTACAAATAACCTTATTATGCCAATACCACTTTTCACCTTACCCCTTGATTTTAAATATAAATTCTTTGCTTTCATCTATTTTTGCAGAGACTAAAAGAAGTATCATGCCACTGTCATTTTCTCTGTGTTAAAATTTTCTGTTTCTCTTAATGAAACTAGAAAAAGGGGGGGGTGTGTTTCTTTTTCTGACTCTTCTTACATTAAAGAGTCTTAGGGTTGTGTTCATTTCTACCCAGCTATGCTGTTTATTAAACTTGCATAAGCAATATCTGTGCTATTGCCGGGAACACAGCTGAGACAACCTCACAAGTCCAAGCTCCCTGGGGCCCATCCCCATATCTCCTGCACAGGACAGAAGGACACCACATAGGTGGCCCTGGTACCTGCTGCTGACCTTTCTCCTGAAGCAGTAAGAGGCAGAATGCTGTTTGCCAGGTATTTCAATTGTAACTCAAACTCATTTCAGAAACTATTTTCCACTAAAGAAGCAACTAGAGAACAAACCTTTTAGCTGTTTCCACAGACTGCTGTTCTGCCAGCTCCTTCTGCAGCTCCCTCTCCTTGGCCTCCTTCTGCCCAATAGGGCAGTCTTCAGGCACGGTGAAGAGTGACAACGCATCTTTGCTGTCTTCTTCTCGCAGAACTTTGGCAAACACCTTCTCTGCCAGGAGCCGCACATGCTCATCAACCTCCGAAATGTTCAGCTTGGGAAACTGCCGGGGCATCTCGCCTGATGAGGAGCAGAGTTGATAAAGTTAGAGCTACAGGGAGAGTGAAGACACTGGGGGGTTTTCCATGGTATGCCTATCAAGATTCAGAGCTTGGAACAAAAGCAGAAAAAGTAGAACAGCTCTGCAGAACTTAAACTAGCATGCAGTACACAAGAACCACAGAGCAGCTCTACTTTTGGAGCCATGCTAATTTGTGCATTGGGAACCTCTTGGTATACCCACAAAAATTCCTAAGCAATTTATGTAGAGATTTACCAGGAGATTCCACTTACTTGCACAGTCAGACAGACAATTCTTTGTGATACAATGGATACTCAACTGTGTGTCCTTGCACTGAGCCTGGAAATCACATTCACTCAGTTGCTTGCCTTCTTCCTCGCTCAGTGACTTCAAACCAACAGGTAAGTTAGAAAAGAAGGTTGTACATTTCCACCTCACCCCATGCCTTCCACAAATCAGAAAGTCATGGAACTGCTGTGAAGTGAAATGGTTGCACAACAGGAGCAAAGATAGTATAGTTAACTCAGTGACTCTTTTTTCCATTTGCTCTCAGTAGTTCATATCAGACTTTTGAATGCATGTGGGAAGCGGATAGGTCATGGACTTCTATTTCTACTTGGCATTTAAATATTACTTTCCAAAAAGAGTATGTTTTGTGTTTTACATTTTTAAGTAGTTAGCCTTTCATCACAAAATATTTCTGTTTTGTTCTAGCATCACTACTAAAATGCCATCTATATGGTTTCTTCTGTATTTTTCTGGCTTTACTTTTATTCCATTTTCATAAAATCCACAATGTGCATTTTAGCATAACTGGAAGCATTCCAGAGGGAAAAAACACAGTGCTGATAAGCTACTGACCAGCATTATTTGTTGTGTACTACAAAGCTTTCTGAATGCCTTCAGCATGATGGAGTTTGTAACAAATAAGATTAAATTCTTATTACATAAGTTAAAAATAGCTGCGAGCATGTCACAGCAAATGGATCCAAGCACTGCCAGAATGCAAAGTCTGGGTCCAAAACTGGCATTTCAGAATCCTTTTTGGTTAGAAAAATGCAAACATATTTTGTGAGATAGTATTCATTTAAATAATGACATATCCTGGAAGTCAGCATAGAGCATGGCAGTTTTTTATCACTTCAGCCACAACTTATCAGGGCCCCCATCACAATTTTTCTGTAGGCATGCTGCAGGTTTCACGTGTTGATACGTGATCCTTTTGATATGTGATCCTGTTGTTTTCAGCCTAAAGGACTCTAATTAATGTCCACCTGTTTTCACAGATGCTTTGAGAACATTTTTGGTTTTATTCTAAAAGCAAATATAGTATGAAAAGCTGACAAGAGTTAAATTGGACCATAACACAGCAATTTAGTGTTCCCCTACATTGCTTTGCATTCTTATTTTATAAGAACCCATTCACATCCCAGAAGAAAAGCTCTCTGGTTTTAAAGAACTGTGGATCTGACCGTGCTGTTTTCTGCCTAGAGAGTATTTGTTTAGCAATTAGTATTAATTCTTCATAAAATCAAGTATAACTACGTAAGAAATTTAAAAATACATACATGTTTAGCTGAATAATTCAGTGACGATGCACTACTATGTCTTAGTAGCATCCAAACTTAGGTTTGGTTTCTCAATTTCAACCCCCAAGGAAGTCACGGGAGTCTGTCCCCTGACCTCGAAGAGCACAGTTGTCAGCAGCAGGGCCTGCCACACATACAGCTGCCAGCAGCAAGGGCCTTCTGGGCCACTTCAGCCAGGCAAAAACTTACTTTATACTTAGTCAACTACAGTAAGAGTGCTAACAATGTGAAATAATAATGTTTTTTCTGCTGCTAAATCAGCAATTAAAATATTTTCATCACTAGCATTAAAAAAAAAAACAATCAGTTGTATGTTTATCATTGGATGAGCATTTTCCTAGTTTAAATGAACTTTTTCCCAGGGAATTGTCATCAGAAACAGAAATGCAGTAAGAAACACACTGCATGAGAAACCATGCCTTATTTTAAATCCTTACAGTAAGATAGTGAAAAGTGAAACGACAGAAAGTATAGATGCAAGTACAATCCTATACTGACACCAAAGTTTTTTTCTTTCTTACAGAACCCAAGCTCACGTTCTCCACTCAAGCATGAGACACTAAGGCACAGAACAGTTTGAAATGTAGGTTCACCCACATCACTGCTGGCTCATGGCACCGAAACGAGCCTAATAAACCAAAAATAGTCATGAGGCACCTCATGCAATACTTGTGCAAGCTGTGCCATCCTGAACTGGAAGAGGCTCTTGCATCCACTATCCTTTTATTGAAGTGCTGTCCTTTGCCCAAGGTGAGCGACAACTAGACATCTTAATGGGATGGGGAAGGGTATGAATGCCACCCAGTAAATGCACTTTTCCTAAATATCTCGATCTCAAAGAAAGGCTGCTTTGGTTGCTCTTTAGGTCTGCACCTTTGCAGAAGAAAAGAAAGCTATGTCTCTCGAAACATGCTGCGTTACAAAAAAAAAGATGGAACGATTACTTAAAAAGCAGTTATCGATCAGGTACTTAATGGTCTTGAACCGAGCACATGCCATGAAAGCCAGAGCCGCCTCCGAGCCCCGCGGATGCCCAGCCGGCAGCGCCGCATCCC
>VZTD01000747.1:2881449-2914443 GCA_013397725.1 Rhagologus leucostigma | reverse complement strand
GCAGCCGGAACAGCGCGGAAAGTGTGGCCCCTTCTCTTTCCCCTTCGGCGGCTTGAAGGCAGAAGTCGCGCTGTCACATGGCCCCCGGCCGGCGCGGCAGGCAGGGAGGGAGGGAGCCCGGCCCGCCTTGATTCGCCTCAGCGGTGCCGCCTTCCCGAGCGCCTCGTTCAAAACTCCTCGAAAAGCGCTTTAACGTAGAAAACTTTGGTTCGAGACCACAAAGTCGTGAGGCCAGTGCAGAATGACAGCCGGTAAGTGTGCTGGTGATGTGTCCCTATCAAAAGTGTTTTCAACAGCGTCTGCCCTTCAGTGTAGCAACGCAGTCCAGGTGCTCGTTTATATTAAAAAATAAACAAACAAAATCCCAAGAAATTTTCCGGGTAAATAGGCCAAGGCAAATAACTGAAGCTCAAACCCAGCGTGACTCAGCAGGAATGAGGATATTAAAGTGTAAAATAATTTGAGCTTATTTTGAGAGATTCTGGGCCCTGAAGGGTAAATTTCTAGGGACATTTTTGTAAGTTTGGGTTACAATACTTGGAGTCTAACCTGAAGACTTTTAGATATAAAAGTATCTTTACAATGCAAGGAAGCAATGGGAATGCAGTGAGCAAAGGTTGTTGGTGTAAAAAGACAAGCAGAGTTAAAGGGTAGATGTCCCAAAACGTGGTAGGCATAGAAATGCTCCATTCATAAATCTCAGGGGATTTTGGCTTCGGAGACTTGTTTACTTCACAGCTAGTGAAGAAATGGAGTGAAAAGAAAGGAGTTGCCCATCCCAAGTCTGAGTTGCAAAGAAGACCGGATATTTTGACTCTTAAACGAGTGTCAGCACATTCACCCTCATGTGGTCATAAAAAAGGCTAAGAATTACGGCCACAGCTGTTGTATGAGGCGTGCAGCAATTCAAAGTGTTAAAAAATGAGTCAGCCATAATAAAAAAAAAAATTAAAACAATATTAGTATGACAAAAATAGGCATTGTTTCTCAGCCTGGAAAAAAGACTTAGGCTGCATGTACATGCTTTTCCCACAGTAACTCTGAATGTCTTCATCAGCTGCTGCTGGCAACACCCCGACAAAATATCTGCCACCCAGAAAACCACATACTGGGAGTGTCTGTACCTCTGACTCACAGCTGCCCTGCCCATTTGATATGTGAGTAAAGCACACCTGTTGCTGCTGGCCATTCACTACACCCCTCGGTTCCGGGTCTGTTAGTACTTCTTCCTTCCTTTCTCCCAGCCACCTGCCTGAACTTGCTCAAACTTGCCTGCTATCATGGCAGTTTGCCTGGGAGTTTAAGCTTGGTGTACATCAAATCATAACTGTGCCCTGCCTGCTAGATTCAGATATCCCATGGCCTCTTAGTTTTCTCTTCTCAGCTTGGCACATGAGTCTTGCCACCGCACTTGATTTAATCTCTTCTGTGGGATGCAAGAGCCTGGCAGAGTTCCCTCTCGTGCTGACTTTGTGCCAACCGCAGGGAAAAAATAACGGTCTGGAAGATAACTGCGTTTCTCAGCTTTCTTACACACAAACGGGCAGCTCCGTATGCCCCGAGTGAAGAGAGAGAATGTTGCAGTGTGAGCTCACATGGTAGCAAAGCCAGAGAATTCACACAGAAAGGAGACCTTAAAAATGCCTCAGCTGAGAAAAGGCTTCTGTGAGCACTGAACTACAAATCCCTAAGGGTGTAGGACACGGGGCACTTGTTGGTGACCATGAGTATTTAAATAAGCTTTCCTTTTGTAACAAATTAGAAAACTTCAAAAGCAAAATGAGATCACAGCTTAGTAAATGCATCTATAGTAATTGAAGCATTAAGAAAATACTATTGCAAGATCTGTGATAAGAGCAGGGTGGATTGTAAGGATAGGGTAATGGTAATAAATTAATAAGAAAATACTTCAAGTCCTCTCACATTTTGCAGAAGCAATTACTGTGGTCAGTTACCTAAGAGCAAACATTTGATTGGTGAGTCTAGTTTCCTGTCCCATCTCTGCTCTCATAATGAACAATTTACGTGTATCCTTGGGGATTGGCAGTAACAGTGAGCTGACAGTGAAATAGTGTATTTTCAACACAGATGTCGTTGTACTCTTCCATTGGCACCTACAAAACGTAAACCACTAAACCTTAGAACACCTCAGTGATGCCAGTCAGCACCTTGTCTGCCCCATGAGGAGCCTCTCTGCCAGTCCTGTTTGTAGGTAGGTTATGCTGTTACACACCACACACTGAAAGTAGTGCAAGTGTCTCCAGAGTTATTTTAAATGTTGGGATTCCCATTGTAAAACGTCAGTACTTTCTGAAGCCACCTGGGTGTTAGTTCACTTCTGTTGTGTAGCAAGCACTGGTTCTCTCAGGTAAATTTTGCACTGTGTAAAAATGTATTTATTTTCATCTTTTTAATCTTGCTATACAAGAAAAAGTTATCCACTTCTTTTTACCAAGTTACGGCTGATCACATTTATTTATATTGTTGTTTTTAAAAATGTGTATTTCTATTATGTCTTCAACTTGCTTTTAGTCTTCAGAGACTACTCTTTTGGTGACAGTCGTAAACACATGATTATTTCAGTGCACGTGGTATTTGACTGCTCTTTTGCAGTCAGTCTATTTTAACAAGAGGAAATGCAATAAAAGTTTTAAATGTCAACATTTACAAAGGAATGGAACAAAATAATAGAAAAACCCCTAAATATACATCTGTATTATTAACAATTATTTTTAGAAACAGACAGATCTTGTCTGGGAGATGATTACTGCTGGAATGCATATTCATCAAAATGGTCTCTCATCTTCACTTGTAATTGTTTCAGCTGTTGTAAGAGACTGCTTTCATTTGAGCAGTGCCTTAAAAGCTAATGGGGTTTGAATTCATTTTGTAAATAGATTCATACAACTGCCTCTGGTATTGATAACAACAAAACAACTAAAGGATCAAATGAAATATTTCAATCTATAAGGTAGCCATTAGTGGCAGCCAAGCGATATTAGTACTTGCTTGTCTGATCTTCAATCAGTTCAGTTGATGATGTGCTTGGCACACGTGCATTTACTTACTGAAGACTTACTGATATTCCAACAGAAAAAAACCCTCACAGTTAAATGAAGTTATCTCCAAAAGCCAGAGGGGAGGTTTGTGCCAAATATGAAATGCAGTTGAATCACATTATCAAATACTCTTCACTATGAAGGAAGAATGATTCCTTTTTTAAACAAAATAATATAGCAAATTGTAATAATTCAGAAAGGGAGAAAATTGCTCTACTGAATGATTGAAATGATACAGAGCAAATAATATCTGTCGGTTTTATAAAGTCAACAAATCAAAAAGCATCATATTTCTTACCCACTGCTTTTCAAAAAGCCTGTAGAAATTAATTGGGCATACGAGTATTCAGTCCTGTAATTGAATTAGAGCAGTTAAGAACTCTTGGTACAGATAACTTGGTCTTTCTCAGTATTGAGTTAAAGAGGAATTTGTAAATCTAGAAGTTTGGCTCCTACTCTTAATAAAAGCAACAAAATTCCTATGTTTTGGAGATTGTTCGAGGCCATTTCAGAAAGTGGGATGTGAGATGAAAACTAGGAGGAGAAACTTTGATTAGACCAAGTTTTTCATAAACTCCATCTTGAGCAGTTGGAATATGTACATATAAGATACTACTAGGCTTATATAAAATGCAAAATGTTTTTTAAATGATTTGTACTGGCATTAGAACTGAGAGTTCTAGGTGCGGAATCCAGTTCCCTGGGAGTTTTCAGCCAAGTGAGATTCTCCTTTCTGGAAGGATACCTGTGAGTATAATTGTCCTATAGTATATTATTATAAAATAAAATACATAGAGTATGCAAATATAAACCAGTTTGTTTAAAACCAGAAATGGAAGTGAGAACCATAGAAACTGCGAAAGGATGTGACTGTTCAGCCACTGCTTTAAAAATAAACTGGGAAAGTACCTGTACAGTCCTAGTAATTGGAGTCTGAAACAACATAAAAGTTTTCCATGAGTTTATAAATAGAATATACTGTAACACTTTGGTGCGCAAGAAAGGTTTACAAGCAAGATGGGACTCTTTGGTGTGTTTGGAATTGTAAGTCATCATGTGGATATTTGGAAAGATATCTTTCCAGCCACTTGGCGAATTCTTCGCTGGCATCTGCTAACTGCCTTTGTTGCAACAGCCGTGTAAAATGCTGGTTTAAAACCAGTTTGTCTCAAACCTACTTAGCTTGGACTTTGCAAGTAGCTACCCCAGATGGAAGACTGCCTTTCTCTGACTTTATACATAATTTATCTGAAATTCTGGAGCTGTTCAGAGAAGGAGAGATCTGAATGCATGAGACAAACCTGTATGTGTAGCTAAATGACCTTAAATCTGATTTATGAAACGGAATTTTCTGAAAGTTACATTTCGAATCTGTTATGTGCAGTGTAGTAGAAATAGTTTTTAACCACAACTCTGATGTACAATTTTCTTTTACTCAACTTTGTTTTACAAGGAATTTTATTTGCTCAGAATGCACATGAAATAAAATATCCAGCAAGCAACAGTCTAATAAATTAGACACTGCAAGTGCATGATAAATAATAAAACAGTGTAATTACAGCTCACAGAGGAGAACTCTGCTGTCTGTTTTGGAGACCCCTAAAATAAAAATATTCTGAATTAGGTGATTTCTGCAAAAATCAGCACTGAAATTTAACCTTTATGTTTAGAATTAGTTTACATATTAAGTTTGTAGGGAAATGCGAATAGTTCTGTTAAGTGCTACTCAGTTCTGCATTTGTATTATTATGGGCCATTAGGTTTCTGTAATCATTTGTGATAGGGTTTGCATCTGGGTTCTTTGGCCCTCACGTCGGAAGTTTCCTTCCCAAATAACAGGTATCTGTGGGATGCAGACGGAGCACATAACTGCCCAGGAACTGGGAAATGCGAGATACGACTTGACATGACTTTACACAAAGGTCACGTATCCTTAAATAAACTCCAGGCTAGGTGTTGCTGAGCTGCAGCCTTCCCTGTCCCCAAATTATCCCTCATCTTCTCTTTGTTTTACAAGTGTATTTTTCAAGTCTCTCCTTTCACAAGTGTCAGTGAAACTCTGCAACCTCCAACCCGGGAGTTCATTTGTACATGGGGATTCCTAGTGACCATTTACAGCCCAAGTAAACCTTCTGTGTGATCCTTGTGTAGTGCTAAGCAGGCAGAGTTGGCAAGAAATCCAACAGAGAATTTTCTTATTCTCCTGTAGAAACTTAAATTTTCACAAGGAGTGGGAATTGTTTTATTGTTTTATTATTTTATTATTTTTATCCAATCTGCCTGTGTAAAATTGCTGTGGCCAGGCCTGTGTTATATTTATGTTTTCACTGTTTGGGTGGTCAGGTGGGCTGCCCAGGGAGGTGGTGGAGTCCCCATCCTGGAGGTGTTCAAGGCGCGTCTGGATCTGGATGTGGGTGATGTGGGTTGGTGGCTTAGGGGTTACAGGGGCAGTGCTGGCTTGGTGGGGAACTGGATGATCCTGAAGGTCTCTTCCGAACTTAATTCCATGAATCTGTATGCAAAACTGCTTTAAAAGCTCCTGTCTTCTTTCCATAAAGCCCCCCTAAACTATCAGGTATGGGAATCTGCCGCCTGCGACATCTCCCATCCTTTTTATTTCCTTTCCTTTAGGCAGGAACAGCGCGTTTCCTTTCTGTCAGGGCGGTTGGCGGGGCGGGCAGTGCCGGGTGCGCCCCGCGCTCCGCTCCGCTCCTCCGGTGCCGCCGCTGCCGCCCTCCCCTCCCCTCGCCGGGGCCGGGGCCGGGGCCGGGGTTATGTAAAGAGCCGAGTTACGCAAGGAATGCAGATTTCCCCTTACGTAACCGCCCGCCCCTGTCGGAGCCTTCTCTGGTGTGCCGGCGCTGCCTATACATTAACCGAGGGAAAAGCGGTGCTGGCGGTATTGGGGCATTTCTCTCTCTCTGGCTCCACAGTGACCTGTTTGCTGAGGTGGCTCTTTCCACTGGCGTTTCGTGAAAGTCCTGCCTCTTCCTTGACCTGCAGGACATTCCCTTCCGTTAAAATAAACAGCACACGTACCTTAGTCATAGTTGTGCCCTTTTCTGGGTCTAGGAAAGACTTTACTCATTCCCAGTTATTGCACGGAGTGAAGTTAATCCAATGTGGATAAAGGGAAATTACAAAGTTCTGTGTACCTAGAGCTCTATGGTTCGGCTGCTGCTACAATTGAAGGACCTGATTCTGATGCCTGTGTCCAAAGACAGTTTTCCAAGCCACTTGAGTGCCGACAGGGCTAGGAAAAAGAGCCCCATAGCTCAGAACTCTGTCTTTAGCAGATATTAGGGGAGATCGCAGAGATGGTGGGGCCTGTTGCTGTTTGCTTGTCCCCTCATGTGCAGGCAGAGCATCATCAGGTGGTGAACACTTGGGATACTTCCGTCAAGCAGTAGATGCTGTCAGGGCTTCTGTGCTTGATGCCTTACTCCATTCTCTCTATACTAATTTGGAATATGTACAATATGTCCTGCAACTTTACATGCCTTTCCTGTTAGATTTAGTGACCCTGATAAGTTGGGGTGGGTGGTTCGGGGGCTTTTGTTGGTTGGTTTGGTTGTTTTTATGTTGGTTTGGGGGTTTTTTTCCCCTTTTCGTTAGCCTTTTTTCTCTGTGGAAAGGCCTTGAATTCCATGGACACCTTGAAGGAGTGGTGTAAAGGAGTGCTCTGCTCAGGGCTTTGTTCTGGTTCTCTACTTGGACATTTTTGACCATACACCTTCATAACCCTTTCCTTTTTCATGTGTTCCTAAAGCCCAGGATCTGTGGGGAGGGTTTCTGTATGTAATAAACCCTTTGCTTTATCATGTAGTGGAAAAGAAGGGGTTTCCACAGGGAGCAGCTCCAACATGGACAAATCTCTTTGAGACTCAGGTAGCCAATAAAGGCTGGAGCGAATGGCAGAAGGTGTGAAAAGGAAGGTGACCTGCTAGATTAGTCAGTGTTTGAGTGGCTTATTCCTGTCATCTCCTGTACAATAAGCTGACAGTAGGGACACATCCAGTCTTCTCAGAGCTAGACTGAAGTGGAAGAAGAGGTGTTGAACTCAGTGCCTGCCTTCCCTAATATTTAATTTCTGAGTTTCAACAACCTTTTTGTTTACAAAACAGAAATATCAGAGGAATCTAGAATTTAAATGAGTAGATAATTAAAAAATAAACCATCACGTTGGTGTTTCTTCAACTGTGTTTTTTCAGATCAGTTTAGTTTTTCTTCAAAACTCATATGAAGTATAAATTTTAAACTTATATGTGCTACCCCAAAACAATGGGGAAAGGTAAATTTGCTGTATGCAAACATTCATTTAGTAATCTGTACTGAAACTGGATATTTTCTAAAAGAGCAAGAGTAAACTTCGCATATACTCTATCTTTTGCTTTTCCGGATGTGCTTTAACAGTTCATGATGTGCTGAATCTGTTCAGGGATAATCCCTCAAGATAACTTTTCAGCATTTTGCAGTGCAGTAGGAAGGAATGGGTGCTTCCATGACTTTTCCTGGTGCCAGTGCGATGGGTGCAAAAGGTCGGAAGAGCATATCAACAGCTTAAAACCACTTTTGCCAATTTTCTCCATGCAAGGGGCCAGAATCCACAGCCTTTGTTTTCCATCCGTAGGCACCACACAGGCATCCTCTGGACACAATTAACTGTGAAAATTCAGTATAATACAGTGGAGAAACTGAAAGCCTTTTTGCCCCTTGCACTGGCTATCAGTTGGTCAAAGGCTGAAGACAATTTTTTTTTTAATTCTTTTTTTTTTTGTAGTATCTATGACTGTCAGTGGAACACAACTCTGAATGGTATTTACTTTTCCGTGCAAGCTTGGGAAATGCTACATTTAAAAAGCCAGTGGAGCCATCTAGTGTTTAAAATTTATAGTTTTGTGGATTTTGGACTTGTGTGTGCAACAGCAACATCTAGGTATTAACTCAACAGTCAGAGAGGGAAAACAACTCATAGTGTTTCATATTAATCCCTGACAGCTCTTGATTCTTACAAAGTGTACAGTTATGGGTGCCAGAACTGTTAAATTGTATGTGGAGATTTCTATTGCTTCACTAGAGACACCCAACTCTAGACAAAAAGGTTTTCTTGTATTTATCCTCAGCCACTTTCATATATCATAATTTCCAGTTATATGTTTTCACTTCTGCTTGACATTTAGATCCCTCCAATACCGTACTGCTCCCTTGCCTGCTGCTTCAGGGCATACATTTAATCAGTTGTTCTGTGTTGTGTGATCTTCCTTCTGGGAACTGTCCCTCTGACAGGCTGGCATATCAAACTTGATGCAGTGCTCTGGAGTTGGTCAGAAAGCTGGAAGAGGCCACATTGCATGTTTCACACTTTTTCCCTCAAAATGCTGCAGCAAGCTTCACTGGCTGTTAACTCCCTCCTCCAACAACCAGCATGCAGGCATGCACACACAACACGCACACAATTTACACTGATTTTTCTCCTCGTAATTTCTTCTGCTGAGCTCAGATGTAATTGCTCCACATTTGTCATCCTCAGTCCTTTCCCCCATTACATAGTCACGTTGTCATTTTCTGCATCTGTGGATAACTTCTAGCGACAAAGAAACATGATTTTTATAGTTATTGTTTAAATAATTGGGCTGCCTTTGTTCTCCTAATGTAACCTGGAGAGGTGAATGCAGATCAACTACTCAACAAAAAAGGCAAAAGAGAATTTTGCTGCCCTGTGGAGGAAAAACTGGGGTCAAAGCAGAGACTGAGCCAACCTATCAGCTTCTGCTGGCATGGCAGATGTAGGACAGGGGACAGAAGTTGTCACACCAGGAAGAGCCACTGATGTTTCTGAGACAAACCAGCTCTTCCTGGACCCATGACAGAAGTCAGGGTCCCATAATTATTCTTCTTTTCTTCTTTCTTCTTCTTTTTTCTCTTTTTTTTCCCTGTCCAAGTCCGGTTTAATCATATGGATTTCCTAGACATCATGCAGTGGTTAACTTAAATCCTAAAGTACGTTTAGCGATCTAAAATATGTATAATTCAAAGGTAGGCTTTGGGCGTGGGAGCTGACCTGACCTAGCTTTGGGTGTTTGAAAGATTGTGGCTAAATTTAAGCTGGTGTTCTAAGATTCTTTATTGTCCGTAAGAGGAAGAAAATGCTGTCAAAAAACCGGGTTTATTTTGATCTCCACATAGGTGCCTAGGAATGCTGGAGTCAATCCCACATGGCCAGCGGTAACTACTGAAAATCAGTTGCTTACCAGGAATCTCAGAGTGAGTCAGAGTTATCGTAGTTCTTTTGGAAGCTACTTCTGGATGGCCGTCTTAGGCAGGAGGGGCATGATTCTAAGAAGCACTTAACAGATGGACTCCTTTTAGAGGTTGCCCAGTGTGCTCAGGGAAGGAAACTGAGTCTTGTGCTTTATAAACCTATTTTGGTTATTATTGGTGCTTCTTCTGCCCACTATACATTTTAAGTTTTTAAAACCAGAGTTTCTTCAGTGATAATATTGCCAAAAGTCGAAATTAAGGTTCTGATAATACCACAGTGCACTACTGCTGTATTGTATTTACTGAACCCCTTCAAAGGGACTATCATATTATCACTATGACCTCAAAAAAATGTTAGTCTTGTTTAATCATTAGAACAAAGAGCTGGAGGCCAGAAAGATCGTAGTGTAACAGTTAGGGACAGAGGAGAGCCAACAATGTGGTTCATAGAAAAGAGACCAGAAAAGACCTGTCTGAGTCAGTGGAGTGTTTCCATTTTCCCCAGCTGATGTAGTGCACAAACCCATGATATATCAAGTTTCTCCAGACTTAAAGTTTACGTTAAAGCAGGTCCTGTGCCAAGCTGCCCTGTTTACAAAGCTTCTGTCTGCACAAGGAAATCGACTGATACAGCTCTCATGGCATGAACTATTTCTGAGCTTTTCTAAAAGCTGCAACTGGTTATTTAAGAGCAACTATTGTGGAATAACTTATGCTACAGTGGTTACACCCATCACCTTCCCTGGAGAGAAGAAAATCCATTACAATATTCTAAACATGAACTCATTGTAAACTTTTGCAGCATTTTCTTCAGGACTCCACAAATAGGCAACTTGAAATAACATTCTGAATGACATTAGTTCTCCTTGAACAGTTAACTCTAAAATCTAATGGCATGACTTGGAATGCTTAGCAAAACTTTGATTGGAGGGAATTAGAATTAAGCATGAGAAGAAAGAGGAATTATTAGAGGGAGGAAAGCTCCAAAGGAAATGGAATGAATAGCAATGAAAGGAAAACTGTAAAGGAGAAAATCAAAGTGCAGAATTTACAGTGAAAGTGAAGATGGGAATGTTTCCTCAACTGATAAATGATGGTGGTTGTAAGCCTGAGTGAGCTACAGCAGTACAAAAGGATACGATAGCCTCTAGATATTAATGCCTGTACCCACTGATATCAGTGTGCAGCTTGATGGTTTAAGTGCATCACACATTCCTAAATTCAGACAAGCAGTCATTAAGCGTGGAATCTGGCCTTCTCTGCAGAATGGCTTTTCACATCCCCAATGCCACCGCAATATTTCCCAGCTGCATGCCCATGGTTGTTCTGCCAGCCTTTTCACTGCTTGCTTCTCTTACTCCCAATGTGTCAAAGCCCAACTCTGACATGTCACTCTGAGGATCTTTTAAAAGAACTGGGTTTTGGATCTGTTTTGAACTGGACAGAGCAACTTGCTGTTTGTTTCTCTCCTTGTGGCAGACACTTCTGTCCTCTAAGTAGACTTAAATACTGTGACTTGAAGGACTGAAGGAAAAGTGTGTTGTTTCCAGATGTGTGGCAGGAGCTGTGGAGCAGGGGAAATGACAAGGACCTGTGCTGGGCAACAGGAAAGGACAGAACAGGGCAGCAGACCCTCCTCTCTCAGACCTGCCCTGAGATACTGTCTGAGGTGGTCCCAGTCTCTCAGCTTCTTACACCATTCACAGACAGGTTTATCAATCTTCAATCCTTGCAGGATCAGGAGCTAAAGAAGCACTGCTTCTTTTATTTTCATAATTCAGGAGTTGATAAAACGTTATCTTGATCAAAAAATTGTAATCATAGTTGTGATGTTTGAGGGAATGTTATCTATGTAATGGAAATTTTTTGCCCTGTTTTCAATGTTCAGGTGTGTTTTTAATACCTGTGCATGAATATGTATCCACATCTGCTAGGAAAGCCTTTCTGTCTGAGATTAGGAATGAAAGAGAGTCCTTTGTTTCAAATCTTAGTTTGACCAAGCAATTAGACGCCAAAGTTAGATGAATGTTTTACTCCAAATGTTTGTTCAGGCGAAGAAAACTTAAAAAAAACTGGAAACATGGTAGAGGAAGTCTGAATTAGCTGCAGGAAGTGAGATCTGAGCAAGTGGGCTGGACAGAAGAGCATCTGCCTGGAGCTTTCAGAGCAGGGTTCTAGATAACTGCAGGCAATGTGGTATCTACTTGTAACAAGTGATTTAGGATGTGTCAGGAAAATACACACTGTATTTCTTGGGTTATCCAGATGAAGAGCAGTAAAGTGTTACAAGTGGCATGCAACCCAGCACAGCAGTTTGGGGGGCACACCTTGGTGCAGTTTGAACAGATCTGCGCACCAAAGGTGTGTAGATTGCCCCGCAAATAATTCCTTTGTGTGAAGTTATCACATCATAAGGACTCTCTAATACTGTGGAAAGAGGGAAAAATGAGAACCAAGGGCAGTAGGGGGAAAGCAGCAAATTCAAATGAGAAGCTTGTGTGCTATTTAACAGTGTGTGTGATTAATAGGTGCCAGGGAAGGTGCTGATTTTCTACCTCTTGATGTTCTCGCTTCAAAGCAGTGTACTTTTCTGGAAGCAATGCTTCAGCTGAACAGAGCTGTGGATCTCAGCATGGTAATAAATGGGCAAAATGTAATCCCCTTCCCAAACAGGAGTCAAACTCAGAGAGCTGTTGTTTCATCCTGCCCTTAAATTCTTTCAATCTGTGAAATTTCTTAGACAGTTTTGACTTCCTCATCCTAGATTTCATATTGCTTCTTTCTGCATGTTGTTTAATGTTCTGAATTTGTGCCTGAAGGCCAGAGGTGCCTTTTTTCTTCTTGTTCTTTAAACACTAACTTGAAGGCTGAAAACATTCCTGTTTTTCCAAATCTGGAAAAATTCAGAATGGTCATATTACCAAAGGGAGAGAGAGGAGGGGAAAAAAAAAAAGAAAAGGAATACTGTGTACCCAACAAAATAGAGGCAAGAATGCAAGAATGCAGGAATGTAAATGTGTTACAGGCTGTTATTAGGATTTTGGATGCAAAAATAAAACTTAGAAAAGACTGAGAATCTGAAAAGGCATAATACAACCCAATTTATTTAGACTAGAAATTGCTCTCCCTAGATTGCTAAGGTGACAGGAAAAATTATGAAAATAAGATAATCATATTTGTTTTAAGTCTGGCAGTTTCCACTGAAATGCCTGTCTCTCTATAATAGTTTTTTTGAAGGAAGTGCCTTGGGGAATTACTAGAAAAATGATCTTTATTAAGTGTTCATGGCCATCTGAACTATCCACCCATCCAGTATAAATGTGTTCTGGCAAAACAAGTGTTTGTGTTGCCATGGCCTTTCCCATGATGTTATTTTCTTAAGCAAAAGCATTTTTCTTGCTGAGATCTTAACAAGGACACAGGCAGGGCGCCATGATTCAGTCCTTGAAGAGAAAAATAATGATTTGGAAGGAATGGTGAAGGAAAAAGATGGTCTCAGAGGGGGCAGAACACAAGACTTAGATATCTGGTGTCTCTTTTGCCCAACAGAAGCAGTGATTCCTTCCACTAATCACCTCAGTTCTGCAGGAGAGCAGTGCAGCCTCCAGCATCCTTGCAAAAACGCTGATGAGCCCAGTGCAGAGATTCTCCTGAGGCATCTTCAGGATAGGGAAAATCTTTCTTAAAAATAGCAGCTCAGTTGTTATTTGCTAAGGAAATCACACGCCTCAGATACAGGCTTCCAAAAATCAGGTCATAGGGCCCTGTGCTGTGCACAGGTACAGGGTTTCTGCACAAAAATATGTTCCCAAGGTCTGTGTGGCTCCATGTGTTGTATTTGCAAGGTTTTAACTGTTCTATATGCTTGGATTTGGGGTTTTTTCTGCTTTTGTCCTGCAAAATCTCTTTGGGAAGGTCCCACCTAAGGGTTTCACATTGGTTTCTGTTCTCCAGTGAATACTTCTGCAAAGGAAAGTGATTGCCAATTTTACTTTGTTTATGGATTTATACTCTGGGTTTAGATTAATATCGAAGTGTTCTAGCATAAACACTGGTGAGCAGATCTCATAAGCACTGAACAACATTATTATAAAGTCACAGTGACTAAAGCAAAACTAATGGGTGCTTACGTAAAGTGCACAAGGACAAGGCAGGTGTTGAGTCACCCTTTCTCTGCATATCTTCCCAAATTCCAGTAATCATCACTTTCTGAGGCAGAGCTCATCTCTGAATCCGTCTGCTTCCTTTTTGCCAAGGGGCCACAAATTGCTTTCGGAAGGAATAAAACACAAAAAATGAAGAACAGCAGGACCAATGGCTGGGGCTTAGCTATTATAGGGTTTTGATGAGATTTGGGCTTTTTCTTTCCTTCAGCTCCTGTGAGACACCTCTCTCAAACTGCTTTCATGCCCCTGTAGCTCCACAAGTCACATCAGAATATTGATCTCAACAGAAAATGTAAAGGGAATAAGGTCCGTGAATGCTGAATGTAGGTCCAAATGCAGTTAAGTATCTATTTGTAGATGAGAACACATTACAAACAAACAAAAAAAACAAACACCAAAAACAAGTAACGAAAAATAAAAATAGAGTAGGCCTGTAAAAATAGACAGGGCCATCTTGTTCCCCAAAAAATTAATTTTTGTAACACAAACCACATCATGAGAGGGTGAGTTCGCATCTCACTGAAAGCTGAGCACAACACCATTTTAGCAAACAGATCAGTTACAGAACTATGGCAAAAAAAGCAAAGCAACATGGATCATTTTATTTGCCATTAAATGAAATTAATTAGTGTGACACTAAGGCAGCAAATAGCATTTGATATAAAGAACAGAATATGTTAGAACTTTGCTCCAGAAAGCGTTTAATGTGTTCTCCTAACTACTGAGACCCATTCAATCTCATGCTCCTGCACTGAAATTACTTTTAGAAATCCCAGGAACAGAGCTCTGCTCCATCCTCTGGGAAACAATTCCTCAGCCTGCCACCTCACAATAAGTTCTTCTGTTCAACTCAACACTTACCTCCCATCTCACTGATATTGCTGAAGTATCTTCAGTAACACATACTTGTCATCTTTCATATTCATACTTACTGGAAAAAAATCACAATATACCTAATCTAAAGCTAAAAATCCACAGAAAGAACATGAGGAACATGAGCTAAATCCGGTTTGCTTTATGCAATTAATTCCAATGAAATTAAAAGGCTGTTTAGGGGAGGGAAACAAACTTGCAGCATTACGTAACACCAGTCATATCTTTTTTTTTAATACAACCTTTTGAAATTAGATTAGAGAGAAAATTCCAAGTTAGAATTGACTCAATTAAGTCTCCTGCTCTTGCAGTTCAAGAGGGACATGTCTGATGCATGAAGCAATAATGGAGCTGCGTGATGTGGGATGTATTGGGCTCATGACTAAATGCTAAGTGGATTTAGTTGTCACAGTGTGCAAGCTCCATTCAGCAAGAAAAGGATTGACCTGGATAGTGATTCTGGAACCGAGAGAAAGGGAATGAGCTGCAGGGGATGACAAGGCTGCCAGGAGAGCAGCAAAGAACACCCAGAATGTAACATCACTTCATGGAGGCATTCCTAAGTTGATGCCGACAGGAATTCAGAGATGTGGGTGAACCAAAAAAAAGATCTAGAGGCTGGAGATGGCCTCTAAATTGAGTTTACTGGTGCTTATCTGCTGCTACAAACAGTGACAGTAATTTATAGGTGTGCCCCAGTTGTCAGGAAAAATGAGTTAAAATAACCTATGAAAAACAAAAGCTTGTAAAATATTCCACCTTCAACAAAATGCTGGAGAGCACAATGTAATTATGATTTACTTCCAAGTATGTACTTTATCATTATTAAAATTAATTGTACATTTAATAAATATGGAATTATTGGGAATTACATGTTTTACTGAGGAAATAATAATGAATTTCTGAATATTAGATATAAATTAAGTGGTTCCTATGATAAAACATTTTAGATGCTTAGCTTTTGAAAGCGTTTAGAATTGTCCCAGTTTCTTTACTGGTAAATAATTTATTTAATGAAATACTTCAGAACTGTTCTTCCATAACTTGCGGAGAACACACCAGTTCTCAATCCAGCTCATGTCCACTCATCCAGTCTCCACTTCCTGAGTTTCCCTATGAGGATGTTTTGAGAGACAGTGTCAAAAGCCTTGCTGAAGTCAAGGTAGACAAAATCCACTGCTCTCCCCTCATCCCTCCAGGCAGTTATTTCATCATAAAAGGCAATCAGGTTGGTCAAGCATGATTTACCCATAGTGAATCTACCTGATTCCACCTTCTTGTCTTCCCTCTGGATAGAGATGGGCTCCAGAATGAGGCGCTCTCTTCTTTCCAGGGACTGAGGGGAAGATGACTGGCTGGTAGTTCCCTGGATCCTCCTTCCTGCCCTTTTTGAAGACTGGGGTTACATTTCTTCCAGTCCTCAGACACCTCTCCTGATCACTGGCACCTTTCAAAGATGATCATGGGCAGCTTCGCTATGAGGTCTGCCAGCTCTCAGCACTTGTGGATGCATCCCATCAGGGCCCATGGATTTGTGGATGTCAAGTTTGCTTAGGTGCTCTCTTACCCAATCCTTCTTGAGAAAGGGAGGATCTTCCTTCCAGTATTCCTTTACCTGGGTCTCAATATTCTATGAACTTTGCAGTTTAAATCAAAATTTTAAATTTAAATTAGTCAAAATTCTCTAACTTTGCAATATGTTAGATTCTTCCCAATATGCATGTGGCATCAGTCAGACCCCCAGTTCTCTTCATATTTCCAAATAAGATATGTGATTCTAAATTTGGATTAACATTTGATCCAGAACCTTATGTATTATGTAAATGAACAGTAAGATAACTCTTTTGCTTAGGACTTGAGGATGGGCAGTGGGAGATGTGGGTTCTAATTTACAGCCTGACTATTAATCATGGAAAAGCTGTTAAGAACAAACATTTCTTTGATGTCTTGATGGTTTGTCTGTCAATTAATTAGCTGTCCTTTAAGGTCTACTATCATAGCCCTTCAGATGCAAGCCGAATTGCGATAGTCCAGTTGTATATCTGTTATGTTTTAGATGAGAATGATCTGGTAATATATTTCAGTTTTAATTAACAATTGAACAGCGTAAGTTCATTTTTCCACTGGTTTTTAAATGCCAGTATGTGTTGTAAATAGCCTAAGAATGACTGTCATCACTGGTCTGTCACAGGGAGGTATTATTCATGTCCCAAGTCTTTGGAGGAATTAAGTTCTCTGTTCAGATTTATAAACAATAAGTTGTTAATTTCTTGCATGGAAACTAAGGCAGCTGATAACACCCAATAGCGACAATAGTGGGATTCAGCTTGCAAGGAGAGGCCTTCCCAATACCTATGACTTGCTTCTTCCAAAGATTTTCACGTCTACTGTAGGGACAGTTGAACTGCATGACTGCATGAAAAACTGGTCTCAAATCACCACATTCTACAACAGAGAATCAGTGCTTTTATAGTGGAACGGCTTAGAAACCACAGAATCATAGAATGACTTAAGTTGAGAAGGTACCTTAAAGATCATCTGGACCACTACGGGCAGGGACACTTTTCACTAGACCAGGTTGCTCAGAGCTCCACCCAGCCTGGCCTTGAACGCTTGCAGGGATGGTTGGATGGATGGTTTATTCCATTTCCCTGTTGTGGGAAAGAGCAAAAGACAATCATAGAGACAGGCGTCTGAAGGGCACCATCAGTTAAATCTGCCAACTGCTGCGTGTAATGAATCCCTGCTTTCCAGGAAGTGGCTGGGCATGGCCTGCTGTTGGGAATAAATCTTTTGATTTTCCTTTGCACACAGCCTTTGGTTTTGCTTTATGAAGTTGCCTTTACCTTGATCCACAAGTTCTGCCCTGTCTTATTTTCTCCTCCTCTGTCACAATGAGGAGATGAGCAATAGAGCAACTTGGTGGACACCTGGCTGCCAGACAAGGTCAAACTCCTGCACTATCTGATAGATTTTTTGGAAATTGTGTGATGGATTTTATTCTGGTTGGATGCATTTTTATACCTGTAAAGATTGTGATAAGGCCAAGAAATGGAAGTGCATTCTTGTCCAAATTCTGTGGTTTTCCTCTGCGTTTGAAGGACTGAATGGCATTTGCCGAACTATTCAGTTGTTGGTCAAAAGTTGGAGGAGCTACCAGAACATGCTCCTCTAATACTTATCAACTACATGATTTCAAGCATCTTGTTGCCAGGGTTTGAAATAGTGCTAAGGTCTCTAAATCTCTGGTATAATCCAGATATTAACTAATTGTGAATCTAATCAGTTACGGAAGGAGATCAACTACCTTAAAACACTGTGGCCCCTCACTGATGTTACTCAGAAGATGTTTGTGGCAAGTGGTCTCTGATTTCAGACTCCTAGAAAGAATTTGAGAATATGAGTCACAGATCTCTAGCACAGTAGTGAAATAGGTGAGGGGGGTGTTTCTTTGGGGTTTTTTTATTTATTTTTGCCCTAAACCAAATTAACTATCAAGGTGTTACCAGTTTTGTAAAACGATGAAACCTCCTGTTCTGCTCTCTGGGATTTCCTGTGATTGCATGAATGGAAAACAAAGAACATGGGCTCTGTACCTTGGAACCTTCAGAAAAGGGACTGAGGCCAGTGAAGGTTTCTGCTCCTTTCAGGAGGTTGTGATGTGGTTAGAAGACTTGGAGATTGGTTCGAGTTCCCATACTATCTAAGAGACAGCAACTATAAAATAAAGCCACTCAAGGTCGTGTCAGTGTTGGTAGGCACTAGACAGCCACGCTGCTTGGTGCTGGGCCTTCTGCAGAGCCTGCCTTGGGAGATATCCCAAGGATACCAACAGAGTATGAAAGGAGCAATCGGCCAAGAAAAGCAGGAAATTATGTGCTTCTGAAGTGGGGGAAGGGATGCTGTTTGTTTTCTGATTTTAATCTGCAGAAGTCCAAGAAAGGGAACCAAAAAATTAAAGAGTGGGAGGACTGAACTGGAGGGGAGGAGAGTAAAAGTATCTTTTTACATCAAGAATAGCCAGAGCAGACCACTGTTCAAACCTTGGAACTTCATTATTCTTGGTCCAGCTGGCAGTCTGTTAGAAGAATCCTCCTGACTCCTGGGTATACAGATTTTGGAGAAATGCAGGTTTTCCCATTTCCACTCTTGCAAAAGTAACAATTTCCTTGCCAGAAACACCAACATGGGGAAAGATTCATATCTGGAACGCTGTCCTAGAGTAAGATCAGAGAGAGCTCAGCTGCTGCTTCAGGAGCCCGGAGGGGACACCCAGGACAAGGCTGAGAAGAGTCTGTCAGTGTTGGTGTTAAGGACAGGAAACCAACTGCACTGTGTCTGTGTTCACAGAGATTCCCTCGAAGTGCCCTATTAGCCAAAGCCTCTGCTGTAATGTACAAGTCAGAATTCCAAAGGTTAACTGCTCTCTGCCAGGAGAAACTGGCTTCTGTCTCCTCGTTTCCTGCAGAGCTTTCAGAAGCAGAACATAAGCGTGTCACCAGAGCCACAGGAAACATGTGGTTTGTCCTGCCTGGCAGCCCCTGAAAACACACATCTTCCCTGATGCTTTTTTGCCTAAGTGTTTGAAAACGTGTCGCTGAAAGGTGCTTGCAGGCAATAGACCTTTCTCTTTACTGCTTCAATAAAAATGTCCGTGCTGGCAAAAGGCAATGAGACAAACTGTGATGCTGCCTGAGGAAAGAGGAGCAGCCATGGGCTTTTTCCAGTGGTCAGTGACAAGGGGAGCAGAGATTACTGCTCTCAAGGTAAAGCATATGCATCTTCCTTGACACAGCTGATCCAGGTTAAAGTGTGCCTTGATATTGCTGTGAGACCAGGAAGTCTTTGTCTTTATTGTCTGTATTCTTTTCAGTGCCTTGTAGTAACCAAAAAGACAGGCAAGAGATCCATCCAATGGCCTATGATAAAGAGAAATGTGGGACAGAAGAAGGCACTTTTCTGAAGAACTGCAGACTGGGGGAGATAAACTGAGCTTGATTTTGTTATTTGTGTTGAGTTCAGCAATGTCAACCACAAGCCTATAACTTTTAAATATAATACTATCTATTGTAATATAAAACAGTCTTTATGAACTCTCTTACCACTTTGTGTTTCAAGGCATTTTGAATTTTAAAGTCTTCTGCCCAAGCAAGGTCATGTGTGCATGCATGACCTAACCTATTTAACCATGCATATATACAACTTTTTAAAGAATTGTATATAGAGGGGAACTAACCAAAAAATAAAAACAGATAGTCCTGAAAGCTTAACACAATAGATTCAAACTTGATGCATTTTGCGTTTTCCTAAATTTCCAACCAGCTTTTTCCAAAGTAAAACAGTAACATCTTGACACTGCCATACACATGCAGATTTCATTTGGAATTTTCAAAGGTCAGTGCAGAGCAACTATGTACTTTGGAAATCCATTTAGGGGCACAGATACTATTCTTAGATAGTAAACAAATGAAGATGGACTTTTATGCCTCTAGCTGAACATTCCACAAACTTACAGAGAAGTCCACACCTAAATATGTCTGATACTAGATATTGTGGTATTCTGGGATTCTATAGAATCACTTCTTAGATACATTTATTTAATTCTTGTTATCAATAAAAGGTGTCCTTAGTCAGATATGTCATTTCCCAACTACTTAGACCTTCTGGATTGGGCGTTGTTGTCCGTAGTGTGTGCTGTATACTTGAATTTATTTTTCTGGACAGCTTTTATTGCACAAGGTACGTGTATTGTTGTTCTGTGAAGTGTACACAACACAGGAGTACAAGAAACAGTGTCACCAAGCCCCATAAGGTTTTGCTAAAAAAAGTAACAATTTGGGGACAGAGATGTCCCCACAAGCTCACAGACTGGGCCACCATACCAGCTCGTCTTTCTGATTCTATAGTTTCTGAAATATTTCATCAAGTGCAGCTGTGTTGAAGATTAGTATCTCAATCCCTAGGTTATCTGTGTAGCCACATTCTTCATAGGTGGCAGTGAGGCAGGAAAATAATTGTAATTTAGCATTTGGAAAGTTGGCACTCACTTTTATGTCAGCTTCCCTTTTTAGCTAAATGCTGTTTCAAAACTCTTCCAAGTTAGACATGGATAAAAATAACTCAAAGATTGGAGGAGCTTTTCAGACAGAAGTCAAGAAAACCAAAAATCCTGCTCTATCTCTGCTCAGGACAAGCAATATTTAAATATTCCAGGCATTTTCACAACAGTAGGAGTTGCAGAAAATCTGTACTGAACACCGACCATAATCTTTCTAATGGCATTTTAAATTTGTTGAGCACTCTGGCAGTGAGCCAATTGTCTGACAATGTTACAGGAGTGGGGGTAGGTCAGAATGACCTAGACACATGCAGAGAAACCATTACCTTCCCAAGGCATTCTGCTTGGGATAATCATTCTGAAACCTACAACAAGGAATGCCATAGCAGTGAACTTAGGAGGGAACACCTGGGCTAATGAGTGCTACAAATGAGACAAAAGCCCTCTGCTCTGAGGGTTCTGATATATTTACTTTTATCTCTTGTTTCTGTGACACTAAATATTTGAGAGAAGTCCCAGGAAATCCAGAACAAAACACTAAATGTGTCATGGTAAGCAAAAATATTTTTCTCCTCCTCTTGATTCCATGGCTGTGAGCTAAATCAGGATGTTTGCTTTCCTTTGCCATCCACTTCTAACACATAAATAAAGCAACCACTCCTCTTTTGCAATGTGTCTGAGGTAGCTGTAATCACCCTGTCGACTGACAGTGATTGGTATTTGCTTCGGTCAGCTTTAAAGTCATGCTAATTAAAACTGATCTTCCTACTCATATATTGAAAGAAACCAGTATCTGGAGGCAAGATCATCTGGGGAAAATTTTAATAAATCCTCAGGCACCGATGTCTGCCTCCCTCAGAGCTGGCAGCAGTGGCCTCTATGTTCCAAAAGAACGCTTTGTCATATTGTCGTGGTTTCACCCCAGCCAGCCACCAAGATCTAAGCAGCCACTCACTCACTCTCCCATGGGATCAGGAAGAGAATCAGAAGGGGAAAGGCTGGAAAACCCATGAGGTTGAAATAAAGACAGTTTAATAGGGAGAGCAAAAGCCATGCGCACAAGCAAAGCAAAACAAGGAATTAATCCACTGCTCCCCGTGGGCAGGCAGGTATTCAGCCATCTCCAGGAGAGTAGGGCCTCCTCATGGTAACGGTGACTTGGGGAGGCAAACGCCGTCACTCCAAATGTCTGCCCCCTTCCTTCTTCTTCTTTCCCCACTTTATATACTGAGCATGATGCCATACAACATGGAATATCCTTTGGTCAGTTGGGGTCAGCCGTCCTGGGCTGTGTGCCCTGCCAGCTTCCTGTGCACCCGCAGCTCCCTCACCAGCGTGGCCATACGAAAAGCAGAAAAGGCCTTGGCTCTGTGCAAGCCCTGCTCAGCAGTAACAAAAATATCTCTATATTATCAACTTCGTGTTCAGCACAAATCCAAACCACAGCCCCATTCCAGCCACTGGGCAGAAAATTACCTCAGTCAGCCCCAAACCAGCCACATCTTCTCTAGGCTCTTGTGCTCACAATGTGCATCAATTACTCTACCACTATGACAAGGAAAGCTTATTACACTGTGTAGCAAACCAGCACATATTGATGGCCAAGACTGTGTGAAAGCCAAAGATGTTTACTATTTTTTCTGAAGTTTCCTTTTTCCAGTTCTTCGCTGGAACACTTTTTTGAGTGTGCATACCATTCCCAGAGACCTGTAGAAAAGGGAAAACACAGAAAGAGAAGGAAGGACTGGGGAATACAACGTGAAATTCCTCAGGCGTGGGCTTTAGTCAGGACACTGGGATCAGTACCAAATGCCCAATAAACTTTTTAATTAAACTTTTTAACACTGTCTGGAGGTACCTTCAGCAGTCTGTGGCAATCCTTGTTAAGCTGGTTTGTTATGGAGTCAGCAAGAAGCGCTCACCTTGGAGCCCCAGCACGCTGCCAGCTGTGCTGGTTCAGCTGGGTGCTGGCCAGCCAGTCACTCACTGGCTACTGATGTTGGGTAAGAGGAGACTGGAGCCAGAGGCTGCAGAACAATAGGATGTCCTCGTTCTATAACCTCTGTAAAGGCTTCAAGGTGGTTCAAAATCGAGCAGAATAGTTTTCAGAGGATGCCTTGCAGTTTCATAAGATGTTACATGCTTTCCCTTACAAAAATGTGAAATAGCTGCCAGGAAAACTGAAATAAAGAACTTGAAAATCAGATTAAATAGATACCAGTGAATTTTCCACGACTCTTCCATCCTTCATTTTCTAACCTGTTAATACAAATGCTTTGCAAGAGGTAGGTCAGTGCTAACAAGAAAGTTATAGCATTTGCATCTTGTCCAGTTTTAACTAATGCTGTTATTTCATCAGTGTTTTTTATAAACCACTGATAAAACTAAAGATGTACTTGCTTCAACATCCTCCATAAGATGTTGCCAAACTCACATTAAGTGTACACAAAGATTTTATAACTACAGATACATATGCATCATTTTATGTATGTTATCATTTGACAGCATTGTCATAAAATGCTATTTTTAGTGCCACTGTTGTCTCCTTCAGTAATTTTATTTTTTGTTATTCTGGCAAATGCGAAACTTGTCTGAAAATATACAGAGAACACAAAAATCGTGGGTTCCAAATGACAATAAGAGCTGAAAGTTGTCATGATTAATCCAGATTTACAGCATGAATGCTAGCTTTTTCTTTACTCTGTAGTATAGGACCATACAAAGAAAATAAACTTATTATGTTAGTGTCAGACGTTTTGACAGCTTAGTAGACATTGCATTCCTATTTTCTTTCCTGTCTCATATGGCACTGCTGTCTTCCATACCATTTAGTAGTTGCATAATTGTTCCCTTTCAAGCATACAAACAATGAGGTCAACTTGAGTCATGTCAAATAACTGGAGTAAATACCACATATGAAACCATTTAAGATAACAAGTCATGTAACCACATATATTACCCCTTGCCTGAATTTTCTGGATCCTGTTAGCAGTGTGTTAGAATACTCAAAAGCAACAGAGCTCACCAACTGGCCGTTTTGCCTATGGTAGGCAACTAATGTGCAGTTTATTGCAAAGTATTTAATACAGACAAGCTAGAATTCAAAGTTACCTTGCTCTACATCGTCATGCTTCTTCTTCACTCCGACTTTTTCAAGGCAAAACCTGTGTTTTCCTGCAGAAAAAAAATATGACAGGGATGAAGGTTTAATATTATTTTAGTGTTTTTTAATAACATTCAGCTATGTTACATTTTAAAGCTGCTTAATTATCAGATGTAACATCTGGGATACAGTATCTATCAGACTGTGTTTTATCCAAACTGGGCACAGATACAAGAAAGTGTTATTTGTATTTATTAACTGGAACATAGAGAGAAAGGTCAACACTTTCCCTATTCATCCTTCATCAGCAGAGAGGCTGGTGAGAAAGGAGGGTAAAAGTAAAACCCTTAATCAACAAAAACTTGTGCCTTCAAAAATATGCAAGACACATGAAAGCAAAGAAGAAGCTTCTTACCTGTGCATTTTTTTCTTTTGTTGAATCATTCAGTTCAGCTAAAGAGCACATCACAGACCTCTTCTGTTCTCAACTGAAGCCAAAAGAAGTGGTTTCTCTCTTGCTGCAGTGGTTGACAAGAAGCACTGAAACACTGTTCATAAACAAGCAGCAGTTAAGAGAAAGCAGAACATGGTTAAAATAGTTCCTATTAATATGTTTTATTCCACTCTGCAGCACTTTTGAAGTAGTTAAACAGTCGTTTCTGTAATCCTCCGAAGTACTTGTGACAGTAGTAACAAGTCCTGACTCTTCAATGCAAGCTGTTCTGCCTCCAGAGATTTTGAGAGTCTCTTTCGTTATCTGTGCTGCAAGGCCTCACAGAGAAGAGGTAACTTTCTTCTAACCTTTTGAGTCCTAGAGAGTTTCAAGCTACTGCTGGAGGTGTGTGGACACACATATTGAACAGCCCTGTTGGTATCTGTTGTGGTGTAAATGTGTGTTTCTAACCTTATACACCCTCATTAGCCAGTTTCCCAGTCATCTCCTACAGCACAGGCACCCTTCACATTCCCAGTACAGCACAACAGAGTGACTTCCCCTGCATGGAGGGGATGCTCAACACAGGAGCTTTATTCCGAATTACACAGAATTGCCTGGCTGGGTGAGAGCAGCAGCCTGGCTGGGCCAATGTGCTGGGCCAGTCTCCTGCAGTGAAAGGACATACTGTTTAGGGACATTGTGTGAACCTGGCCACTTCCTGTGGTCTGTTCTCCTCATACTCTTTCGGCATCACTGGATGAAGGAGCACACCTCTGCCTACTGTCTGTAGTATTTGCTTTGACACTGTTGTCTATGATATCATTCCCCTGCTGGTTTCAGTGACTGCCTCCCCCCCGTTGTAATATTGCAGGATTTGATGAGTGACACTTCACATTCACCTTATCAATCACCTTAATGATTCTCAGTACCCTTCCTGCTGATGGCCAGCATACTGACTTCTTGCTGCTGCTGGACACTGAGCTGGAAGGTCACTTTTCTCCTTCAGCATCTCTGATGTAGCCTACAACACAACTCCTGTCCCTTTCTCCATCATAGATTTCTTTTCTCTCCGGTCCCATTTACCTTGAATACATGAGAGCTGTCAGAGTTAAAATCCAGTCTAATTTAGCTTCAAACTGCTATGTTTGTGGCTTCAAACTGCTATGATTTTATTCAGAAAGCAAAATGGAATCTTAACTGGAAAACAAAACTCTATCTAGAACAAAATTTGAAATAGCGTTTTGAAACCCTTTCCAGACATACTTCTATACAAAAGCTACTATTTCAAAATATTAGTTTGACTGAGATCTGGCTTCCCCTAGCAACTATTTGAGCGGTAGAAGGACTGTTTAGACTGGGTTTTGCACAGGCCTTTGCTTCAGGACTGAAGGAAGGGTGCCCTGGCTGCTCGGTGCTGCTCTTTAGGTTCTCAGTGGGCTTGTTGACTCAGGGGCCTCCTGCAGTGATCTCCAGCCTGTAATGGAAGAGGGCTGACATATGTGTGGGCTGCGTGGTTATTCCTAATGCCATGCCCTGTAGGTGACAGCAGGCCTGTTTCTCAAACCTGGGCAGGTGTGTTTGTTTAGTTGTCTGTGTTTCTGTGCTTCTATGATCTGTATGAAGTCTATGAAGTAATGTCGTGGCTGAAGGTCTGTGGTGTGCCCCAACTAGTGAATCACTGTGTATCCAGGAGAGAGCAAATGTAACCAGCACTGATTCCAAACCATTTTGACTACTTATTTTAAACCCATTATGAATACAGGGTTGAATCTTGTCTGTCAGCATCGTACAGCATATAATTTTTGAAAAAACTCTACAGTCATAGAGATGAAAAGAAATATATTGATGGAAGGTTCATATTTCAATGCCTGGTTGAGTTACTCAGCAGGATTAAAAATAAAATTTAAAAATCCTTCATATAAGCCAAGAGATCTTTACAATCTTTTAGAAGTCATTTCCACTGTCTCTAGCTTCCTCAGGTAGAATTTGAAGCAGCCTTTCATACCAGATATGATACTTCCTTGTTGTGTGTTTTTGGATTATGTTATAATGAAAACATTTTGCAACACATCATTTATTAAAATAAGAGTACTTGTGTTATATTAAGTGTGTATAAGTTACATGATAATGTAGACTAAATACAACTGTCATTTCAATCCATCTTTTTTTTTTTTCCTGAAAAGAATCCCTTCTGTTTGTAACAGTTAGATGTACAACTTCAGTTCTTTGATGGTGGAAGCTGACAGCTCACACCTGACTGCTATTGAGATGGTGGTGTTTATGCCTTAGGTAGAGAAACGGGTCAGTCTGACTCAGCACACTGTCCTGATTCCTGCCTTTGAAAGAGCTCTGTGTCTAGAAATGAAGAGCATATGCAAAGCTCTCTGATTGTGAGTTCTCCTGAAAAGGCACTACTGGTCTTTTCTAACTTCAGCCTTCTTTACTCTTCAATAAATAGGTCCTTCCTGCAACACAGGAGCCGATGTTCTCCTTTTATCTCTTCATGTCACACCTTGAAAACATTATTTTCTCAAAAAATGCTGCTACTGTTCTCTTGGTAGCCCAGAGTGGTGAAAGTGGTATCAGGATAGAGGTATCCAGGCATCCACTGGGAAAAGTGTAACCCCTGAGCTTGCTCAGAACAAAAGAACAGAATAATTCCTTTCTCCGTCTCCTGAGAATATGTAAAGGTATTGTGCTGTTCCTGCTTTTTCTGAGTAAAGCTCAGGAGGAATGAAAAATCTGAGTCTCTGCCTTACTCAGCATATTGAGTAACCAGCCCAAGGCAGCTATAAAACACTTTTAAAGCCAGGCCTCCCTCGCCACTGGCAGCAGCTCCGTGCCACTGGCATCCAGCTCTCATTTTAGAGAGTGGTTTGTTTGTCTTCAGGAGGCAGCAGATGGCAGCAAAGTTGTACAGATGAGCCAGAAGGAGGAAAATATCTTTGTGCACACACTCTAACAACATTCCATGGAAAAAACGTATCATTTGTTTCTGTCTGTCTTGCAGTGTGGTTAAGACAATAAATCAGGTTTATTGGCCCTCATGCACTTGTAACGTAAGGGGTTGTTTTTCCCCCATTGCCAGGAGTTAATTAAATCAGGTTGGGGTGAGAGGATGCGAATTATTTCTCAGTAAACCATCTTCATCTCTGTAGGACTCACTTCTTGGTGCAAATCTCTTTATATCATTACCTTCATTGAACAGATACTGATGGCCTTGTGCAAATATTATAACAAAGTGCTGGTGTGTGCACTTTGATTGACTGCCAGTCTCTGCTGTGGGCTATGGAATCCCTCTCTCATTTAAGCTGTCCAGATACATCCTTTTCCAACACTTCAAAACAGGTAACGAGATTTTTTTTTTAAACATAAAGAGAAGAAAGAGGAGGAAGGAAATGCTACTGTATAAAATCTTAGTGTATAAAACACTCCAAAGTCCTACTGCATTAAATAAAAAATGAAGTCTGGGTTTTGGACAAGAGCACTGGAAGTTTCTGGGATTCCATCCCTGCTCATGAACACATTTAGTGACGCACTTGACACATGTATGGTTGTTGAAGTTGTTGCTGCCAGCAACACCACATCCACTTAGTGCAGCAGCAATAAGCATACATTGCTGAGCTCATTTCAGATTGAATGGAGAGCCTGGATTTGTGTTCCTTCTTTTTGACAGGGATCCCATTCCTTACTTGTTTCTTTTAGTAGTTTCTTCGCTGTTCAAAACCAGAAATTGTGAATAAATGAAGTATAAAGCAAAATTTACAATACAGTCTTTTGGTATAAAAATAGACATGTTTTTGAAAGAAATCTGGGGCTTAGATTTTCTTCCTGCTGAAGTCAGTAGACGTTTTGTTTCAATTAGATGGGATCAGTCTCAGGCCTGGGATTTGGTGCTGAGATTCATATCTGGCTCACCAGTTTATCACACCAGCGTGTCTGATGTCTGTAGGCAGTAAGGAGACTAATGATATATGCCAGTTGCATATTTTTCGTGTTGTTTATCAATAAAGGGCCAGACTATGAATGTGTTCCTTATGCAGAACGAGATGCAGGGCTGCACAGCCTCGGGAAAAAAGATTACTTAGAAAAAGTGACTTAAAATCCCCCACTTTTTTCTCATCTCTAAAGTGAACAGACATATTTTACAAGGTGCAGCTGTCCTCTTCCAGTGTGCAGCTCAGATCTGCTCCTGAGCCCTCGTAGGCAGGCAGGGAAGTGTGGTGGCCTCTGAGAGTTTGGTGCTTTCCAGAGC
The DNA here is from genome assembly GCA_013397725.1 of Rhagologus leucostigma. Taxonomy (NCBI): domain Eukaryota; kingdom Metazoa; phylum Chordata; class Aves; order Passeriformes; genus Rhagologus; species Rhagologus leucostigma. The sequence goes on along the minus strand of VZTD01000747.1, from coordinate 2,886,232 downwards.
CACTCCAGACCTGGGTCACGTCAGGGGAAATGAGGAGCCCACACACCCTTCTGTGCTGTGGGATGAATTACACGGTGCCTTCCAGTCTTGGAGTGATTCAGCTTCATGGAACTCCTGTCACAGTAACCACCTCCTAAAAGGACAATAAGAGTGTTTGTTTGATGAACTGCTTAGTTTGCTCCTGAACTAACAGATAAGATCCGGTTTGTTTGTTCTCCCCTTTCTGCCAGTACCACTGGACATCAGAGATTAACAGCCAGACATTTGTTTGTTTGTTTTTACACCATGTTAGAAAAGTAGGAAGAAAATAGAAACCTTTTTATAATTGATGGAAAAGTTGCATGTAATCTGCAAAGAAGTGACAACTTGCAGAAAGTATTGGAAGAACACTTATTTTGCAAACCTGTTCTGAGAGTCAGAATTTATTACAAAATATGTGCCTTCAATGGGGAGAACAGAGCTTTCCTGACTTTGGAAAACCCCAGGATTTTGTAAGTGGATGAGAGACTCAAGGAGGTCTAGTTAAATGTTTTGTAGAAGTTATCACAGAATCAAAAAAAAGTCAAAAAATTTCATTTGGCCTCCTCATTGCTGTTGTGTTTGCTGGGAATGTTGCATGCAAAACACTCCAGTCTTATCAAATCATTAACATTGATTCTAGTCTTAATGGGACCATTTGTTTTTAATTTAGAGACGTTATCCAGCATTTTGACTAGTGTACATAGCTTGTAGTAAAAAGGCTTTTACATAGCAAAGTTCTTTACCTCATGAGCAAATTATGCTCCTTCTTCTCATGAAGGATACATGGCCTCGCTCCAAAGAATTAAGTATTTAAAAATTAAAATAATTTCAAGGCTGACACGAATTGTTTGGTGAAAAAAGCCGCGTTCCTTAAAAAATATTTGGATAATAAAAGCAAACCCTTGTGAACACAATAAACAAATTTTAGTTAGGCATAATTGGATTTACTTATTGGTTCTACTCAGTCATGCTGGAATTCTTTCTCCTGATGCCTGTGTGCTCTACACTACTTAAGTATGATGTGAGATAATATGAAACGGTGAATTGACGGCACAAGGAAACTATTTGGATGGCTGTCTGGAGTTGCCATTATTGGCTTTAATTATGACTTGCTGTCCTTTGGGTACTCAATGAGCCAGAAAAGGCTTCATATGTGCCAAAGTATTCATTAGTATTCCCCTTTCTGTCATTGTGCTTGCAGAAAGAGTTTATATCTGGCACCTGACTGTGGTTCCTCTTAGCACGGACCGAGCTGCTTTGCAGATTTTGATAATCATCTGAAAGTACACCAATGTCTCCACTTTTTGGATGCAGTAGAAGTTGTTCCTAGGTAACAGTGGAAGAACTCTGACCACTTTCTGATGTAACTGGAGAACAAACACTTTTTGCGGTTGTTCACGTGACATGGCTGCTTAAAGAAAATTTTGTGGTACCAGCTGGAGAAAAAAAATAATTACTTGTTTTCCTCTTCCGGGTTAGGGGGCCTGCACTAGGGCTTCATGGAAGAGTCCCTGTATATCAGCATTTTAGGCACCTTGCCATCATCCCATATAGAACTAATAATGAAGCCCCAGAAATCTTTCTGAAATAAAAATAGCCTCTGGAATCCATTTTGGTGATGAAAAATTGCCTATAGTGAAGAATTTTTTTGTCTGCCATGGGGTGTCTCTAGGGTGGGTACAAAGCACAATAATCACGCATAGAGAATATTCCATGAACTCTTCTGACACTTCACTGTGGAGGCTGTGCTGAGAATGGTGACCACTCCTTTGGCATCTGCTCTTGAACAGACTGGTGGACGAGGATGAATTCCTGCTCCAATACATATTTACCATTGCAAAACTTAATTTTAATTTAGAACTTTGTTTGAACTTCAAGTCATGTTTTTAGCAGCCTTTGAAATACTGTCCTGTGGGACACCAGACTGTTCTTAGAAATGAATATTTTAACTAAGGTGGTGTGTAAACAGATACTCCTGATTTTGGAGCATTTGATGACATCTTGCACTTCTCATCTGTCACATTACAGGGTAAGCTGGCTTTGACCCAAGTACAGAGTTCTTCTTGAAATTCTGCAATTACAGGAGGATGCTCAGTTTCATGGGCTGTTTCACAGTCTGTTCTCCCTGAAACCCCAAATCCTCACACTTCCCAGAGATTTCTATCTAGTTCATGGATGAACTTCAGCTACTCTTTAAGCATTCATGCCCAGCATTTTGCTTTATGGGATGTAGTGAAAAGATGCTTAGCCAGGGGTTTTCAGTATCGTCCCCTGCTTGGGCAGGAGGAAGAGCTTTCACCTGGACAGCTTACACCTGGGACTGGTGCAGAAATGGATGAGAAGGGAGGATGCCGTCTTGATATATTCTACCCCTTATAAACCCATTCCCTGAAACCTGGAACTGGGACTGGGGTATGGTGTTAGCTGTGCAGTGGGAAAGAGTCCCTGCCTGCCATTCTCCTGCTCTGTCATTCTCCAGCTTATCTAGCCTAGGTTAGCCATAATCCACTGTCATTGTGTTTCCAGGGTTTCCTTATCTGCTCTTTACATTCGAAGAGCGTGCCATCTTTGGGCTGCTCACTACTTTCTGGCATGTCTCCTTCAGCTGCGTTTGTGCTTTAAAACACGTGGTTTCAAAGATTGGTGGGGGAATGGAGGGAACTGAAAAAACCAATCTTTCTTTTCTTTGGTTGCTATTTACTGCAACCAGAGAGTTTTGCTTCTCCTTAGAGGCGCGGCAGGTGGTGCTCTCGGTCCTTCCAAACACTAGTTGCACTTCCTAAACTCCAGTCAGGTCAGAATTGTGCCATCCTGCACCAGCTGGCTGGTTTTAGCCCTGTCTGGTTCAGGGCAGGGTCTTTCAGCTTTGAGTGAAGTGTTTTCCACCAGTGAAGGGCAAAGGAGGGAAGAAAAGGTACTCTATGTGGGGTTTTGGCAGGAAATGAAGAAAAAAGAGCAATACGAACAAAAGTAACTAGTTGGCAAGTACATACTTAACCACACTGTAGCCCAATCCAGCCTTCTGTCTCAAATTTAGATGGCAAAAATACTAACTGTGGAACTTACAAGAAAAACGCTGTAGCTATTAAATTGGATGGTTCTGTTGACATTATTTCGGTTGTGCTGTGTACATTAAGTAGGATCACGCTGTCGCCTACGAATTGTAATTTCTCACTGCAAGCACCACAAAACTTGTAACAGCAACAATTCTGATTCCCAGGTTTTCCATGATCTGAGAGTAGCCACTTGCTTGTTTCTCAGCTGGCAGCTATACTTTGGACTAAGACCATGTGTTTGTGTCATCCCTTACATCTTACGAGATCTGCATCAAAAAGGCCATCAGCAGGACACAGGTAAATTCTCTTCCAGCTGTTAACAAACAGGTAATTAAAACTGGCAAAGTGTCATTATATTTGATTTTCTTTTTTTTTAAATAATGTTTCAAGTGGAAAAATCACCTCTCAGGATTTCAAAAATCTTAGTTGAAAATGCTTAGAAAGTAACTAAAATTAGGCAATTCTGAACAGAACTTCAAAGTTTGAGGAGAAAAATAATGAATACACGCCGAGTATCTCATCACTGGATCCCTACCCAAGCTTTTTGCAGCAGTTTCCTGGAAAGGTGTCACTGCCAGCTCTTTTCAATTTTTTTTCATAAATATATGTTCCTGAGAAATTTAGTATTAGGTAAAAAAAAAAAAAGAAAAAAAAAAGTCCTCACTTCATTTATTGTAGTGGCATTTAGTTCTGCTGTTCCCCAGTCCTCTCCTGTATCTGTTAACTATTTTCAGAGATATGGTAAAATAGGGGAAATGCTATGTTTCACCCAAGAACTTATTCAAATACACTTGTTTAGGTTTTAGGCTTGTTTTCTTGGAGTACAAGGAGTAGACACCAATAGATGGTGCTGGTGGTGCATTAATAAGGTTCAGTTTCACATTTGTTTTCTGGTCTGTGCTTGGAATTTGTTAAAAAAAAAAAAGAGAGAGAGAGAACAAAACAAAACAACAAAAAAGAACAAAACAACAAAATCCCTCATGCTAAGCTTTTATCCAAAATGTTCTCCCTGCACTGAACCGGTCACCGTTTAACTTTAACCTGAACTGTGGCCCAGGAAATCCTTCAACATAAATAACCTTGGAGGCTGCCATGACCATTTTTGGAACGTGCTGCCTCAATAAATCTGTTACTTTGTTGTGCAATGTTGAAGTGTGCAGTTGTTTCTCTGATTAATTAGGGCAAAAAATAAACTTGCACGATCAATCCAAGCTGTGACACGTTTCAGCCCTGGCTTGAACATGTGGGCAGAAAAGAGCCTTAGAGCCTTCTCGACAGACCTGCCCTGGAATTTTAGGACACATTGCTGGCTAGGAGTTTACTCCATTTGATGAGATAAGGTGGCTGCTAACAAAGTCTGCAAGGGAAGAATTTTGGTCTGTCTCAGGACTGCCATGCTGTGTTTGCATGAGTAGGACTGAACACAGTGAGAAATGATTCATCTTAACCACTGCCCCCACTAAAGACAACATAACTGAAGTGTTTTATGTAATTGTGTTTATTTTATTTCACATATTACCCATGGAGAACAACTGATACATTCTCTATATCTTTCACCAGTCTGGAATGCAAGATAAAAAAAGGTATGGAAAAAGAGTTTAACGTTTGACATTCACGATATGAAAAATAGAGGGGATACAATGTTTTAAAATGCCCTTATGCAATATATATATATATATATAAACCGTATAAAAATAAAATATATT
>VZTD01000747.1:2853804-2873022 GCA_013397725.1 Rhagologus leucostigma | reverse complement strand
CGGGCCCGGCCCTCGCCCCGCGGCCGGACCCGCCGGGCAGGGCCGGTCCCGCCGTGTCCCCACCTGTGTCCCGCCGGCTGGGGCGCGACAGCCGCGCCTCCCGGGAGAACAAAGGCTGCCGAGGGGGCTCGGCGAGCAGCGGGGTTTGCCCCGTCTCGCTGCTCATCCATCGCTTGTTGAACGGTACCGCGTATCCCCCGGGGAAGTGCCGTGGCACCCGGGAGGCTCTGCAGGAATGGCTGCTTTTCCTGAAGCCTCGGGATACGTTCTCTCTGTTCGGGGGAAAGGGGAGTGGTGTTATCTGCTGTCGTTTTGTGGGCAAAGAGAGAGTGGTTTGTGTTACGTAACTCTCCGTTGATACCAGCTTTGTTGCTGCAGAGATCTCAAATCAGTGTCTAGACTGATTGGAAAATGAAGTGATTGTCAACTGGTATGTGTTTGTGCTGGGTATTTCAGAACGATCCTTTGAATGTATGTTTTTAATAAACAATATTTTAAACAGTCGAATGTTCTCTAATTTATTTGACTATTCATAAACCAAACAACACTCAAGTTTGTTACTCAGAGTAATTCTTTGAAGTAGCAATTGCGTGTAGTCTGTATCTGTTCATTCTAAAAGTGCAGCTAATAAACTCAGGCTATGGGATTTTTTAAAAAGAAATATAATTTTTAGAGAAATCGTTATGTGTGTGTGTTTAAAGATGCAGTGTCTTACGAAGTTCTGCTAAGGGTCTCTTGTATTTTACTGTTCTGCAATTATTATTCTATTAATTACAGCCTGGTTTCCCCTCCCACCCCATTTGATAATAGGTTTTTCCTAGTTGTACTGTCAAAATTAAGACATGTGAAATGGGGAGTATTTTATATTAAAAATAAAGACCTTCCCTTTTGCCCCTCTCCTGTTTGGAACATTTTCCCTGGCAGAGTAGAGAGAACCCAAATCAAAACAAAGAAACAACCAAAAAACCCAGATGTGCTTTTAAGAAGACAGAGCAAGTGGGCTCCTTACTTCTTGGGTATGATCAATCTGACAGAGTACGTGAAATGACGTTACAGATTGCATTGGAAAGCTTTATATCTGTAAAATGTCTTCATCTGTAGCATTTAAGTATGTGTTTAACTTCCCATACGTAAATTATCTCATGAAGTTTAGTGGAATTGCTTGCATGGATGAAATAGAGCAGATTCAGAAATAACTCCAGAACCTTAATTTGAAAAGGTCATGCCCAGAAAGTAATTGTTTAGACTTTATTATTTAAATTGTTGCTACTTTAATGCTTCATAATAAAAATGCTTGAAGGAACAACATTCTGTTGAAGACTAGGCATGCATTGTTTTCGAAATTCCTTTACCCCCACATGCAATCCCATAATACATGGAGTACTGACCTTTATTTTTCTTATAAAACAGTAGTTTCTTGATGCATTTATTATGCTTCCTTCTATGTGAAAAGCAGGGACAAACATTTTTAAGATTATAGACTAGCTACTCTTGAAGCTTTTATATTCTTAAGTATGTTCCTTTTTTTCCTTTCCTATTTTTTTTTCATCTGCAGCTACCTTCTGGCGTGAAAGTAATTACATTTTATAGTGTTGTTTTTTTTTTTCCCAGGCATAATCTGTGGAATAGCTTTGTGTAAACAAGCAAACAAAAATGCTGTACCCTTCCCCCCAACCTGTGTGTCAGCAGTGTTTGGATGATAAACGCTTGTGGTTTGTACGAAGGGTGTTTATAGTAGTGACTGCTCTCCTAGAAAAGCCCCACTGTGTCTGCTGGCTCTCCTCTGCTCTCACTGCTTATATGGATGTAGTTACATGTGCCAGTATCTGCAATCCCCCTGAAAATGTGGTAAAGGTGCTGATTTGCTGGGCAGGTTATCTGGCTTTACTCAAAAACATTTGCTATAAATGTCTAAAATGCAATGTTTGTGCAGTTTAGGAGCAGATATGTAGATTTTTCTTGTTGTGGAACAACTTTGTTACTGATGCTAGAAGTTTTTATCCAGCATAGTCTTCAGGGGAAGTGAACAGTTTTATTGTCCTCGAATAAACCAGAGAGTGTGTCCTCTAGGAGTCAAACATACGAAAGTCCATTCCTGTTCTGGTCTAGGCGTGTGTAAATTGATGTTACAGCAGTCCTAGTGCTGCCGTTCCTATTGTGTTAAATCTTCCTTTGGTTTCCAGCTTGCTTTGGGATGCTGACCTGTCCAAAAGACTTTTCTTGCTGGGTGTTTTACCTGTGTTGCTGTATTATTTTGTCCCTGGGTTACTCTTCTGCTAATTTTTCGAACAGTGTTGGCTCACCAGGATGTCCGATGAATGCCAGTGTCGGCATAGAGGAGGGTCAGGAGCACGCCGGAAGACAGATCAATGCACCCTGAATTTATGTGAGCTTAAATGGTCCTAGAGCCTTGGGCACAAAGATGTTAGTGAGGTGCCTTAGTCTCCTACACGCTCCAAGGAAACTAACGGGAGCCTTTGGATAATTTGCCTAACAGGCAGTTTATTCATGCTTGGCAAGATGCACAGAGGCTCTGCCTGAGTGGAGAATGAGCTTTGCTGTTGACAAGTGTCAGTAGAATTGCAGGCACTTGGGAGCTGAGAAGTCTTTGTGTTAGAAAGGATGACCTGATTCACCCAGCTTTTTCTGTGTTTCAGGTACACTGGTCTGTATTCCCACTTAAGTTGCTCAGTCTGTGTCTTTCACCATAAAACTGAGCTTAGATAGATCGTGGTTTTAAGGGCTGTTGTGTATTTTAAGAACTCGTTCTGAGCCACTGCTCAGAACTGCAGCAGCAGTAGCTGCCGTCAGAAGTGCATGTTAAGTGTCCTGACAGAGTTGAAGAAACCAGATTTGTAAATCCCCCAGCTTTACTAAACTCCTGGTTTTGTTCTAATAGTGAAAGCATGAAGGATTTCAGTGACACACACAGTAAAGCACTCAACCTTGGTGTATTTTGCGTTCAGCTGAACCTTGGCTGCGGTAGATAACCACATTTTCCCCCAGCGTATCAGCACAATATAAAGCTGTTACATAACTGGCTACAAAAGGCACTTACAGAAGTCTCTGAAAGGAACAAAGGTGCTACCAAATGCAGGCGTTCTGGGTTAACAGCTAGAAGAAATCCCAGGAGGCCTTACTGTTTATCCATTGTATTTTTTCATGGATTTTGAAGTGTGTTTGATGTGCTTCACCAAAAAATTCCCATTTAATATGTTTCAATAATGGAATGTGGATGGGATTTAAGAAGAACACAGATGTTTGTGAAGATCACAGAAGGGCATGAGAAAATGCCTTTTTGTTTTGTTTGGTTTTGGTTTTGCTGGTATAAGCCCTCATCATAAATCTCTCCCTAGAATTTACATATGGTGATACTTGGAAAAGGTAAAAGAGAGAACCTTCTGTGTCTTTCTTAGCTCAGCAGCTGAAAGGTAAGGATAAAGAAGAGAGGATCCAAAGACTGGATTTGCTTAATTTGCCCATGCACCCATAGCAGCTTTCCTGTAGGATGCTCTTGTGTACTCAGAAGTTAAAGGAGAAAACCTGTGAGGTGGAGCAAGGTGTTTTCTGTGAGGTTTGGTCACTCTGAGAAGACAGAGGAATGATTTGTTCTTGCTTTTGTGTGCAGTTGCAATGTGTAGGACAGAAGGCTTGCAACAGTATAGCAGTTTTATTTGGCTGTTGTCACATTTGATAAATGCTGGTATAACACGTGTAGGCTCTGTTGTGGTTGTTTCTGTTCTGATTTTTATCAACTCCTCTTCAGGAAAGCCTTTATTGTGTAACATAGCTTCGTATCTTGGTGGATTTTGAAACAAGACAAGCGATTGTTGATGGAGTGGGAGAAGTTTCTAAATGGAGTCGTCTGATTCTTTTATTTATTTTTTTTCCCTGTGAGCAGATTTTGCCTGTGGAGAATATAATAGCATGAGAGTTTTCTGGTGTATTTGCTGTATATTCGTAGTTGGGCATTCCACTGAGCTAGTGCGTGTACAAGGAGTGGATGGTTTCTTGATGCCACGGTATGCAATCTCTGTAGAACAGAAAATGTAGAAAAATGAAGGGAATAAAGCTGTTACTTCAGTGGCTTTCTTATCTGTACTGTGGCTTAATTTGATTCAAATGCAATCCAGGGACATCTCAAAGGGATTAAAAAAGCAATAGAAACTAAATCCTTCTTATTGTGGCAGGAGAATTCTTGTAGCTGTAGTAGAATGAAGCATCAAGTGAAGGGCTGGGACTGGAGCAGAATGCAGAAGTGTGACTGTGTATTGCTAGGAGATGACTGTAGTTGGCTCTGGCTGGATAGGGCATGGCAGCCCAAAAGCCTTGTAAACAAATTAGTTGCTCCAATAAATGAAATTATCTCTTCCTCCAAACCTTGTGCTTTACTTTTCAAGTACAGCAGATTCCACAATACTATGCTGAAACAGAATGAGGAGAAAATATTTCTACTGCGTGTGGTTTTGTTTGTTTGTTTGTGTGGTTTTGATTGTGGTGGTGTTTGTTGGTTTGTTTTTTCTTTGTGAGATAAGGCTCTCTTGAAAGTCTGCTTCGAAGACCCCCAGTATTTTTTGGTAGCATGTCTTCATAAAAGGTATTCAAGCAGTTTCTTCTAGTACACAATGTTGACTAAAAAAATTACTTTGATTTCGATTTATGGATTTGTTATCATTTTGGAGAAATCTTAAAATCAATACAGATCATGTAAATCTTCTTTCCTTCAAATGTCTGTAGTGAATATTTCTAAAGAACTTGGATTTGAGACTCTTTACTCACTCAGTCTTGCCGTTATAATAACAACAACAATAAAAATACTTTTTTTTCAGCCTTTCATTTTAAACTAAAACATTCATGGAGGCTGATTTTTTTTCTCTATAAGCTATCTTCATTTGTTCTGAAATCCGAGGACACAGATTATGTTGAGGGAAGTAGCGTTTCCTATCTTCGTGACTAAATTGCACTCAAGGAACTCTCTCTCCCTTGTTCTGTCCTGGATTAACTTCGTGGATTAGCTGACAAAAAGACACTTTTCCTGCAGCCTGTTCATGGAAAACAGTTTGTTATGCAAGCCTGAATACTGTGTAAGCCCTGGCCTTCTATAACCACAATCATATTTTCAGTGGAGGGACAATGAGACTGACATTTAACTTCTCCAATGTCCCAAACATAACAGTTGTCTTGTAACAGTGAGGAAGAGAATTATACTGCTGTGGTAGTTCTCTGACACGAATTTAAAGTACCAGCTACCTCCCCAACTACTGGTACTTGTGAAGGAAAACCACAGTCACTGTGGAATCATCTGTAAAATGTGTAACAGCAGAGTCACAGTTCAGCCTTGGTAACTGTCAGTGAAAGTTGTATCCTGCAAATACGTACTGGTGAGTAGGAGGTTTTCTTTTGGTTCATCTCTCCTTTTACTTGTCTTTGCAGTAGCTTGGGACTTTCAGGATCCTTGCTTATATAGTGAAAAAGTGATTTCTAACAATAGCATTATAAGTATTGATGAGATTAATTTTCTTCTGCTTGGTGTTCTGGGAATTGTGTTCCATTTATATGTGTTTGTTGAAATAAATTACATCTGTGGTGTCAGTGGTATATTTTGAAGTCAAGGACAATCCAATTAGTGTTGATTGGGATTTGGCAGCTAAATCCCTGCTCGCTGAGCCAAGAACATGCTGGTTATTGCTTATCTGCTAGTGACTAGAGAGATCATGATTTCATGTCTCCAATGTTTGCAATTCTCAGTTTTCAATCTTCTGCAAATTGAATACTCTGTAAAAATGCAGTCACTGAACACAGCTTGAATTCTTTGTTTCCTTTCTAGTAGTGCTGTGCTCAAGGTGTCAGAGTAACTAAGCACAAAATTTCCTGTGAGCTGGACGTAGGTGACAGGCTGTCACTGCTGCAGCCAGAACCAGCAGTTGGTGACACTGTGGTCTGGCCTTGTGTGGAGCTGTTGTGGAGGAAAGCTAAGGGACAGAAAAAACAAACTCATCATAATTTTGGATGCAGATTCGGGGTAGTTGCGTGCAAAACCCCATTGGACCATGGGAGACCTAGTGGATAAAAAAGAGACAAAGGAATGTTACTGGGCATACAAAATCAATCACTCAGAAAGAAATTCAAGGGGGGAAAAACAGGAGGTAGGAATAACGTCCTTATCATGTCCTTTTACTGTGGTTCATATGGTGTTTCCTAGGATTTAAAACCCCAGAAAATCCATTATCTGACGCTGGAATAGATCATAAGCAAGATAGAAAAGATCTTTTTAAATGTTAGAGTGTTGGGTTGGGACTACTGGAATAGTAACTGGAAGGAAGATGAGACATTCTGGCAGAGGATTTGTCAGATACTTGTGGATGAAAAGGGATGACAGCTCTTCTTTCTGGAACCTTGACTTCAGTTGTGGAAGATTGTGCATTTGGAAAATGGGTTTTCTTGAGCTTGTGTGCCAGATAGTGATTCCAGGAGTATGGAGTGTTGTCACGCTCTGTAGAGGGTTGCATGTCACTTCCTCGTGGTTTAGGAACCCTTCTCCATAAGACACTGGCCACTCCTCCTGCATACTCTGACACATTCTGGTATTTTAGAATGCTTTCTGTCTTTAGGTTTACCCCAGAAGAATCTCTGCCTTATCATCTCTCTCACTCTCTCCTTCCTTCTCCATTTAACTCTCTTTGTCTACTCTGTGGTTTTCTGAGATGAAGTCCTCTTGGCCACTCAGTCTGATTTCTTATGGTTTTCATCTTTAAATAAACAAATTTCAATTAATTACACAAACGCCAGGGCCAGGTTTTGTCCCTTTTGTAAATTTTGGGCCTAAAAGAATGTTTGGTAGAATTTTAGTTTAGGCAAAAAAAAAAATCCTTTTCTCCCAAGTCTTATTTCCTGGAAGCAGAAGTATTTGGTGTGAAGTTTTACTGAAATAACTGAGCTGGAAACAGATGTTAAGCATTGAGACTTTATTTGGTACGTTTAGTTTGTCTAAGTAAAAAAAAACCTGAAAATAGTTACAGAACAAGAGGTTAGAACGCCATTAGTGATGCTTATGGCTGTTGGCTATTTGTGTATCTGAAAAACATTGCACTCTGGTTTCTTAGTTTGTTATAATTGTGCTAGTTAGAGCCCAATAAACCTTTTAGCTTGACCACTGTGTTGTTGAAGTCTTCCACGGTTTAAATTTGTACATTTAACATGGGTGTTTTTGTTTTGGACCAAGAAATGCAGACGCTCATCCTTTTTTGTGACTGTTGTTCTCTGAACTGTAAACCTAATTCCTAAGTGGCAGTAAGAATAAGCTGAATGTGTGACTAACAAAATACTCGAGACTCAAAAGACGAAGTTGTGATCTTGTCATAAATTCAACTGTCATGGCATTTTAATTCTTGAAATATTGTCGAATGGGCATACTGTACTTTTTAAGAAAGGTTAAATTAGGAAAGCTGTGTTTTTTAGTTCTATTACACAGACTGCTTTTCATAAACGTGCAAATTGCAATTGCATAAAAATAGAAGAAAGCCACACGCTTTGTTCCTGCAGAGCTGTTTCTTCATAATTAATCTATTTTCCCAGAAAAATACGTGGTAGTTTTATGAAGCCTGTGTGATGACTGGGCTGTTACTGGTCTATATTGTTGGTATATGCTATTTTTAAACCAGGTTTAATACAAAACATTCTAGAAGAACTTACAAGGGGATTTCCATTTTCTTTCTTCTTGTTTTATAGTTTGTGAAGAGAGAAGTAGTTAGGTTTGATATTTTTAAGAACATAGAATGTTTGAAAGAAGATTTCAAAGAGGAGTTGGTGATACTTTGCCTTCCTAAACCACGGATTTAAACACACACTTCCCCCCATATTTTGTTTTGGGTAATTTAAGCTATTTAGAGTCTTTCTCTTTTAGGCTGCAAGTTCTTAGAATCTTCAGTCTGTGAGAGTTTTTTTTTCTTCAGCGTATTTTGCTCAGTGGGCTGCCAGGCAGAATTTGCTTTTTGTAGAGTATCTTAGCCTGGGGCCTCTGCCTGAGCCATAGGTTGTGCCTGGCTGCAGCTCAGGAGCAAGTTGGAATTCCCTGTTAAGGGAGGGAAGAGCTGCTGCCTGAGCGGTGCCTTTGGGATTCACCCCACATTTCTTAGAAGTGCAATTATTGAATTATTCTTATTTTATGCCTTTCAGGAGCTGCCTGCTTTTGCAAAATAGGAAGCTAATGAGCGTGTGTTTCTCATGATCAGCGAGTTTCAGCAGTGGTAGAAAGCCCAAGGTTTGGAATGGATGCTTTTAATGGTATTTCCAAAACAAATAAGATAACGAGGCATACACACAGAATAAAAGGATGTTTTCTGTGGTTGTAAATATTCAGTTTGTGTTTAGAAATCCATGCGAGTGTTCAAAGTGTCCATGCAGAGAAATGTTTCTTCCCTGGGTATTTTAAAGTGACTAAAACTGAAACGCTTATTTTCAGTGATAAATTCTGGTCCATTTGGTAAAGTGAGTTAAGTAATGCCTGTGAAGGTCTCAGATTTGCCCTGCAGCTGGAGGCAGCTGCCGCTGCAGCAGTTTTAGACACTTGTGCCAGTTCTGTGCTACTTCCACTCATGAGCTGCGGTTTTGACTCAAGCTGCCTGTGAGCGTGCTTTAAGCTGAGGCACCTGGATTTGTACTGACACGACTGAGGCACGAGGCATGTGTTCCCTTTTCCAGCTCCGAGGGGCCGATTCTTTCCAGCAGGGAAGCAGCAGAGAGAGCTGGAACATCCCGAAGCACCTCAGTAGGTTGTCCTAGGCCTGCAGCTGTGATGGCACTGCAGTTCAGCAGGACACCAAAGCAAGTGGCATGTTGTTTCAGCTACAGGCAACTGAAAAGAAAACAAAGCCATAGAGAGCCACATGTTTGTGATTTGAAATTCAAAACTCTCCTTTCAAAAGATTCTCTTTCCTGTTTGATTAATGTGCATAAATAATGATACCAGGTTTGCCACTGAGTAAACAGTGTCCGTTCAAGTTGTGATACTTTTGTAAGGTTGTTGTTTCAGCACTGTGTTTTCCAAATATTTTGTTTATAGTGTTTATTATTAAAAGAGATGAGATCATACCTATTTAACAAAATAGTCTTGTGGAGGCTGTTTTTTATCATTTTGTTCTCTTTTGCCACATGGCATCTTTTTGGAAGAGGCAAGGCTGTCACTCATTTTTTGTGAGAGAGTGGTCTTGAAAGAGCTCAGAAAACATGCTTTCTGCATTTCTGACCTTGTGAGATGTTTTTGCATTCCTAAAAAATTGTTTACGTGCTTGTTTATGGCTTTCTTTCTTTCTTTTTTTTTTTAATTTACAAAAATGTGGCCAGTGTTTTAGTAAATGACCTTTTTTGGAAAATTGTAGTTCAAGAACATGTGGCTTCACTGGTCTAGTCTCTAGACGTAGTTATTGATAATCATGGCTGCTCTTCTTGCTGATAGCCTAGCAGAAGACAGAAGGTAGCAGTTAACATCCATACTTAATTCTAATGAAAATGAGGATTGTTGCTTCTTACAGTGAGGAGGGATTTGAGAGGCTTAACTCAGAAGACTATTGTTTTCATAATCTGTTGTTTTCTTGAGAATATTCTTACCATTATTTGGAATTAGAAAACCCAAAGGTAAGATTCAGATAAAAGTAATAATAACAATAATAATTTTTAAAGGAAGGCCTTAACTGGTCTGTACCCATTGTTTCTGTCTTGTGGCAATGACCTTGGAGAGGTTTCATTTCCCAAAGTTGTGATGGTTAAGGATAGGATGCTGGAAAGTAAAACCCGTGAATCTCCTATCTTCCTTTGTAACTGAGTTGTGTGTGTTCTGTTTATTCTCAGCCAGCGTTCTGAAAGTTATAATAAAGTCTGTGGGTTGAATTGTCTCTCATGCCCAACTTCTTTTCTCCTTCCCCTCCCTGACTCCCCAAAAATCAGTAATTCTTCTTGTTTTAGGTTTCATATGAAACGTTTTAGGTTTCATATGAAACGTAAGTCATGGCTACTAGTAAAATACTGTAAAATTCTGAAGCAGAAGACTCAAGATATAGCTCTTTTTTAAAATCCCCGTATGAAGTGTAGAAATGAGCAGTAGTTACTGAGCAGTAGGAAGCCCTCATTACTTACTGTCTTAGTCTGGTGTGTACTCCCTACCTGGTCTTAACTGTTCTCTTAAAGGTTTGAAACTAGATTTGCAGAGACCAAAACATAAATTCTATGTTTTATTAGATTTGATTTATGGTTTTATGAAGACTCTGAATCTTTTTTTATTCTTTTGCATTTGATGGTTACTAAGAGGAGCTTTGGACTTTAGTGATCTTAATGTAGTTGTACAAAGCACCGTAAGCTTTCTACACTGTTTCACAGGAGATGGACCAAGATTTTTGTCAACATGGTCTTGCCAAACTTAATTAGCAGCAAATTTTTATATCTGATTCTAAGCTGTTCCTGATTTAGTGGTAAGAGTCTCAAGAGTTTTGTGTAGATTTAAGGATCGTAGAATGGTTTTGGTTGGAAGGGAACCTTAAAGATCCTCTGGTTCCACAGGCAGGGACACCTCCCGCTAGATTGGGTTGTCCTTCCTATGGCGCCCAGAGGTGGATGCAGTACTCCAGGTGAAGGAGGGCAGAGCAGAAGGAAAGAATCCCCTTCCTCGACCTGCTGGTAAAGGATAGATGCAAAGTGGTCACTGTTCATGGGCAAAATTGGTAGCATGGACTCCCAAAATTAATTTTGCAGACTTTTTTTTGTTCAACTTGTAAATATCAAGTAAAAAGGGACGTGGAATACATAATGCTTGAGACTTGCAAATGATTGAAAGAAAGTAATTAAAGTAATTCTGAATAGCTGAATCTGAAGCTTGTGGTGAAGGGCTCCAGACAGAGCTCATGATAGTCAATGACTAGAATGTTAAAATTTTGGATGAAATGAAGTTTTGATAAATACAAGCTAAAATACAATCAGTGGTGAGAAAGAATTCATAGCAATGGTCTCTAATTTAGCTATTGTCACTTAGTGGAAAAGTTCTTGGAATTTGTTGGGACAGTTCTCTGTAAAACTTCAGCTGAATGTCGGGTATGGCATCAGTAAACTTAGAAATAAGCAGTGTGGAATTGTGAGAAAAACCCGCCCAAAACCACTGTGGTGTTGGGACTTGCAGCTTAGGGGCCAGGAGTGGGTTAGGTGAATCCTAGAGGTCCTGTTCAGCCCTGGTTTCTGTGATCCAGAATCTTAAAGACTGGACAGGATCTCCGGGAATGGCCTGATCCATTCTTCTCTCCTGAGGCACAATTAGCTGTAGCCTTTGCTGGCTGGGACAGATCTTAACTCAAAACCCCTCAATAACAGCACTTTGACAACAGCACTTCTCTGTCAGTCTGTTCCAGTGCTCCTTTGGCTTTTAGGAGAGATTTTGTAGTGTTTGAGTCATGTGGGTTTGCGTACAGTTTTCAGCCTGTTATTACTATTCTCCTTGAAGTGTGGTGACCAAACTGGATGTGGTAATTTGCATGAAATTTTACCAAAATACAGAGTGAGACTGGTACTTGCTGGTTTTGTGGGCAGTTCCATGCATTGACATCACTCTGAGCTTTTTATTTTTTTATTTTTAGCATTCAACATCACAACACTGATGTTGAAAGGGTCACTTTGTGGTCTGCTTTAACCTCTGCATTCCTTTTACCTAAACCACTTTTTGGCCATCCCCTGTATGTGCAATCAGGTGTTCTGGCCTAACTCTGCAGCTTTGCAGTTCTCCTTAGTCACGCTCTTAACATTTTTTCACAACTTTTTCCCGGTCTTTCCGGATCACTTTGAGTTCTTATCTTGTCCTCTACTCTGTTTATTATCTGCATTTTCAGAAAATAAATAATATATGTGTATATATAAAAAATATTTTTGTGTCTGTATGCTTGTATATTAAAAGAACAGCTGCAGTTATGTTCTGTGTTTCAGCCTGCAGCAACTTTAATCAAAACCAGAACAAAACCCAATCCAACCCAAAACCTGAGCATTGAACCCCATAATGACTCACATATCGTGTCTGGGAGATAGAATTAATGCTGCCGTAAATATGGTTGAGTGTGTGTAGTGAAGAAATTTGCAGAAAGGATATTCAGTTGACGCTCCTAGGCATACTAAATTTTGGGATGTTTGGGGTGCATTTAAATAGGGTGATATTTTAAGAGTCAGGGACTTTGAGAAACAAGTTAACAAATTATTTCCTGAACAACAGAACTAGTGACGTATTTCTGCACATTTTTGTCTTTTGTCTGGAGTGGCTCTGGTAGTGCTGCTACAGACAAGGAACAGGGTGTCTTGAATACTAACTTTCCTTCAGATCAGGGTCACTGCATATTTATTTATTTGGGTTAAAGGCCGTTGGTCACACAAACATTGTTTCTGTAGGAAACCTCTCTGAAAGTTGCAGTCTTACTCGTGAGAACACGATTTACTGTCACTTCAGGGAATATTTGCCTGCCTTTGTGGCAGACGCATTATAATATGCTCCAGTTAAGATTCTGGGCCTGCCACAGCCTCAGAAGGGAGAGGTTATGTTCTATTAATTAATTATGGGCCCACAGTCAAGTGGCATTTAATTGTTTGCTAGGACATGGATTCAACTGTTTTCTTCATTTGTCCTCTCATTTCAGACAACCGGTTCCTTCGGTTCCTTGCAATTGCAAAATACGGATTGAGGAGTTAAAAAAATATTATTTTTATTGCTAATGGTGCATGCACTGGAAGCGCATTTGGATGTGCAAAATCTTGGCAGTGTAGCTTATTTATGGGGCAGGAGATGGCAGTAAGGAAATAGGTGATTTAGCCCAAGCACAGAACCACACTTTATTCTTGCATTATGGTTTTAAGAGAACTCTCAAAAAACCTGAAATAACATAATTATTGTTCAAATCGACACATTTATATTTATTTTGGGCCTTCCTGTTTGATTTTTTGGGTCTTTTTCCAGTCAGGTAAGTATTTACCAGCATTTGCAGTACTTGTTTAGCTATGCTTGGAGATCAGGTGAAATAATGTGCTACGTTAGCAAAATGCAATTCACATTATACGAAATTCAGCTTTAGTGAAGACTTCTGGAGTTAGAAGAAATACAAATACACCGTAACGCTTGTGATGTTTCAAAGCTCATGCCTGTGGATTTAAAAGAAATTTGCATACAGCGTTATTATTTTTAAGGATTCACATTCTTTGTGTTGATCCCCACTTAAATTAAGTCACTCTGGCAGCTGTGTTCTTTGGGTGAGGAGGGAATGAAATAGTGGTAACCTTTGAGAGCCAGAACACAAACAAATAGTGTTTAACTCGGGGACAGCTGAGGGTATTTCAAACAATGGTGTTAATTTTGATTGCTTGTTTGAAGTAGACCCTTGCTTTTTGTTCTCGGTTCAGAAGCAAAACATATTGTTTGGAACTTGTCTGCAGCTGTGAAGAACGAAGTTTGTCATGCAGTAGTTGAGCAAGATGACATCATGAGATGGTTGTGAGCACTGCGGCAATGTGCTTGCATTTGCCCTTGTGTAAGCGTGATCACTGGCATGGATTTGTTTCATTTGGGGTCAATCAGGCACTGATGGAATTGCATTCTGTGATATTTACACGATCCCTTGTTCTGGGCTGTTGTTATTTTGACCTGGAAGCCACTCTCCTCGATCTTTGTTCCAGTGTGTTCCCCAGGTAAGTCCTCTTACCTTCAGACAGCAGAGCGTTCCTGCGGGGCTGTCCGTGGGTAACTCAGGGTATTTGTGTGGTGACAGAAGGCCAATAACTGTGGAGCCTTGCTCACATTCTCTGCACATCCCCAGCTTATGGAGTACTGCAGAATGTGGAGCAAAACGTGCCTAAACACTCGGGGCCAAATTCTCTGGAGAGCATCTAATACTGCTTTACAATATCAGCTTGCACATGCCAGCGTGGGGTTAGCTGGTACAGAGGGTGACCAGCCTAATGTTGGTATTGATGTCATTGTGGGAGGTTGGTAAGGAGCTGATTTTTGCTATATACACATATGATATGCTGGGCTTACTGGAAGCTCTTTGTTTTTGCTCTGTTTTTAGTCTATAGTCAGTCCAGACAAAATATTTGGCCTACCAGGATATGTGAATCATTCTTCTTTGTAAAGCATCATTTATCATCTGTGTTCTGAAAGTGTTTTGTATGAGGAAAGCATTGAATGTACTCAGAAATTTTTATTGTTAACGTGCGTTTTTACAGCTGTTGTATGAAAATCTTGCTTTGGTGAGATCAAAATATTATTTAATTGTTTTAGCCTATTGGAATCACAGGAAATATACAGGATGGGAAACTCCCAAATGACTTGTCATTCCTCATCACCTGTAGGTGAGCAGTGGCACGAAGACTTAAATAAACAAATCTTAGCAGCTGGTTAGTTCTGGGAAAAAAGAGAAAAGTTGCTCCCTCATCCTTTATGATTGCTTATACTTACGTGTTGAGTAGAAGAAAAGCTTTGAAACTTCCTTAATCAATGCAGAAATATGTGTACAGTACAAATCTGTTGTTAAGAATTGAGTGAACAGGTTGAAATCAACTTGTGTTGATCTTTTTGTCCTTTTAGTCTTGTTTTAAATGAAACTAAGCTCGGTTTTAAAAGAAACCAATGCCTGTGAGGAGGGTGCTGTGTGTAAAATTCTGTGTGGACTTTCAGTGAGCATCTCAGTACCCGAAGATCTGTCGCAGCTGCTATGAAGTTGAGGGGAAAATAATGTTGTAGTAGACAGTTGAGATGACCTTCCAGTCACAAAATTCTATAGGTTTTGAACAAATTCTACATCAAGTATGATGTCAGGAAGTTTGATGATGTGATATGTATGAACGATACCAGCTGGAGCGTGAGCATGTATGGATCCATGTTCCAGTTCCTCTCATTAAAAGACTGTGGCTCTGTAAATGTTTAGAGGCAGGAAGCATTACAGAATAACGATCTTTTAAATAACAGTAGGGAATGAAAAAGGGCAGTGGAAGATCAAGTGCGAGATTAAAACATTGTCTTTTAGAGGTAAGTGTGCAGTGTACAGAGGAAGGATCCTGTGAAGGTAGTGGAGAGATAACAGGGACTTAGAGGTTGAGGCAATTTCTTATTACAGAGGATTGGAAAGTAGATCTGGAGGAAGTGAATTTCAGAGCTAACATCTCGCTTGTTGAGATTTGCTAAGTAATATTTACAGGTTGGGTTGAGATGTGGGTAGCTTGAGCAAGCTTTGAAACAGGAATTTGCAGTGATGTGTGATACGGAACTACAAATAAAGACTGGATTTAAGGCTAATGTGAGGGAGTTGGAGAAATGAGTTGCAAGTTACCTCTGCAACACTGTCACTGCGTGGGCTATCAGAAAGGCCCTTATGAGGAGAATTTCTTCTTCACACATTTCAGATTTGAGGAGGATTGTTTTGATTTGAGGCAGATGAATGAGAGATGTGTGTGAATATACTGCTTTCAAAAGAAAGAAGTGAAGACAGAAGGGATTTATCTGTCTCTGCTGCCTGAACTGTGTTGTTCGCAGGCCCTGGGTTGAAAATTTCAGATGAGCTGGCTTAATCATCTATTGCAAGAATATCTTGAACTTATGGAGATGTTAACTTTTAACATAGTTGGCAAATAGTATCCAAAAGTAATTTTGAATTTTTGGAGGTCATGATAATTCCCTAGCTCTAGAGTGACAGTGTGTCCAGTGTAAAACAGCATTAAGTTACACTTATGTTGCAATTTAGCAGGAAACATGGCTCTTTCACATAAGATCTGGGTCAAGTATGTGTTTCCTTTGATTCCAAGCTAGTGCTTTTTACTAAGAATCAATGTGATTTTTTTGACGTGATGGAAATATTTCTTTTATTGATCAACTACCCAACCTTGAAATGCTTTTAGAAGTGATGATTGTTTTGCTTCAAAGTGTATGACACCAACTCTAATGAGTTACACTTTGCTGTTTATGTGGAGTGTCTCTGGTATTGAAAACATCAGCTCACACTATGTCTAAACTTACAGTAGACTTAGAGCTTTGGTAACCTTCACCTTGAAAATTTCAGAAAGTTCATTGCCTTCTGTATAAAGAATGTTATTTATGAAGGATTTTTCCATGCATATGAGAGCAAGATGCATACTGTAATGCATGCTTGTTTTGGTTTCTGGTTTCTCGGCTTCAAGAAGGGACTGCTTTTTTGCTGCTGTATCTTTTACACAGATGTGCATTTTGCTTAATTTTACTTTATTCCTTCATGTGCACTTTTGATGACAAAGAAGTAACAGATCCTCCTTTACAAAGCATTTGGATGCTTTACTGTGTACCAAAGCATCACTTTGAACTCTGAAAAAATTAGTGTAATGAAACAGCTGAGTTCCAAACGTGTCAGAGTTGAGCTTGAGAATAAACATTCTGCATTCTGCTCTGTGCAAAGGCAGTCTTTTGGAACATGGAATATGTGCTTACTATGTGTGAGAAGATGCAAGGCACTTTTTATTTGATGTAAACACTAGACGTAACGCTCCATGTTCTACTTTACTCCAGTGTTTATGATTCCTTACTTACACTTTGTGTTATTTGGTTGGGAGGCATAGAAAGCTTCTAAAGAAACATCACAAAATAGTCCAGATTATCTCAAGGATAAAATTGATTAAAAACCAGAATACAAGCCTTTGCCTTTTCAGTCTTTAACCAGACACGAAGCCAAAATCCTCAAGCTGAGGGAAAGAATACTGCTCTTTAACAACAGAACTTGTCGTTCTGATATGGAGAGGTATCTGTAGAGCTTGTGAGTGCAATCCAAGTCAAATCCTGCACTGTCAGTGGGACAGTACAGTGGAACAGCTGAAGGAATATGTCCTGGAGGATATGTCTGCGGAGGGTCTCCACTGCTGTTGCCATGAGCGGGTACAGTGTGCACATGGAAGGCTCTGCAGAAAGACCTGGAAAATCTGGAGTAAAACTTTGATCAGTTTTACTCTGCCTATAAACACACAGCTCCGAGGTAGTAGATGTAGACGGAATCCCTGTGCAGTGCCAAAGAGAGTGTGTAGGAATTCCAGGTGTGCCTTGTGTGTTGTCGTAGGTGAGGATATTGGGAGGTAGAGGGAGGTTGCTGTGACTGTTTAGAGTTGCTCTGCTAGATTTGCTCTACATATCATCTCATCCTGCAAGTAACATGGTTTGAACTTGGGCATTCATGCTGCTGAAATACAGAATACATTCTAGGTCCATTATTATATTTCTGTAGGGCTGCCTTGTTAGGTCTTGCAACACTGAACTGATGTTTTGTCCTAGTGGGGAACATTAGAGGAGTGGCTTTGGCCTCTTCAGTTTCAACTGAAGGTCATAATTAAACTTTTTTCAATAGTTGTTCTGTTTGGTTATGTTCTGGTTTGAGTCATGAAGGAGTTGCCAAGTTGCCTTTTTTTTTATGTATTCTGATGGACACAATAGAGTTGGGGTCTGGTAGGATTAGTAAGGCAAGAAGAATTCTTGTTGGAGATATATTCAGGAATGGCAATTATTTTCTTCTTTTTTTCCCCTGGAGGAGAAAGATGCTCTTAAAAATAAGTCAGGATCCAGACATTTAGCACAACTTTTATTTTTTCTTCTTTTAAATTGAGAATAGTTATCCTAGTTCGTAACTTCCTTTCCATTTTTCGTAGCAAATAACGTACCTCCATCAGAAAAATTGGGGGTTTGCCATTTTATTTCCAAAGCAATGGCTAAACATTCTGAATTTTCTCTTAATGTAAACATCATGGGGTTTTTTTTATACTTTGGAAGCTGATTTTCAACTCTGAAAGTACTGAAGTTTGAGTACTCAATCTCCAGCAAGTTCTTTTCTCCTCTGCTTTTCCATTGCCAATCAACAAGAGAGTCCATGAGGCTAGATAAATAAGGTCAGGTACAAATCCAGGATAAGGGTAACAGGATGTCTTGTGCAAACCTTGTAGCTCGTTTTTGCACATTTCTATTAAAATAAGTTGTTATTAAGTAATACAAGTCCTCAGAGGCCTCCTCTGTGTGAGATGTGTGTACAGCACTTGAAAGTCATGGTGATGCCAAATAGTATCGGAAGTTGTTTTAAAAATTAACACCATCCACTGTATAATAGGGCACAAAATGTCCTGTAAAGCCAGGGATACAGTTTCATGACTGCTGAGTTTTCAGTGTATTATCAGTTGAGATTTCTGAAAAGCAGCTTTTTGCCAGCTGCTAATAAATTATTTCGATATGAGTGTTTTGCTAAAACAAGAGAATAGTAACAAATTATGAATGTTCAGTAGCAGAAGGTCTGTCTCTTCTCTAACTGCAGGTTTTCTCAATAATTGTCAAAATACTTTTATTCTTGCTAGAAAGCATTAAGTAACTTCCCTCTGCTGCCATTTGAACAAAAGTGAACCCCAAAAGCCAGCCCTGATAAGCTACACAAAACCAAGGGAGACCTTGAAGGCAAACAAGTACACAAATACCACCACAGAAAATCAACCAAACAAAACCCCCCCGAACACCGCTACAACCTCCCACCCGCCAAAACAAAACCAATAAAACTCCCTAAACAAAAACCCCCGAAACCCCAGGAATTAACTTAACTTCTTTGATTTTCTGCATGTTTTCTGTAGAAGTTTGAGGCCTTCAGACCCACAGATGGGTTCTGTCATTTCATTTGTTGAAGTAATGGTAGAAATAGGTTTGACAGTGTTTGTGTTCAGCCTCTTGAGGGGGTGATGCATAGAAAGCTTGAGGGTGAAAAGGTAACACCTGCTTCTGCCACACAAGAGGGTTTTTACCTTTGAGTCAGGAAGACTTTTTTGCTAAATATTGTTCAGTGACAGGGCAGTGACATACAGAGCATTGTCTCACTGAACTTCTCTTCTGCAGGCTGCACGGTAAAAGTATGTGCCTCACTTGGTGCTCTGTACTCTGCATGTAAATTGAAATAGTTGTGCTTTCCAGTTTCCAGGATGGGGGAAGGAGGAAAGCAGTAGACACAATATCTTGATTCTCCTTCTTTTCCTTCTTTTCCTTCTCCTCCTTCTTCTCCTCCTTCTTCTCCTCCTTCTTCTCCTCCTTCTTCTCCTCCTTCTTCTCCTCCTTCTTCTCCTCCTTCTTCTCCTCCTTCTTCTCCTCCTTCTTCTCCTCCTTCTTCTCCTCCTTCTCCTCCTCCTTCTCCTCCTCCTTCTCCTCCTCCTTCTCCTCCTCCTTCTCCTCCT
>VZTD01000747.1:2528205-2853757 GCA_013397725.1 Rhagologus leucostigma | reverse complement strand
TTCTCCTCCTTCTCCTCCTTCTCCTCCTTCTCCTCCTTCTCCTCCTTCTCCTCCTCCTTCTCCTTCCTTCTTCTCCTTGCCTTTTAGAGATTGCTTTGGATATTTTCCACTTTTATTTCATTGTACCTCTGCATTTAAATCTTTCTCACTTCTGTTAATTTGAAGTTAATGTGTTTTATGATTGTACTGTGCGTAAGTAGGGCACAACCCAAAACCTGGCTGGAGTACGTGGAAAATTACTCCAGTTTAAAGACAAATGATTGCTTTATAAGTTGCACCTTTGAATATTTGTGCTGCCATATTAATTGTGGTTTTGTCATAGTAATTGATTTGGTGTGACATAGGAAGTCTGTCAAGGGCCGCCTTGCTATCCATAGCACTTTTAGGATTCAAAGAAAAAATTCAGAAGTCACTGGTGGATTTTTTTCTTCTCTTACATTCTTTCACAGTGTATGAGAAAGTAACAAAGGAGGAAACTAATCTAGCAAGTTCTTTTCCTGATTAATTTAAAGCTACTTTTATTCAATGCCATACCTGTTAGAGATACAGAACTGAAAAACAGATCTGATATTTTAACTCAGACTTTACTGTTGCAGTGCAATAATGTCAATGGGGACTGCAAGAAAGTAAAAAGATGAGTAATGAGATGGGTTGGGGAAGATTTCCTTGCATCAGGTTGAGACTGGGGTTAAGTGAGAAGCCAAGAGAAGTGGAAAATAGAGGTGTGTAGGTAGTGTGTGGGGGGGGGAGCAGGGTGGGTTGGACCTGAGCTGTTACCTTAATAACAATTGAAATCAAGTTGATGTTGTACCTTCAGGTAGCTCTTTCTGTTTTATTAGTATTGATGCTCTTCAGACTCTTCTTTCATTCTGACAGAGAGGTTCTGTTTTTCCTCTTAAGTCTCCATGGAGACTTGTTGGAGTTGAAGTTAGGAGAGGTTATGTACACACACAACGTTGTCTTGTCATCCATAACGTCTCAGTTCTCTAAACTAATCCCAAGCATTTAAGTGTGTGATGGCTCGATTGCAATCCTGTACGTAAGAAAAGACATGCTAGAGAGGAGAGGGCTGTTTGTCTTGGACAATGTTTTTCTGCCATGCTCGTTTTTTGGTGTCAGGCTTCTGACTGATGCCAAATGCTGGTTGGATTAGTAAAGAAGCTTGCAGTTTATAAATTCAGAGAGCAGCTCTCATACGTATTTCAATTATTTGGCATACTAAATCAGAAAATCAGATAAGGACATTTCAAAGTGCTGGTACTATGGCTAGTAATGGAGTGATAAAACTTTTTACTTTGGCAAACAGATTGTTTGCAAGATAGAGTTTTTGGTTTTGCTGACGATACTTATCACATACATTACGTGTTAATTCTTTGTTCTTGTGGCCCAGGCTTACGTGCTAAAATGTCTTTTATACAAGGGCCAGCGGAAACAATTTTCAGTGTATTGTATAGCATATTTCCTGAATTCTGAGTCTTAGGTTTACATTCGTTTCTAATTTCAAAAATAAGGCACTAAGATATAGATTTCTAAAGTATATGCTCTGTATGGATGTACTTTTGGATAACATCTGAAAATACTGTCATCCTGAACAAACTAATAGACTGTAGCAGGTTTTTTTTTTCCTTTCATGGTGCCTGTAGCAGGTGTTCTGGTAGAAGAGATTTAGTTTGTGTAATTTGTCTGTGTTGTGAAGGGATTTTTTTCTCCGCCCTCAATCCTCCCAGTAGCCACCGGTTATGGTGGGAAGGTTGGAAAAGCAAGGAAAGGATAAACCTGAAAGTGTAGGGCATTTTCCTTACATTGTAAAAATAATTTCGTTAATGAATAAAGCAGTTAAACAAGATCTTGCAGGTCCAGTGAAGAGAAGTTCAGGGTTGATGATGATGATGATAATTACTACGGAATTATAAAGCTGGAAGCTTTCACATTACATCAGAAGTAAATGTGACATAGAATACCCTGGTTGTCAGTGGATTCATTAACTTAAAAAGGAGAGATTTTACACTGGCTGCTACTGCTGAGGTGTTTGGTTGTAGTTCAGCGGTAGAAGAGTTTTGTACTGAATTTGTCAGGTTAAGGAACGCAAAGGGCTGGAATTGTGTTGATGCACAGTAGTTTTATAGCTGATGAATCGTCACTGAAAGAAGGCCTTGTGCTGCCATGCTGTCCTGGCAGTTCTCAGCTTGGGTAAGAGCCACTTGAAGGGCAAGTCTAGGAACTGCCCTTGGGCTTTTTGAGCAGAACACCAAGGATTGGTCTTATTCCTACCAGGCAAAGGGTAAAGGAAGTGGAAAGGTGGCTTATAACCAACTTCCACTTGCCCTCTGGTCCTGTTCTGCTGCTCTGGGGCTCTGGGCCAAGCATACATAATGTGGAAGACGTGCTGGTAAACCACATCATTTGAAGATAGAGAATAAATGCAATTTGCAACAATTTGTACAGGTTGTGGAGGAGGTTGCATTTAGTATGTAGCTTAGAAACAAAGATATGTTACAGACTTGTTTAACTGTGTGAGCATTTTGTAATAAAGCGCAATTTGCATCTCAGTAGTCTTAAAAAAAAATAGTCAAAGTACTTCCAGACATGTTAGTGTCAGATGACACTCTTCATTCATCAGGAGTTGAAATTTTGCCTGTCTTTTCCCCTACCAGAAAGTAGTAGCTGCCTTGTACAATCCCAAAGGCATTGTGCATTCTAAAGAATGTGAAAGGTATTTCTTCAAGTAAATTCTTTTGTGCTCAGAGAAAGCATTTACCTCCACTGTTTAAATGTTTAAACTTGACTGAGGAACCAAATAATATTTTAGTATGATTTGTAGTTAACCAGGCTTGTATCATTTTGGTTGTTCTGTACATCTTACGTGCAGGACTGAGATGGTTACCAGTGGAGTGTTATTTTCAGTGTATCAGGACCTAATTTTGCCTTTATTCATTATATTAATTTGTGTCCTTTGAAGCCAGTTTTCAAGTGTGTCCTGTCTTTGGCGTGCTAAGGTACAGCATTAGCTGTTCTCCAGAACATAATTAAATGATTGGAAGTTATTGCTACTAAGGGAAAGAAAACATCTACTGTTCATCCAGAAATAAAACATTACAACAATTCAAGCCAAATAGGATAAATAGCCCCAAGCTATTCTTTATAAAATGTCTAGGTCAAATGCCTAAGCTTTAATCATGAAACTTGCTGGTATGTGTGGAGATATTTACAGATATTTCTGTTTTTCTCTTCAGACCTGAGTTAGGTTTGAAGGCTTTTTTTGCTGTTACTGAAAACTATAAAACTCCGTGCTGGTATGCACTGGTTTAAATATATAGCATATTTATGTAATAACCCAGCTTTTATGGGTTTGTTTGCTTGCTTTTGTAAAATGCTGTGTGATGTAAAATATTCTGATGCTTTTACTCATGCAGAAGAACTCCAGAAGGGCTGCTGAAGTTGAATCTGTTGCAGTTACTGTGCAAATTGGAATTGATCCAGTAAAGAAATCCCTGAGGTAGTCCATCAGAATCCATGAAGTTGCTTAAAAAAAAATGCTGTATTTAAGCTTCTAAGGAGTAATTGCATCACCTCTAAAACTAAGAGGACCATGATATAGGTGAGAATTAAAAAAAAAAAATTAAAGCTTAAAGTTATTTGGAGTTAAGTCCATTCTTTTTTTTGTGAACTGAAAAGAAATGGAAAGTTTAGTTTCTTAAGGTAATGTTTACTTTTAAACCTATGGCAACCTTCCTGTAGAGTGTGCATTGTCTATTTCAAAGCAGCATTAGATCATTCATTCTTTCGTTAATGAATCACTAGAATTATTTGTTTGACAATGAATCACAAAGCAGGTTTGAATGAAGCTTATTGAGGAGTGTATTATTATCAAATTTGCATCACAAGTGCTGCGGCATGTATTTAATTCGTGTTCATTGACTTACTGCTCCTGTTTTTCCCTGCTGCTCCTTTCCCCGCACCCTGCCTTATTTTATCTCATTCTCTGAAAGGTCAGCTGGAATTCAAACTTACTGCCTGTGATAGCTATTTCATTTTCTTTTCTATTGCTTTTATGTGATAATTTGCCAGCCCATCACTTCTGTAGATAAGAATCTGTCCTGGCGATAAAGTGCATCATTTACTAACTCACAGTATTTCTTACAAGTAAGGTTAGAGGTAGAAATGATTACACTGAAATTACCTGGGTAGATGTTCAGAAGTGTATGAAAAGCAGAATTTTACAGCATGAAATTAGCCAAGAATGTAGATATTATTTTCTGGGTCATGTTAAAGAAAATATGAACTTCTAGTGCCTGGGAGTAGCATACACTTCTGTGTAGTCTGTGAAGGTGTATTATTCAGGTTTAGTTATTATTCAGGGTAGTTTCTAATACTA
Organism: Rhagologus leucostigma; assembly: GCA_013397725.1. Lineage (NCBI taxonomy): Eukaryota > Metazoa > Chordata > Aves > Passeriformes > Rhagologus > Rhagologus leucostigma. The sequence continues at coordinate 2,849,382 of VZTD01000747.1, read as the reverse complement.
CCTTTTTTTGGTATCATAAGTCAGTTTCCATGTGTGTCAAGTTTTAGTTACAGGTGTGTTTTGACTTTCAGTAAATTCTCTGTTGTCTTCAAGAGCTTTCTTCTGTTCTTCAGACTTGCAGTAGTGTCCCTGTTGTAACAGCATTGTGGGTGGCATCTTGAGTGGCATTAACAACTCATGACATCTCTGAGAAGATAACATTCTGAACATGTTGATCCAGTCAGTAAGGCCCAAAAATATGTTTGTCCAGTCAGTTCAGCATCTCTGGCTGTTCTGAATGTAGTTGATTCTTGACAGAGGAAAATTGGCTAAGTGAAGTAGTGATTATGGAGTGATGACCTGGAAGTTCATAATGTGTTGAGTTTTTCATTTCTCCTACTTCATTTTGTATGGTTCATAATGCTCTGGGTAGTTGGCTGGAGGATGTTCTTTGTGGAGTAGGGGGGATTTAGTGCTGATAATGCATTCAGAAGAACTGCAGAATCTTTATTTGCTTTGGTGTTTGGTTTAGTTTGTTCTAGGTTTTGTGTGATTGTTTGGTGGCTTTCCTTTTCAGAAGAGGAAAAACATTAAAAGTCAAAGTAACAGAAAAGATTCAACACAACACAGAATTTATGGGTGACCAAAAAGCCAAGTGTATATGTATTATATTAGCAGGCATTCAGTTTTGGTTTACTGCATGGCAGTGTTTGAGTTTGTGTCTGAATAGGCATTTTTTCCCTGAAAACCTGTGAGCTAAACGATGTGCAGTCAGGATGTGTACCTTTTTTCCGTGTTCATACCCTTCCTTTTGTTTCTCCTTCCACTTGTCAGCGTGTACAGGATCCAGCCCTTGAGATGTAGAGCTGTTTCTTAGTAGGTGTGACATTTGAGTTTGCTCTTGCTAGACGATGTCAAGGAGCACAGCAGCAGCCTCTGCTGCCCTCTCCTGCTGTGCTTTCTGGCTTCTGTGCTTGGAAAAGTCAGTAACTTTCAGGATGGAGCCAGGACAAAATGGGCTTTCAGCTTTGGAAGCTGATAGGGTAGAGAGCTCCTTGCAACCTGATGCTCTGCTGTAAAATGGAGATATTTATAGCTTGGTACAGGTTCCCCAGCCTCCTCCTCAGTGTTAATTATGGGCTGGGGAGAAAGACCTCAAACATTACTTGGATTATTGTGAGGGTGAATAAAAACCATTTGAAATTCTCATGGTAGTTGTGATGGTGGTGTAGTTTCTCACATTTAGTCTAATCTTGTGTGTTCACAAACTTAAAATACAGTTTTTCATATTCCTGGGTCACAGGTAGTAAGGAAACTACATTAAATATATTAGTGGTACAAGAAGAAAAGATGAGTGTGTAAACATTGCCTAGATCACCCTAATTAGAAACTTACACTGAGTGTGTAAGTTTCTAATTAGGGTGATCTAGGCAATGTTTAACAGATGCAGGCTAGAATAGGGTCCTTTTAAAAAGCCATAATCTCTCATTTCATAAAACATTTGCGTATCTGGTTAAAATGAGGAAATTTTTATTTATTGAAAGGTTTGAAAATGAAAATTCTGTGTAAAAATATGTAATAGGATGTGAAAACTTCTATGGTAATTCCTTCTCTAGGAATTAATTGCTCTGAGGATAGTTGGTGGGAGCACTAAGGAAGGGATTAAAAGTATGTCATGGAATAAGAGCCATGTGGGATTTTGTACGTATGCCATTAAATGGTTTAACAGTATTTTAAGGGCTCCTGTTTTGGATAACAAATAGAAACACAATTTGGAGAGAGTGTTTGAAAACTCATTTAATTGAGTGTTGTATAAATATGGACTGAAAACAACTGGGACTTGGATGACATTGTACAGGACAAGGAGTACTTAAAGTGCAGAGCTGTGTGGGAAAAGTAGTGTTTACTTCAGAAAGCATGGGCTGCCAGTTTGATAAATAAAGTTTAACTGGTGTAAATTACTGTTATAGAAATCTCCTTATGTGAAGGTACTGCTAGAATCTAACTGCACAGTGAAACCTTTCTGAATATACAAATCTGAGGTGGCGAGTATCTGTCTGGTCCTTTTTATGCATTTGTCCTAGCCAGCTATATTACAAAATGTTTTATTTATCCAGCATACTTTTGGCTTTCAAGTTCCGGTACAAGAGGCTGCAGCACACTTTGCTAATTCAGAAGGCATGTGTCTCATGTGGAAATTGGTCTGACAATCCTGAAAATAAAAATACCTTGTAAGTTGTTATCTCTCCTCTGGGGAACATTGTAGGTGCATTTATGATGTTATCAGTAGCTGTTGGCAAGTGCTTGACTGAGATCACAGGATCATGTTCTTCCCACAGCAGAGACAAGTTTGTTTTCCTCTGTGCTGCAGGTGATGAGGACTTCTCCAAAGGATTTAGGAAATCTGTATATTCTACAGTAGGTGTTGAGTCATTAGTTGGGTGTCTAGTGCACACTGATTGACTCTAATTTCCTGAGTCTAATTTGGGTCAAAACTCATTCTAGAAGAAAAGAGTTTCGATGTTTTAAAAGTAAAGCTTGGTAATGTCATGTGTAACTCACGGTGCTTTGCTGTACAGTTTGACAGTGCCTCTTGCTTGGAGTGCTGTGTCCAGTTTTGGGCTCCTCAGCACAGGAGGCACAGAGCTCCTGGAGCAGGTCCAGGGCAGGGTGACAAAGCTTATGAAGGCATTGGAGCATCTCTCTTATGAGGAAAGGCTGAGGGAGCTGGGCCTGTTCAGCCTGGAGAAGAGATGACTGAAAGGGCACCTCATCCATGTCTGTCAGTGTCTGAAGGGAGGTGTCAGAGGATGGCTCCAGGGTCTGCTTGGTGGTGCTGAGCAATAGGACAAGAGGCCAGGGCAGAAACTGGTGCACGGGAAGTTCCGCCTGAACATGAGGAAGAACGTCTTCACTGTGCAGTGACCGAGCACTGGAACAGGTTGCCCAGAGAGGTTTTGGAGTCTCCCTCACTGGAGACATTCCAGAACCATCTGGACACAATCCTGTGCCACGTGCTCTGGGATGACCCTGCTCAAGCAGCGAGGTTGGACCAGATGATCAGCTGTGGTCCCGTCCAGCCTGACCCATCCTGTGATTCTGTGACAGCATTTGATAGCTTTAGGACAACCCTGAAACTGAAAAAAATCCACACTAAATTAAGGTTATAATGTATGAGGAAGGATATCTTGGAATAGTTCGATGTGGCACTTGCCACATGCACAGGAATTCTTGCCTCTTTGTAGTTGTGTTGATCTGGAAGGATACATTTAAGAGCAGTTGGAAGTAATTTGGCAACTTGATGCTCAGACTGTACTACACATGCAAATCCCACAGGATTTCAAATTTTGTAGGGCTTTTGCACTTCAGTATCCTTTTGCATGTAGTGGCAGGGCTGGATAATAGCACAGTAGTAGAGTTTGGAGGTTGCATATTAAAAACAGTGGTGCCTGTAGCCCCAAGAGGTCTTCAGTGATAACCTTCTAGGGAAGGAATCTGTGAAACAATGTCATACTAGTTTGCTCTGATTTCAATTTTACTGTTTTAGACACAGAAGTGCCACTTCCAATTGAGGATTTATAGTGGAGTTTCAGTTTTGATAGACATCTGAATTAAAACAGTTGAATATGCTCTAATTAATGTCTATTTTTCTGCATAACGATTCTGAATGCTTCCTTAACATTTCTGTGGAGTGTTATGATTGTGATATATGCTGAATCCAGTTAATTGCAATAATTGTTGGCTTGTACATGTAGACACTCATGAATGGCCTACAGATGAGACAGAAGGTGTGCTAGAGCCAGAGCCAGTAGTGGGATTGGACATAGTAGTTTGTCTGCAGACATGAATGCTATTTTTTTTTTTGTTTGTAGATAGCATAATTTTAATAGTAACAAGTTTGGTGTGCCACAGTTCTTCACCATTTTGCAATATGTGCGTATGGGTTAGATACAAAAGTGAAGCAATCCTTGCTTTTCCTGGTCATTAATCATTTATAACACTCTTGTGGTTTTTTTCAGTGTGTTTAGACTAGCAGCTTAGAGTTTAAGATGATTCTAGCCTAAGTCAATGCTGTTTATATACAGGTGATTCCTATTTCTGGAAGAATTTTGTGATAAGTTTTTCCACAGCTGAGCTCCTGTCCAGTGATTTTCCTTTGAAACAGTTGCAGTTTTCATTTAGGGATGTAAGAGTGGAGTGTTTGCTTTGGTTTCTTTCCTAGACTAGCTTTTTTTCCCTCAGTTTTCTTTTTTTAAAATTTTTTTTAAAGTGTTCTCTCTAGTGACTGCAGCTTGTCACTGAGAGATAGGCAGCTCTCCCAGATTGAATATTTAAAGTTTAGTCATGTTTAGTCGTGTAAAGCAGATATTGCTGGAGTGTGCCAGAATGAAAGAACTTACTCTGATACATCTGGTTCTGTTTCAGTATTGAAATTCTTGTAGGGTTCAAAAATAAGAACAAAAGGTAACAGAGAACACCAGTACAGAGCAGTTGTCCCTGGTTGTAATTTTTTGTCCTTTATTCCAGAGAAGTAAGAATCCTTTTGGGTACAGTTGATAAATTTTTTCTATAGCGTTAGTGTATAAACAGAAGGAGGGTTTTCCTTAGACCTTTAATAATAATATTTCTTTTATAATGCATTTTTCGTTTTAAGTTCTACAGAATTTGTAGTTCTGTATTTGAATGTGGCTCACATGAATTTGAACACACCTCTTACACTTGCAAACTTGAAAAAGGAGAATATTTTCCTTGTGCGGGCTCTGTAGATGGAACATTCGTGCTCCATGTGTGGAGAATGAGGAAACACATGGACACATTAGCTGGAATGCATCTGGCACGGCTCTTCCTTGGGGAGATGGAGTGTTCCATAGCTGTGAGTTGTTTTCTTTTCAGAGTGGCAGAAAGTTGTTCCATATTTGTTCTTTTTCCAAGATGTTCTGGCTTCCCAAATTCTTCTTTTGCAACTTAAGAACTGACTCCATCTTGTTCTCCACATGTGTTGTATCCCTATTCCCACAGAGATGAAAGTGTCAAGATACTCCCACCATTCATCTTTCATCAAAACAAAAGTGAGCAAGATCTTTACCTTGGAAGATTTTCTTCTTGAAAGGGCACTGAAGTGCCTTTGGATGTCAGGAGTTGACATCACCTAAGGTCAGAGCCTTCAGCACTGTCTTCAGTGGCAGGTACGTGTTTGTCAGCCAGCTCCTTGGGTGCTGCCGTCCTAACAAGTCCATTTTGAGGATATCGCCTCTCTGTCTGCATGATAAATTTGACAACTTGTTCCGCATTGGCTTATTCAGTAAAATTCAGGAAGACAAAGTTAATGTACGCTTGAAGTGCTGTGTTTTCATGCCTTGGAGGGCATGGCTGCTTGTGGCAGGAAAATGGAACTAAGAAGCCAGAATTGTGACAGTAGCAGTTGTCTTCATTCCCTCTGAGTTCTAGATTTGGCTCCACAAGAACCTGTGTTCCTTTTCTGTGGCTACAGACCAGGCATTCAGCCAGCGCACATTTGTACAATGCACTTTCACAAAGAAAAATAGTAAAAAATTACTTTAAGCAGGTTTATCTTTACTTTTGCGGTGCAAATTCCTCACCTTCGTGGAATTAGTATCTCAGAACCTTTCCAGTGGTCAGTGTCTGTCAGAACCATTGTTTTATTCTTGGGAAAGGTGTACTGCGGTGATTAAGCTTGCTTAAATAAATAGAGGATCCTGCTGAGGAGGAGTCCCTCGGTGTGGAAATGGAACCATGCTTTGTGGTCGCGTTTTATTATCTTCCTGCAGCCTGGATGTCGTTGCCTGTGAAGGAAATCTGATTAACCTCCTGAATCTTCTGTGGTGGGTTGACCGTGGGCGGTGGCTAAGCCCCCACCCAGATGTTTGCTCACTCCTCTACAGCGATTCTGGGGAGAGAATCAAAAGGGTAGAAGTGAGGAAAAGCTTTGTGAGAAACAAAGAAGGCCTTGATGCTGTGCAAGCACTGCTGAGTGACAGCTCAAAGTTTGGTCTATTAGCAACACTGCTGCAGTCGTGTATCTAAAAGACAGCACCATTCAGGCTGCTTTGAAGGAAATTCACATCATTGCAACTATACCCAGTACATTCTGTCCCTGAAAGTCTCCAAATTTTGTTACTTCACTGCTCACAGAGTAAGTGGGGAATACCTGTTTTTTAAGGAAGTGAGCGCTCGCTTTCATCCTTCTTAGCTAAACCTTCCAGGTTCAGAACCATTTGCAGCACGAGGTTGATTTCAGCAAAGGCGTTTGTTCCTTTGCCTCAGTGCAGTTGGACTGTCAGATTATTTCGTGCTGCTTTCCTGAAGTGACCAAGCTGTTCCTCTTTGACTTCCTGCCCACTGAAACCAGACAGAATTACTACTTCTTCCAAGTTGTCTTCAGGGCATTTCTTCAGGAGTTGTTAAGAGACCTAGATGATACTGCTCTGTGGAGTTAGCTGTTGTGCAAAAGCTTAAACACTGTACCAGTGCAGGTTGTGGAGTAAGTGGATGTATTCTTGATTCCTGAGTGAGGAGAGGTCTATTTCCTATAACACTGATACCAGTCTGTAAATTTGGTTCTATGATTGCATACTCAGCTAACCACTATAGTACATCAGTATGTCCTCCTTCTAAAATAAATGGCCTATTTATCCTATGTGACTCATTGCACCAAACGTTACCTCAGATGACTTGAATTATCTGGAATCATTCTGAGTCCTTCTGGCAAGCATTCCTTTGGTGAGTGGGTCAACATCATTCAGATGTGTTGTGCTAATACTGTTCAGCACTTGAACTTCCCTGAATCCTCCAAAAAAGTGACATCACATGTGTTTCGTGACAATTGGGAAGCTCATTTTCGATGATGTTGTGCAAGGTCTGTGGTCTTGGTTGGAAGAGACATTTTATATCAATGCTTTGGGGCTCTGCGCTCTTGGAAATGGGTGGGCAACCTCAGTGCCTAATACCAGATTGACAGGTAACACAATGCAGTCATTTCTCTTTTAATAAGCAAATTGGGTTTTGGGATAGGTAAATGGAAATTCACTTGCCAGCAATTCACCCAAGTGAAACTTCAAACTCTCATGTAAATTTGAGATGTCTTGTTCCTAAACCATGAGCAGCAGATTCTAATTAAGATATAGAAAGTGGAGTATCAATCTGTTTTTCTTCCTGCAGCAACTGGAGGCTCTTCTGCTCCTAAATGAGTTCGCAGCCAAACATTCTTGGATACGCTCCCAATTACATCAGGGTGTCTGGCCATATTTGTGTTCTTCTGGTTCCACTGTTGCAAATCTTTCCAGCCCAAGGAAAGACTGTGTATGTCACTGATAATCCATTTCTTTTTAGGTAGGTGAGAAAATTTTGATATTTAGACCTTCTGATATTTTTGTTGTTTGTGAAAGAGTAGAGAAAATTCAAGGCCTTGCTTAGCCTTGTGGTCTTCCATGTGTATTTATGTACCTTATTTTTCAAGACTGGTTGAATGCATTTCTTACTGTGTGTTAGAATGTTCTCCATAGTCAGGTGACAAGGTATTCAGCACGCATGAGCACTGCTTAGGTTCTGGTTCTTGATATGTAAACTTCCTGTAGAGTTATTCCATCTGTGTTGTTTCCTGATATTATGTGTGGAGTGTAGGAGTCTGTTTCAATCCCGGTAATTTGCCTTATTCTGTGTCAAGTAACTGAATTGCAAGGCTTTCTATGAGTTAGAATTCATATTAGGTCATTTAATTTACATTCTGGTAGGAATTCAGAGGCATGTAAGAGTTTTCCTTGCTGATGTTTTCTTCAAAACTATTGCATAACCAAAAATGCTCTTGGAGAATCACCGTGTAGTGCCTGTCATAGCACTGAATTCTTCTCCATGTTCTATATGTGGCCTACATAAGAATGCCGCAAAACTAAAGAGAATTATTTATTAAAGAATCTCTGTTATTAGGCCACAGTTGAGAGCAGGTTATGGCAAGAATTGTTTTCTGTGGCAATAGTACTAATTAATAAAAGTGGCTTTTGTAAGAGTTTATCTGCGTGGGGACACCTAATTGGAGATACTGCAGTTGGACATAAGCAGCTGTAGTGCTGTCACTTTTGGTTTTCAGTAATTAATCTTTCACTGAGTATTTAATGAGGGTGTCCCTGTTTTGACAGGTCTTCTGTCTTTGGTTAGAAGTGTTGTGATACTACAATGGAAAGTATTTTATAAGTTGAAACATTAATTTTGTGTTCTGACATCTGGCGCAAGGAAAATGTCATTTGGGAGCAGCTGTTAGGCTGAAGAGAAATTAGTAGTCAAAACTTGAAAGTTAAAGTCTCTTGAAATATGATGGTCCAAGGTAATGATGTATTTAGCAGGCAAAAAAAGGAAAAGTGGGAGTGATGAGCTATTAGCTTCTGTCTCTGTGAGTCACCTGTGACAGAAGAGCCTCATGGACACTTTTTCTTGCACCTCATGATGTGGCCACTGCTGGATCATACCCAGTTTTCTGCCCTGAGGTTCAGGGCTGCATCTGCAGTTGCTGTGGGGTAGGTATTTTATATCACACTAATAAAGCACCCCAATCAACACTGCAGCTGTCACTATGAGATTTTGAAATAAAGCTTTGTTTTTTAGGAACTGTAGTAGTAGGTGACACAGATGCTACTCCTTTATAATATAAAGTTATCAGAAGTAAAAAGTTTCAGAACTGAACCTGATACAATTCTGTTCCTCTAACAAAAAAAAAAATTAGTAACCACTACTGGATCTGTGTGTGCATGTGCTGGTGCAATTTAACTAAAAGGATCCCACTTATTAGTTTGTGGGGTCAAGCTAATTTGGGGAAAATGAAAGCTGAGGGATGTTATCTTATAGTTCCTTCCTACTTATGAGTACCTAAGCACTGCATATTAAATCTGAACCTTACATTTTTGCTTCCTTTACTTTCTGTATTTAAAACAGTGCATTCTTGCATTCCTTCCCCTTGGCTCTCCTTGAGAATCATAGTATCCTAGAATGGTTTTGAGTTGGAAGAGACCTTAAGGGTCGTCGATTTCCAATACCCCCACCATGGATAGGGACACCTTCCACTAGACCAGGTTTCTCAAAGTCCCATCCAACCTGGCCTTGAACTCTTCCAGCAACGGGGCATCCACAGCTTCTCTAGGTAACCTATTTCACCATCTTCACAGTAAAGAATTTCTTCCTAATATCTAACCTAAACCTTCTCTCTTTCAGTTTAAGGCCATTCTCCCATGTCCTGTCACTACATGCACTTGTAAAATGTCCCTCTCCAGCTCTATTGTTGCCCCTTTGGGTACTGAGAGGTACTATAAGGTCTCCCTGGAGCCTTCTCTTCTCCAGGCTGAACAACCCCAACTCTGTCTCTATAGGAGCGGTGCTCCAGCCCTCTGAGCACTTTGTGGCCTCTGGACTCACTCCAGCAGGTCCATGTCCTTATGTTGAGGGCCCCAGAGCTGGATGCTGTATTCCAGCTGGGATTTCAGGAGAGCAGAAGAGAGGAGCAGATTCACCTCCTGTGACCTGCTGTCCTCTCTCCTTTTAATGCAGCCCAGGACACGTTTGGCTCTCTGGGCTGCAAGTGCTCAGTGCTGGGTCATGTTGAGCTTCCCATCAATCAGCACTCCCAAGTCGTTTCTCCTCAGGGCTGCTCTCAGTCCATTCTCTGCCTGGTCTGTGTTTGTGCTTGGAGCTGTATGTATTCAGTCTAAATCAGGAAAAAAGATATCTGCTTTGTAGCAAAGATTAGTCTTCAAAAATAGAGTCTAAATCTTCTGCTTCAAATATGTGAACTTGGTATAGCTAGAACTGTCTTCTGGTGCTCTGCTTGCTTTTCCTCATGAGATGGAAAAATCTTTTCAGAATCGTCTTTTTGTCTCTCAAAACTGTCCTCTCTGCTCACTTATCATGGGTCTTTGTGTTGGTGAGCCCTACGTTGAAACAGTTATCAGCCAGCTCTGGGAAGTGCTTTGCTTACTCTTTTGCAACATTGCATTCCCTGTTAATTAGATATATCCGACTCTCTGGTGCCTTTGAAACAAGTCAACGCTTGAGAAGACACATTTGGTCTCGTACAGTGACAGTTTTTCTCATCAGCAGAATTTTCAGGTGATAATTCACACTGGTAATATAACTTTATCTTTTTTCAGAGATAGAATGCGATAGGGATAAGATTCCTCTTGCGATCCGAGTATTTGCTTGAAGTCCTTCTGACAGGGTCTGAATGATGTTATACAAACCACTGTAATTTTTCAAGCAAAAAATATTTGTGTTCTTCTTAGTGACTGTTGACAGGGAAAGTGTGTAATTACATAGAGAATACATTTTGAGAACCCATTTGCTTCTCATTGTTTCCACTTTTTATTTCAAGATACAATAGGCATGAAATCTTTGTCTTTCCTTTTGGAATGTTCTTTCCAATCACTTTTTATGAGACATTTTTTTCAGAGCTCTTTACTTTCTGGCTGTATTTGAACTCTGTGACTCCCTCCCTCAAAGAAAACCTCTTGTTCAGACCATTGGATACAAATGTGAGCTTCAGGAGAAATGTCATTGTTTGTCTTAGAAAAATGTCTTTGTCCAAGAGTTTACACATCTTTTACAACGCAAGACCCAACCCCAAACTTTGTGTATGCTTATTCCACCCTGCATACCCAGCAACTACTAATCTTACCCTCCCAAACAGACCAGATCTAATAGTATTGTGTTAGTAAATGCATCAGTTTTGGAGAATTTCTTGAACTCAAGACACTGTCTCTGTAAAATAATTTTTCCCTACTCGAATCTTAGAATAAGCAATAGAAAAATAAAGGTGATGATGGACTGCATTGAATAGCAAGTCAGCGATATGTTTCATGGTTTGTATTCCTGCTTTTCTGTAAGTGTGTGTATAGCTGAGAGCTGAAGGGAGCGGAGAGAAGCTGGTGGACTGACACAGTGTGCACTGCAGAAACCTTACTTCCTTAGGAAACCAGCTGGGGGAGGGTGAAGATATCCTGTTAAGAGCTGAAGAGCTCAGGGTCAGGAGATGCTGAGAGCACTGAGTTCTGACAAGTTTTGGGGAAGAAGGTAGACCCAGTAGTAGAACTGTGCAAGTATTCAAAGCTTACAGTGCGATAACCACGGCGGTGGCGTTGCACACCAGACTGCTGTGGAGCAGATGTTACACAGGGAGGAAAAATTGATCAGAGCCACAGACTGAGATTCTGGGAGGGATCAAGGCCTTTAGGAATTCAAGCTTCGGTAGCTTGTTGCTCACGGTGCTACTTGTTCTTCCTCACCTCATCCAGATTTTTCATGGGTTTTTTTGTAGTTTTTATTCGTTGGTTTTTTGACTTGGTTTTTTTTCTCCTTACTTTAAGTTGTTGTGGAGCATTTTTAAAAATGAAAATAGAACTGCAATATTAGGAAGCTTCTTCAGACTTCTTGTAGAGGTTTTATTCTGCAACTTTCCTATATTATGTAGGCCCTGAAAGGGCTAATTAAAACTTTAATTTCCTGATCAGATATATGGGTTTTCAAAATGAGTAATTTATTATGTCACTGTAGATGGCACTGCAAATGAAATTACTTTGAGCATCATTTCATTTTTTACTTTGTTATGTGACTCTCATTTTTCCCCAGGATGTCATAAGAAGAAATCTTTGTATTGGCTTTATGACCTTGTGTATCAGTGTTCACACAAGTGTGAGTGAGGAAGATTTCAAAAAACCCTAAACCATATTATTAACATTTTTAACAGAGCACAGTAGCATATTTCCATATTCAGTTGAATGGGCCTGAATTTTGTTTAGGGTTGTTATCTATATTGTGCCGTTCATAGATCTAATTATGACTTTTTCTGGCTATCACCAAACATGATTAGGCACTTTCAGAAGTTATTTTGTGTATCTGAACAAATAATATACAGTCAGTAAAATTATAAATGTGGGATTCCCACCCCATGGCCCCAGATTATCTCTGTATACTATGCTCCTTGGAAAAAAATTACATAATAGGAAAAAACCCCAAGCCATAGTAGAGGATAAATCATGACTGTACTTAAAAAGTAAACCAAGTGTTTCAGCATAGTTAGGGTATGTTTTAAGTGTTGCATTTAGACCTGAATCTTCATATTAATGAATCCTGTAAATAAATACTGGTACAGAAGAACTGTTGTAGGTAGTCTCCCTTACCTATTATACTCCTATAAAGTGATTTAGAAAAATAAGTTTTAGCACATGAACAGGCTTCTTTAAGAGTAAATGTAGAAAGCCTTTTCCTGAAGTTGTTCCTTTGCTGAATTTTAGAGTATGAATAGCTTTTCTTTATACTCCACAAAATCAGATTACAGTTACAGCTACTTATATCTCTGGGGTGTAAATATCTGAAATCTGATTCTAACCTTGCCGTCTGTGTTTGGTTTAAGAAACAACCATACAAAAAGTAAAAAAAGATGTAAGAGAAGTATTTGCACGGGCTGGTTTTTTTAATGTATTCAAATTTTGTATGCTGAAACGGGTGCTGATTAATAGGTTGAAATAACATTATTGAAAATGTAAAATCGTTTTGGTAAAATTAGGATCTTACAGTTATGTTCAGGAAATTTCAAAGTGGAGCTTTTTTTATTCATTTCAGTTAAAGATAATTCCAAAGGATAGTTGTAGACGGAAGATAACCTATTGAAAATAGTAGTCATATTTAGTAAATAGGACAGGGTTATTTTTAAAGCTGAGCAGTAAACGTAATTTGTTAGAACTGAGAAGCTGCCTAAATTTTCTTCTTTTTTTTTTTAAACATTTAAGACATTGATTCAGAGTACAAAGCTGAGTATGGTTTTGGCATCCTGATTTTTATACCTTCCTTAAAAATAAATAACAAATATTTTCTCCTAGACATCTGGGAAGTCTTTTTCAGTTTGTTGTGTTCAAAAGACTGTTTGTTTAACATAGAGTGTTTATTTTGAAGTCTGATCTTCCCTTCCTATGCAGAGGCTGGCAAAAGTGATTTGTTTGCAAACAAGAAGGGGAATTGTCGGTGAGCAGGAAACTTTCTCCCTGCCAGCTGCCCAAGCTTTTTTCCAATTTCTTGAATATTATGCCAACCGTTGGGTAGGGAGTTACTTGAAAATGGTTTAACGTTCATCGTTGTTTTCTTCTCTGTTATTTGTTTTTAAGGCTTTTGCAAAACCACGTTACTGTCCACCCAGCAAAAATACAGTGTTTGTCCAGGAGCGTGTAACGTCCCAGACTTCTGTTTGGAAGGAAGAGTCCTGAGGTGCAGCTGTTACAGCCAAGCTGCCTTAATTGTGTCAGCAACTTATCCAGATGAAATCTTGTGGCAATTGGAATGCTGGGGAAAGGTGGAGGATGATGATACGGAGGGCGTTCTTCAGGAGCAACTGGCACCTTCGTAGGTGTAGGCCAGGAAAGCTTTTTAAAGGGCAGTTCATGCTGTTGCAGAAGTTCCCACACGAGCTCTTAAAGATGAGAGATGCAGCGGCAGCAAAACCAAGTAACTTTTTACAGAACTTTGGAAAGTGTCAGTGAGTTCATTGCCACTGGTCACTAAGGTTTTGCTCTCAAACGTGGCCTTCAGCATGAGACAGCACTTTGCATGACTGACAGCTTTCCAAAGATAGTAGAGTTCATGGCGTTGGGCACATTTCTTCAGAAGGGTTAGATGCTGGTGGAGTCTTGGCTGAGCAAATCACTCGGGGTGTGCACCCTCAGCCAGTGCTGTTATGCTGGATCACACTGAACAGCATTAGAGGGACACTGCTGCAGCAGCTAAATAGGCCTCTAACCTGTGGTGGTGATTGTAACATCCCTATTTATTCCCTCTTCTTCCTCCTCATTCTGCTTCCCTTTTCTCCATTTCCTTCCTCTTCTGCTTTTTATGGTATTTATCTGTTTTCATTTCACTTGGCACTGATACAACTTCAGTGGATGAAGTTCATCCCTAAATGTGATTTTCCCTAGAAAATCTGTTTTAGAGGTTTCCTAACTGCGTACCAGTGATTAACCTTTCAGGAGAAACACCAGTTGATTTAGTGGAATGAGATATGGCGTGTTTTGCCTTATTCTCACCTCTCCCTCCCACTTTAACTTAATTAAAATATAAGCTAGAATATTTTCTCTTCTTTATTTACAAAGCATGGGAATGATTTCTGACAGCCAGGAGCAAGGAAGATGTTGGCCTGCCTAGAAGAATATCTACTGCAATAGTGGGGAAGATGATCCTGCAAATAAGATGCCAGTGCAAGATTTGGGTGGTATTGATTGAGCCTGTTTCTTGCACATCCTTGGGGTGTAGATCCCTTTCTCTGTGCTCTGCCAATTGCAAAAGTACCGAAATCAAATAAATATCAAGACATTCAGGATTTTGGACCACCCCGAGTATTTCAGGTAGTCCTGACTGCAGTGCCAGTATATTTGGGGGAAGACTGAAGTGCTACTTCTTTTTTTTCCCTCCTAAGTTCAACAAATTTTTCCTGTTTACAAAGAAAAGAGCCTGTGGATCGCCTTATCCCGTTATTTGTTGCATCCTTGATAATATGGCAAGCCTCCAGAACGTCTGTCGTTCAAATTCCCGGGATTGTTGCATGCATCTCTTTGACCTGATTAAGATGAACTGACTCTGAGTTGTGCCAGTTGTACAAATAGTGTCTGTGGCCATTGTGGGAAGCCCATCTTCATTCCGTCTTCTAAACGTACCAGCATTTTGTTTAACCTTTTGTGGCCATTAGGCTGCAATAAAGTCTTTATTCTCTTGAATAAATCAGAATTAAGTGCTCTTTATGTAAACTTCCATGTCCAGACTGCTTCAGACTTTAAGATGCACATGGCCTGTGATGTGCAGGTGGGGGTTGGGCAGATTTTTTCAGAATTTCAAGTATTTTAGGCCTATCAAAGAAGTATTTTTCTTTCTAGGTGTTTAATACTGGCTCTCCTTTGGCTTCTTGTTCACTTTCGTTTCAGCTGTGACTTCTGTATAGGGACTGAGTTAAAATGGTGATATCTTCTGTAGTATTTTCTGTCTTCTGGCATCAAGATTTCTGTAGTGATGTTTTTTAAGGTATGGGGAGGCCTCAGGTACATTTCTGTTCCCAAGACGGAACATGAGTTGTCTTCATGCTTCCATGAAAAGCATTTCAAAAAACACCCAGAAGTGACAAGAATCCTGAATAGTTTAAGAGTTCTGCTGTTTTCAGGTTAAGAACCTTGATATGAAAAGGATTTTGCTTCAGAGCAGGTTTTAGTGATGTCTTTAGCACTAGTTCCTGTTTTGAAAAGGGTCAGAGGAACTGTGCTCTGCCACCTGTCTGTACATATTTCACACTGACAGTATGTTCCTAACTCTGAACATACTTGAAATTATTTATTACCTTTACGTGTAGGATCTACAGTGGTAGTTTTAAACTATTTTCCATGGCATAACTACTGATGTTCTTTCTCTGTGATCTATTCTGTGTTTCTTCTTCAGGCCTGAAAATTATGCCTTTTGTAACAGATCACTGAAGTGCTTCCATTCAAAGCTTTGCATGGTAGCAATACTTAGTGCTCAAATGCATTTTTATCAGGGGTTTGTAAGTGAAAAGACAGAGTTTATCACAGTCCTCATTAATTTGGAATGCAAGTTGCATTAACAGCTCGCTTCTGGAATTTCAAGGGCGAGCAAGAGATGGCATGTGACCTTTCATGGGGAAAGATTTATATAAGAAGGGAGTTTAGGGGACTCGGGTTCAGGAACCAGCAAATTATGCCAGAATTTTAATGTGTTGCATGTTTGTACTGTTTAAAGAAAAAGATGGGAAAAGGAGAAGGAGGGCAGATAGAAGTAGTAAGCTGGGGAGAAAAATTGCTTTTGGCTTAGTAGATTAAGGTATAGACTGCTTGTTCAGAATTCTTACAGGCTGAAATTTGGGGTTGGTCTTGGGCAATTCATATGTACATATGCTGTACAGGGACAAGAATGTAATGTCTAAAAATATGAAGCTTAATTTATTTTCTGGTCAACTTTGATTCTTAATGGATTAAAGAGTTAAGCCATCTTAAAGGTAGGAAAACTATTGGATGAGGGTGATAATGATTACTTTAACCTGGTACCTTTAGTGAAAATGAAAACGCAATTCATTGCTGTAGGTGTAAAGTTACATTTTTGAAAATGGCTGCAATGTCTTTACAACTTTTGTACTTCACTTTATGTGACAAAACTTTACTACCAAATGAAAGAAAAAAATTGCAAAATACTTCAATTGAAATAGAGGGGTAGTTTTGCTTTTGTAGGAATGACTTTATTAAGATAACAATATGAGTGTTTAATAATAATAATAACAACAGTAATAACAATAATAACAACAACAATAATAACAACAATAATAATGGCAGTAGTTTTGTAGGAAATATGTCTCTTTTTACTGCCAGGCATGTTTTGTATATATAATTAATAATGAGACCAATTCCTGTTTTATGTGGAGCACACTGTGAATGTGCAGTGGTTACCCATGTTCTGCTCACACACACAAATACTGTATTAAGTAGTTTGTTGTCTGAGTGATGTCTGTAATGCATCTGAGTTTAAGAGGCTTCAAAAACCTCCAGAAGCTTCTGTCTGATTGGTTTGAATTCAGTGAGCAATGCTAGCAATGAGCTTTCCACCATGTTTTTGGGCAGATTGCACGTTATTAGAAAGCATACCAAAAGACAAAAATTCCTTTTATTGATGGTGGAGGTCCTTCCTGCTGCCTGTGGCTATCTGAAGCCATTGACACTGGAATAAACTGTTTTTCCAGTTTAAAAACTCTTAGTGTTAATGAATGACAGTTCACAGAATCGCAGGATCAATTAGGTTGGAAAAGACGTTTGAGATCATCAAGTCCAACTTCTGACCCAACACCGTGGTGTCAACCAGACCGTGGCACGGAGTGCCCCATCCAGTCTTCCCTTAAACACCTCCCGGGACGGTGACTCCACCACCTCCCTGGGCAGCCCATTCCAATGTGTAATCACCCCTTCCGTGAAGAAATTCTTCCTAATGTTCTTAAAACCTCTGAAATCTTTGTACATCTGGGATCTGTAAAGCAGATATTAGCAGGCACTGATTGAGGAGTTACTACTGGTGTTAGTGGCTGTGCAGTGTGTGCACATTTTTCATGCGGTGTCACATTTGTTTAATTAGCTTTAGTTAATAGGAATTCCACTAGGATACTGAGGGAATCTCCTTTTAGTGTTAAGAAGTAATAAAGGGGGCTTGAAAGAAGACTGGATACAGAGTGAAGGGAATGTGGTCAAAATCAGAAGTTATTAATGGGAAAATCTGAATCACCTTTTTTTATTTTTTCCTCGTGCGGCTTCGGTATTTTTGCAAAGTTGTCAGTAGATATCAGTAGCAAATATTGAAACAAGTGATAGTTATTGTTGAAATTCCATGACCTGATATTTTTCTGTTTCTTCCTGTTGTGCTAAAGCAGTCAAGAATGCAAATTCACTTGGGTGTTGAGTTGCAGCCACCTCTTGAATAATCTGTTCTCTTCAGACAAAACTGCTCTGCTGAAAGTTGGATGATTTAATAAAAGTCAGCTGAAGGCAGATAGTGTCCACACCCCCTCACCCCAAACCATGGGATTTAGGGACTTGCTGCAATTCTGCTGTTATGTTGCTGGTTGGATTGAAAAATGTCAACAGAGAATCAACAGTAATTGCAGCATAAAGTATTGGGAAAATGTGGTGAGCATACTGTACTGGATTGGGTTTATTATTAAAGAAAGTGCAGCTGCTGGGTCTTCTCTTGCACAGGAGATTCTTTCAAGTGCTCCTCGGTCTAAACGTTTCACAAAGAAGGCAACTTGCAGTTCAGTAACTTTTGTAATTGAAAAGAATAATTTTGTTTATTTTTCAAGTTTATCAAATTGCAATGAATTCTACCTCGTGATTGCAAACACAGAAAACTCTGAGATCCTGAAGAATTGCCCTAATTTTGAAGGAGTGCAGATTCATTTTAAAAAACCAAAACCATCAATCCCCCCCAAAGCCAAACCAAATTTTAGTGGGATGGAAAAAGTGTTTCCCATCTATCTGTATTGTATTCAACTTTAGAAATCATGTGAAATAGTTAGATTTTATGCATTATAAGTAGATTTGTAAATCTGTATCACAGGACATTTCTGTGGAAGGATTAATGGTGCTTTTTCTGCTGGTGTTTTGTTTTTATTTTTTTACTCATATCTGATGGATATGAATACCTTTCTAATGCTCATATCTCGAACACAGAACTATTCACTTCCCTTTTTTCCCTTTAAAATGCTGCATTTTATGATACATCCTTTGTGCCCTGTTCCATAAACTTTTTAAAAATTTTAATCTTTCTCTGTATTTAAGTTGATGGTTTCCTTAAGATTCAACTTTCCTGCTGTGGGCCTTAGGTTTGACTGTTTAATACTTGGAATGTTTGTGAGGCTTCTGTGAGCTGTTCTGAAAAGGATCCTTTTCTTAATTTTTTGAGAACTTGGATGCCAAATCATTTGTGCCTGAACTAGAGGTAGATAAGAAAACATTTTTGGTTTTCGAGTGTTTGCCCAACAGTGGAAAAAGGCTGGTTCTGGGGACACAAGGAGGGACGTGTTGCTGCACCTCTTGGAGGGAGATGCTCCATGGGATGTGCGGAGTGATTTCTCTTTGGTCCCAGAGGTGACCTGAAGTACAAGTTCAGGCAGCAGCAGAAGTTCAGTCTGGCTTTCAGAAAATGTTCAGAACCACATCATTTCCTTCAGATAAATTCCTATGGAAGTTTAGAGTCCTTGTTGAAAGCAAAATGGAATTACATGAAGTAAACTCTAACACTGGTGGCCAGTATTAGTGGCCTTCTAAAGAAAGTAACCTAAAAAACCTGATAACCTTTTGACATAAAGGAGAGAATATTAAAAACTTAAAAAAAAAAGGTGTACATCTGTTAATTCTGAATTAAGAGCTTCGTATACTGTAATGTAGGGAGAGTCTTGGTAGCAGTCAAGTAAAAAGAGAACTAGAAGGATTGATAGCTTCAGAACACGATGAAGTAGAAGAAATTTTGAGCTACTTTCCTGGATGTCACTATTTATAAGTGTAGTTGGTAGTGTCAGAGGTCTCAGTCTTTTGTGAACTGGATTCAGAGTTTAGAAAAGTCACCTGTGTTCCCACAGAGAAACTTAGAGAGCTTGTACATATCAAGGACTGTTTGCTGCTGTAATTCTTTGATACTTCCTTTTCCAGGAAGTCTGGATATCTCTGTTCAGCTTGGTCCTTCTGCCCTTTCTTGCTGTTGGCCTCTCAACCCCAGGCTGTGCTCTGCCTGGAGGGTGTTTGTGCTCACTGCTGCCTTGGATGCATTTGTTTGCTGTCTCTTCTTTGTGCCACCTGCCAGCCCTAGAACAACTGGAGGAAGAAGAGATTTGACAGAGTTATGACTTAGGATAAGCAGATAACGTGGTAATTTGAGACTTTAACTCAACAAGGGGAGAAGTTCTGACACTGAGTCGATGAAGGAGCGGCCCCCGGGGGGTGAAGAAGAGAGTAATAGTGACTATCAAGTAGGTGAATGCATAAAGGAATGGAAGGAAAGATAAGTTCTCCGAGTGGGATACCAGAGGTGAAGGCTAAGAGGAAAACAGAGGAGAGTGAAGGCTGTTTATTGTGTGCTGTCAACAAAATACATGCCAATTCCTACTATACACAGTTGAAAACGTAGCTGTTCTGTTCTTTTTTTAACGTGAAAGAAGGAAACAGGGACTGGATGTCTGGATAAGAAAGCAGGAATGCAGCAGTGGTTTTGCCTGCCTTTAGCAAGAAAGTGTGTGACTGCTTTTCCCATAGCAGTTTAGGGAGGGAATGGTAAAGCCTTTCCATTTATGTCTCCTAATTTTGGAAGGATGCTGAGATGAAATGGTGTAGGGCAGAAGAGTGATAATTCAGTAGAAGATGCTTTGATAGAGTACATGGGAGGAACACTTGGTCTTAACCAGTGGAATCAGTGACTGGTGACCCCGTTCAGTTATTACAGTCTAATAGATACAGAGCTCCTTTTCCTTACAAAAACTGCAGCTGTAGCCGTGTCTGTATTTGTTCTTCGGTTTCTGGCACATCCTAGCTCTGCTTTGTGAGCACCTCTGCACTTCTCTATAATATGATACTTCCTTTGGCTTTTAACTTGCTGATCTCGTACTTAGAACTCATAGCTAACCCCGTGTGATTGCAGTTCTTCAGCAGGCTGCCCTTGGGAATCACGGTGTGTGCTGCCTTGGGGGTAGGATTGCTGTTGGGAGTTTGCTCTCTGTAGTTTGTGTGTCCGTTGTACCAAGAACATCTGTTCCTAGATTATTTCCAAGAGCCAGTCACAGAACGTTAAGTGTAAATATGCACAAACTGGAGAAAATGCTTCTTACTAACCCATCGGATTGGTTCTCCCTAAACATCCTGTAAGATGTACTGTGGGTTTTAAGACAGCAGCAAACTCAAACTGTAAGTTAGCAGGAAGCTTAGAGGAAGCCTATTTTTTTTCACTGTAACACTGATTTATGCTAGCAGACTTGAGTTGTGTCAGACTGAAAATGGTTTTTTATGGTAAAGCTGGGAGAGTAATGTATTCATCGCTGCTGCCTGGGTGTCTGCAGAGGAGGCAACACATATGGACTGCTACTACTAATACATAAATTGGACTGCTTCATAATATTGAAGTACAGCTTGGAGAATTTGACAAGAAAATGTTTAACAATTTTAATGATTAATCTCAAAATTTTGTGATACAACTTTAGAGAAAAGATGCTTCAATTAGATACCTTGGGTCAGATATTAAAAGATATTTGAAATGGTTGCAAATTTCAACTTTGCCGTTGATGTATGGACAGACTGAAGAATGAGGCACCCTGGAGAGGAGCCATGTGGAAAGGGACCTGGGGGTCATTGCAGTTACAACTTTATGAGGGGAAGAGGAGGGGCAGGCACTGATCTCTTCCCTGTGGTGCCCAGTGACGGGACCCAAGGGAATGGCCTGAAGCTGAGTCAGGGGAGGTGTAGATGGGATATCAGGGAAAGGTGCTTCTCCCAGAGGGTGATTGAGCACTGGAACAGGCTCCCCAGGGTGGTGGTCACAGCACCAAGCCTGACAGAGTGCAAGCAGTGTTTGGACAACGCTCTGGGACACGTGGTGTGACTCTTGGGGATGGTGCTTTGCAGGAGTTTGGGCTTTGATGATCCTTGTGGGTCCCTTCCAACACAGGATATTCTATGATTCGATGATTTAGGAATCTTTTCACTTTGTTTTCATCTTGCCATGTTCATCTGTGGTGTATCCCTGAGCTAAAATTTAGCAAAAAAAAGAAAAAAGAAAAAAGAAAAAAGTTATGATATTTTCAGTATTTACTGCAGGACTTCAGAAGGTGACGAACAAAATTCCTGTTTGCACATGCATTCCTGTACCACTCAGGATTACGCAACGCTGCAATTGTGGTGTATTTGTGGCGTTTCCAAAATTCATCTATAGCACTGTTGCTTCCAAAAAAAGGAACGTGTAAAAAAAGAAGACAGTTGCATCAGAAAAGTTGTCAGAAATTACCAGCTTTTCTTCACATCCTTCTGTGTGGAAAACCACTGCTGACTTGTCCAAGGAAGCCAGTGAGAAATACTGGCAAGGAACTAGTGTGACCTGGATAAATCATGTGGAGGTTTAATCTGTAGACTTATTTCAATCTATAGGCTGCTTTTGGAAGACTGCTTCTTGATAAACTTTTGCTTTCTTTTTTAAATATCACATTATCCATTATATTAGTTTTTAACTCACTGCTGTTTGTAGAGAGAGACCGGAATTATCAATAATCATCTGTCATTTTGAAAACATGAGAGGCAGAGGCTGGATGCAGGTCGGGGCTTCATGTCATGTAGTGATTCCTTGTGTTACTGCTGGAAAATGTTAAGATTGTATTTATTATATGACTTGCAAGACACATTTGAGGAGCCTGTTCTGCCTCTTGTGGTGAAAACTTACTAATATTGGGTATATTTTGAAAATATTCTCAAATGTATGGTGATTTCAATTCCACCAGTTTGCCCTCAAGTAATTGAATTTTATCTTTCAGCAGGACCAACAGAAGGTTTGGGGAAAATAATACAAAGATTTCCCCAGAAGGACTGGGAAGACACTCCTTTTCCACAGGGAATAGAGCTGGTAAGTTTGCATTACATTTTGCAATTTTTAGAATTTCTTTCCCGTGCAGTTGGAAGATACATCCGCCTTCATTTAATGATCTGTATTATTTAACCCAACAGGGAATGGGTAGAAATTATGTGAGCAGAAGGGATAAATAATAGGTTTAAGAACAATAATTTTGGCTAACAGAAGATGATTTGTTCTGGTATGCACAGCTAAGTAAATATTCCTAGATTATAGAAAATGTCCGCTGCAAATTTATAAACAGTGTGTTTAAAAGAAATGCTTACTTGTGGCCCTGTGTTTTTGTGAGCATCCTTCAGATGGCAGGTGGCTTCTCATTGACACGTTCAAATAATTACAAATGCGTATTTGTATAATGTAGATTAAAAAAGAAATTAATATAATATCCCAGTAAACTGGATTTATGAAAATGATCAGCAAGGCTGGTGTGCAGGGATCTGTTTTAAATAGAGAATTTCCAAGATGCTGCTTCTTTCCCTTCCTTGGTCTCTTATTGTGGAATGCAATGGAAAGGTGTGTCTTACTCATCTAGATAAAGGGTTCACTGAGCATCTCTCTGAATATCCTGAAGAGAAATGAAGGACTGTGGTCATATTCTGAAATCTGGTTTCTGAGAAGTCAGAGTGAAACTTTTCCTGCCGTCAATTTAGCAACTTCTGGGCCAGGACGAGCTAGAGGAGGAGATGGGCTGTAGGAAATGTTGCAATAGGAATCTTTGTACTGCGGGGCAAAATCAGCTGCAGAGGACAGAGACACTGACTCTTCACTGAGTTTATTGCACAGATACAACAAACGGAGCGGGCTTTTACCAGTCTGGTACCTTTCAGCCAGCGTTCAGCTCCTTGCTCCATGCCACTGCCATGTGCTGCGTTCTCCATGAAGGAGAGGGAAGGGGATTCTGGTGTTTGCTGCTCTCTCCCTGGTGCAGCAGAAGTGCGTTTGCTCACTGAGCTGGCGCACGCGGCCGGGCGCCCGTTTTCTCTGACTCTGTGGTTTCGTTTCTTCGCAGCCTGCCATCAGCCTGGTGTTTCAGGTCTTGCCATGCCCTGATCATTGGGGTGAGCACGATTTCTCACACACGTGATGGGGAGTTGCAGCCTCTGTGGTGCACTTGCATAACACCAGGTTTGGCAATGCAGAGCTGTGCTGAAATGAAGGAAGCTCCGAGGTTCAACCAGGAGGGTTGATCTTGCCTCAAACAACCGCAGAGGCTGAGTCATGGTAAAATTTACTCTGTCATACAGATCTTCCTTACCTAGCTCAGAGAAAGCAACGGGTTTCTGACTTCCAGTGATGATGTGAAATAAATAAGCACAGCTTCCCTTAAAGCAGTGAATCTTAATCTGTGCCCAGGTGTTACCTGCCATTTAAGTTTAATTGTAGGATTTTAGTACTGCAAGAAACACCTTTCTAAAGGAAGATTTTTTTTTTTGATAGGACAAAACGTTATTTCTGTATCAGTTCTCAAATGAATCATTAGGCAAAGCCATTAAGATTTTAAACTTTCTAAATAAAACAAAATCTGACAATTTAAGAACATTGATTTAGCCAGTTGGCAAAATCAGTCAAGTTTTGATCTGCTTTCCAAGTGTGGTAAATAAAATTTTAGTTAATGAAGATTGAGGAGTTAGAGATACTGCAAAGATCAAGTACTAAAGTAAATCACTTATGAAAGTCAGATTTTGGCAGGAAGTTTTTTTCAAGATTTTGGATGAGTCTAACAAGAATCAACATTAATTTATGGAAAGGAAAGGAAAAAAAGCCATGTTCTGTTTGTCATCTTAAGGGCAGAATTAATATCATTAAGGAGGTAATAGGCAAAGGTTAAGGAAAAAGAGACGGGGAAAAAAGGTAAGAATAGAGTAGTTGACAAATGTATATGAGACTGAAGAGACACATATTTATTAATAGCAGTTAGTTCTATGAAAAATTTGAGTTAATATCCTCTTAAATGTACTTCCTCTCCTTTGAAAGATCTTCATGGAATGATATGGTTTCTGTTAAATGGGAAAAAAGGCAATGGTTTGAATCTGAAAAACATGTCAAGCTCTCTTCACTGTGTTCTCATGAAGGAAAAAGGCCAAAGCTTTTCCTGCTTAATGACAGGATTGAAGGGAGATTTGATGTTTGAATCTTGTCTTCTGTCAAAGATGGTTCTCCTGCTGTGAAAACCTTCAGCTGGTTATTGGTGATGATCTCAGCTCTTCTGTAAAGTGAATTCTTTGCCTGAGAATTTAGACATTTGTGGGGTTTTTCTAGTTGTTTGATTGTTTTTGGTTTTTTTTTCAAATAAGATAGGATGAATGGGTGATTTGTATTGGCCTGTAAGGGGGGATGCATTCACAGATCACAGGATCATGGAACAGCCCAGGTTGGAAAGGACCCGGAAACGTGATTTGGTCCAGCCTGTCATGGGAAAGGAAGCATAGCTGAGATTATCTACCACCCTGTCCAGTCTCATCTCAAAAACCTCCAGCAGTGAGAACTCCACTGTGTCCCTAAATGATCTAATAGTTATTTCCTGTTCATGTTGTTAATGGCATTTTATGAAACAAGACAAGGGGGAAATAGTGGAAAAGACCTGTGCACATCCCCACCCCTCAATCTTTAGTGCTTTAAGATGGAAAATGCCTTCTTGGACCCCTTGTGGTCTCTGTACGTTGTAGAGATGCCCTTAGTCCAAGCTCCAGCCAAAAACTGATAGACGAAAATCCTCCGAGAGTTTTTTGGAAGGCTCTTCTCTTTGCCCAACCCTGCATGCTCCCCATCCTTCTGGGCTTGGATTCATGTGATCAGACTTCCGAGACATACATTAAGGCAATGTAAAGAGTGGAGTTGTGTGGGTAATTTTAAAGTTAAATAAGAAAACCACATCAAATAATATTTTTCATTTTTGTTGAGCCCAGTTTTGATAAACAGGCTCCCACGGGAAAAACTGCCTGCTGGACCTGCCCTTGACTGAGTGAAAAGGGATAATTTTGAGAACATCTCTAGGAATGATGACCCAGTTTCACCTTTTACTTTGACTGTATTTGTAGTTTTGGTAATTTGACACAAATATGCAGAGAATTGGGTCATTATAAAACGTAACTGCAGTTTGAACTTTGCTGAAGGGTGTTGTATTTGGTTGTATGTGTGTTCTGTATTAAAAGATTAAGAGTTACTCAGACTGTCTATTTTTATGTGAGCACCATGATAGCTGTGCTCTGGTCACAAACACATGAAATTGGGGGTAAACACATCATCCAAAATTCAACAGAAATGTACTCCATTCAATTTTATTCAGGTCAAGGACTTTAATTTGTCTTGTTCAATAAATTGTGTGTCTTCTGGTTGTGAGTGGTGAGCAAAGTCATGAGTCTCTGCTGAGGGAATGATGCTGTCAGGACGTCTTGGTCAGTGTGTCCTCTTACACCTCCTACTTGTCTGCATCGCCTCAAGTTATCTAAAGAGATTTTTCTTAACCTTATAGTTTTTGCATTTGCCATTTCACTAAAGGCTTCACAGCTTTAAACTTTGTTCTGTTTATAACTGAATGCAGAAACTTTGATAAGCCACCCGCGAATTGCTGTGAAATATACCTGAAGTCTTTTGTAATGGATTATTGATAACTACAGTAGCTGCTAAGGCCCTGAAGACTTTTTTACCATTTTTTGAATGGTGTGATGTAACTATGAATAAGATATTTCTTAATATTATATATCATACATATTGAGTGTTACTTCAGAAGCAATAAAATGCTCTTCCATTTCCTAGAACGTTTTGTGGGCTATTCATGAGAAATATAAGGAACAATTTCAGTTTAGAATCTGAGCATCTTCAGTTTACTGACAAATAGCAGTCCATCTGCAATTTACTGACAAATGCAAGTCAGAGTGAGTTTCTTCCAGTTACATGGAAGTAAGCTGACTTTGAGGAGTAAAGGGAGATTTACGCTCATTCTTAAAGTTAATGAAGTATTTGGCCCAGAAAAGCATTTCAATCATTGGTTTTTGAAAGAATGCAGCTAGGACATACCAAGCTGATAGCTGCCCCCCATGATATTTTAAATGAACATGTTTGGGTATCTTTCTCCATAGTCTGTCTTAGAGAAGTTGTTTCAGATGCAGCTTAAGTTTAAAAATAACCCTGTAAAGTCAGCTGAGACATACAGAGCAGTGTAAAATTAGGACAATCAAACTTCTTGTTCCTGCTTGAACATGAATGCTTGAGAGTGTATGTTGGTTGAATGAGTTAGCTTTACATTTCTGCATATTTTTTTTATTTGTAATTCAGTTTTAATTCCACTGTGTAACTTTTCTAGACATCATAATTAGTTATACATCAGAGGAAGCTTTGGTATGTAATGTTACACTGTAAAGTCATTTTTGTCCCAGGGCTAAATTAGCTAAACTAAGTGTCATCTGCATTACTCAGTGTTGGGAGGCTGATCTTAATGAGGCCAATGAAAGTCATACCTAGAAATGTACATTGTCTTAAGTTTAAACTGGATCTAATGTGTTTTCTGCAGTTTGTGAGTAGCAGGGAAGGAAATTTCCCACTGTTACTGGTGGTGGTGGTAGCAGTAGTGTCATGATTTAGTAATGTGCATTTCAAGTATGTGCAAGTATAGAAATTAACATATATTTCTAGACAAGCTAATCACCTATCCAAATAACTACTTAAATTATAAAATTTATTTTTAATTGGTAAAGAGTGCTATTTAATACAACCATTTGAAGACCACTTACACAAGTTACGAGACTAAGAGAGAAAGAAAGGCTGCATGTATGCCTTTGGGATCTGGAAGGTTGCCTGCTTCCTTCTAAAGGAGGAGTTGGAGTTGTTGGGATCAGCTTATTCCTCCTTTGTGTACAGCTCTTGCTGTGGAGCTTAGCAGTTCTGCACCTTTGATTGGCTTCAGATATGAACTCGTAAATGGATGTGGAGTATGTCTTTTATGAAAAACTGGATTCAACTTTCAAATTCCAACTAACCTGAGATACAAAAAAAACCTCAAACACGAGAAGGATGGTATTTTCAAAGTATATTTGTATTTTGGCTGACCTAGTCGGTCTTGTACAAATTTCCACTTCATTTTGACATACATAATTTATGAGTTACAGCTCTACCTCCAGATCTTAACTGATATTTACTTCTGTTGGAGCTTCACAGTTGGACTGGGGAGAAAAAAGCAATCAAAAAACCCTCACCAAAACCCAGCTCATTTGTCTTCAAAGCTGCACTCAATTGAAGACATTTAAAAGTAGGCCAGATTTTAAAGTAGAAAAGTTTTACAGAACTCCTAAACTTCTGGAAATTTCCAGTGCAGAGTCTCTGGAAATTATTACACATTCAGTCAAAAGCAATACTTTTAAAGTTCAAGTGCTGATCTCTAAGTATTATTTTTGTTTTACCACCTTGGTGTAAGGCATCTTTTCTGAGAAAAAAGTCTGATGTTTGACCATTTCACTACTTATTTTAAATAAGACGTAAGAGACAGTTGAGGCCTGAAGTGATTAAAGTTTTAAGGGAGTTAATCTTTAAATGCTTCAGTCTTAGCTAGCTGATCTGTAAGCCAATTTTTCTCAAGCATTAATGCTTTTAAGGACCTGAATAGAGAGTTGTCTACAACATCTATTTAATCTTCAGTGCTCTTGGTCAGCTGCAGAGATTTTGGTTTGGTGAGGGGTTTTTTTGCCCCTCTTTCCCCTCAAACTTCCTTTACGTCTCAAGAATCATTACATATGTAATTCTTCAATGAATAAAAGCATGGCAGAGCTCAGTGTAGCACTTATAAATGCATTGTGTTGTTTTTATTCTCATGTTATGGAACTGGTGCCTTCAGCAGTTAGAAGCAAACAGATGATAGCGAAAGTACAGTGATTTTTTTTTTGGTCAGAGTGTTTCTGGACTCAGCTTATATTCTTTTAACATAGTAGCTTCCACTAGACATCTTAGAGTTCCATAAATGTGGTGTATTTTACAGTAATGTTTCTGCTGGCCTGTAAACCAGTTATGTTCTGGTTTTAGAATCCCCCTGCTCTTACTGAATGGATGTTAACTTTTGGATTTTGTAGACTAATGTGATAAAATAATTTGATCTTGATATCTAAGGATGTGCAAGTAGTCCTTGTGTAGCATAACTTTGTCTTACTTGACTAAGTGCTGTCAAAGCACTGTTGAATTAATATGCTTTATCCACACATTGTTTTGTTTTGAGTTGGAAAAGTAACCACATCAGAGCACTACAGTCAACATTTTTGGTAGAAATGGTGAAATACTGAAGTGACACCTGTTTGGAATTTCAACTCTCTTTCAGCTCTAATCTCTCAGTGGAGTATATTGAAGTGTAACCTTTTTTGCATCTCTCAAGGTGTTTTAAGATCCACTCTACCTGTTTTAACTTAAATTCTTTTCTGGAGGAGAAGGCCATTTTTTACAAGCTTTCTTAAGAAGTGCAGGCTTTTTTAGAATTACAGAATGATTGAGTTGGTATTCTTCATTCTTCGTATCTGTCAGCTCCATAAATAATACTTGACTACATGAGACGGTTTTGTCCACCTAAGCTTTGTGTGTGATTCAGCGTCTTTCTTACCTCTCCAGAAGTTTTTCTCATCTTTTTTTAAAGTTTGAGGAAAGACTGCAACGTGGACATCTCTCTAAGTCTCTGCTTGTGGGGTTTTTGTGTAAGAGTCTGCAGAGGAGATTCTGAGACTCTCAGTTAAGCCATGAGGTGTTGTAACATTTACAGAATTCTATGACTGTCTTGGTATTTCCACCAAGTTGTATAACTTACAGACTTGTCTGTGATACGTCTCCTGGAGACTCTGCTTTTCCTGAAGGTTCTGAATTTTGAGTATTAAATGTCTTTTGTTGTTCCTTGTTTAAAAAAACCCAAAAACCTCTTGAAATACTCTTGACTAAAAAGGGAGAGCAACATACATCTCAAACACATGATATGAAAATGAGCTGTATCTCCAGCAGCCAAAACTGAAGAGCAGAAATCCTATTGTTTTATATGTGAGAGGAGAAACTATGGGGGAAAATTATGGTTTTAATTATTTTCAGCTTTATGAATAGCCTGGTCAGGGATGTGCTTTGTATTTTTCCAAAAACATTAGCTTATACTTGAGAATTAACTTGGATGAATGCAGCACATGACTGCAAAGTGACACATGTTTTTGAATAGCTGAGCATGTCCTTAACATCAGAGGAGGCTCTTTAGTCCAAGTGGCCTATTCCACTTCGGTCTAATCATCACTGAAGATTATTTCAGAATAATTCTATATGAACACAAATCAATATAAGTTTGGAATGCAAGCAACAAAAGAGCAGTTTATCTGGAAAGACACAAACCGGTGTACATTTCTAAGTCAGTTAAAACTCCTGTGGGTGCCTCACCTTCTGGGTTTACAGCACTGTTTTTAGGTTGACCCAGCCACACAGAAATGAATCAAGATGTATTTGTGTGCGTGCAGACCTGTTTCCAGTTGTTCCTTGTGCCATGTGCAGATGACTGTACCTGTCTAAGTTAGTCGTGTACAGTGTCTGCATTTCTCCCCTCTGTTGTCTCACAAACAACAATGTTGAGCTCAGCGTGAATCAAAGTTCAGCTTTTGAAAAAAGCTAAGCACTATTCTGAGATGGCCAGAGGTTAGACATGAGAAGACTTCAGATAAATAACATGAAGGGGATAAACTGTCCTCCTTGTCCTTTGAGAATATGGTGAGTGAATGGATTCTCTAGCAAAGGAGATTTGGTATAAACAGTAATAAATGTTTAAATAGATGCTATTTAGAATGAAAACTTTGAGCAGTATTATTTGTTTCTAGTGGGGAATGAGATGTGTGAGGCTAATAGTATGACATGGAAAGGGGAATTGCTTGGGTAATCTCCTGAGGTTCTTTTTGGCTTTTTTAATCTGAAGAGCAAAAGCCCCAGTTCTCTGTGTGCCTGCTCGTTTGCTTCTCTGCAGAGAGAGCCATGGGAAGGTACCAGACTGGGACATCAGAATGGTGATGAATGAGGGAATCTGTGTGGATTATATGGGATATAAGACCTGGTCTGTAGGAGGAACTGTCAGGTGTTTGCCCTCGCTGTTCAGTACAGCGAACTTTATGGCACCACTGGATCATCTTCCTGTAACTTACCAGAGAGGAAGAGAGAGAACTGGGCAAATACAACAATCCAGAAAACCACTGAATTACCTCAGAACCACTTTCCAGTTTGTTGTTTAAAATTCCGATGTTTTGTTTCAGCTCCTTATTACAGATTATCTGTCAGCTTTCTGTGAGGAGTTGGAACTTCTTTTACGCTTGAAGTGCTGTAGTTTAGACAATTTTTCGACTGACGTTTCTGGGGTTTTTTGTTTGGTTGGTTTGGTTTTTCTGTGTTTGTGCAGGGAGCTGAGAATTTGTGTGGTTTTGGAGAAAGCCAGGAAGCAAGAGTGTTGTGTGTTGAATTTATAACCAAATATCCAGTTGTCACAAAGCTATCCTTTCTGGGGTTGTGCGAAGGAGCAGAAAGGCAGATGATGTGCATCTAATCAAACACAGTCGATTGGGCTGGATACAAGATTGTGAAACTTGAACTGGGTTGTTGAATGTGTTCTGGGAATCCAGAAATAATTTATCTGTGAAGTTGATTCCTATGACTGTAAATCACTTTGGAATGTTTTCTAATAGTTCAAGGAAACAGATTAATGGAAAATAAAGGGTATTTTACTTTTTTCCTGAACAAATTTGTTAATGGTTTGTGTTTTGTTAAAGCTGACACTTTTCATGCTAAGAATTTCTAATCAGTAGCACTTGTAAATCATTACATTCCCCCAACTCCCCAATTTGACCGACCTTTTAGTTTGTACTCAACATAAATTTTGTTGTGTTTTGATGCAGATTTCTTCTGCTGGTTTAAATCATCTTAGTGGTTTTAAAACTTGGCTTCTTAAACTTGAAATCTTTTTTGAAGCCTTTGTACAGTGTAAGTGCTTATTCATAATAAATTATAAAAGGTGTGTCCTAGTTGTGTTCACCAAAGAACAGAAAAGAGCATTAATAAATCTTAAGATGATCCTTCACAATTTAGTGCTTTCTGTGGGCCACAGCTCATTTTATCATTGGATTATCCAGTTTGAAACCCAAACAGAAAGATCAGTGCAGAGACTTTTTGCTGTTCCCATTGGTGTAATTCCTGATTTCTGTGCTCCGTACAGGGCAGAGGGGTATGTGCTCCAGGAATTCACCTGACACAGCACCCATGCAGAAAGCAGCTGATTCCAGTGCTTCAGTGTCTGACTGAGCCTGTGCCATGCAAAATCCTTGGCAAAGGTTTTGGAGGCTTATTACAAATTTTTTTTTAAAAAATTTTATTTCAAAAGTAGCCTGGTGCCTCCAGCACCACCACTAACTGTAGTCTCAAACAGAGCTCAGTTTATGAATCCTGAGGCTAGGATGTTGTTTTGTTTGTTTATAACTCAAACACTACTTAATGTTGTTTCAGTACAGCATGTTGGTGCTGGCTTTTGGCTGATTGCATGGAATTGGCAGAACCACTCTGAAATTTTCAGGGTTTTTTGTGCAACCTTTTTTGGAACTCTTGTCTATATCCCATTAACATGTAACAAATTGTTTTCTTTTATACAAAACCTGGCATTTGTAGATGGAAAAAGAAGTTTATGAATAAACTTGAAGGTTAAAAGATGAAAAAGGTGGCTAGGCTATTTAGATAGCCTTCTTCCTCCTGTATTAGTCATTAGTAGTGTGGTAGTTCATAATTTCTGTTATGGTTCTGATCCTGATTTCAGTATGGATTTGATAAATGACTGTGAGAATTTTCCTGAAGAAATCTTATTTTAAGTAAAAGTCAGTAAATGGTAATTTGCTATATATTTGTTATAACAGGAGTTTGGATTTGGTCATAATAAGGTGAAAGAGTAAAGAAAGAATGTACTTTTATATGCAAAATACAGTTTGTATTAAGAGGAAAAAGAAAAATATAACTATATTCAGATGTGATTTGTAAGTGCTTATTTTAGGGCTAGTCACCAATGAAGAATTTTTGTCTTTGACTGAAATTCTCCTGAGTGGGGATCTGCCACAAGCCTGGCGTCTTGTAAAGAATTCCAAGTGTGGAACCAGTAGTTCTGCCAGCAGTTTACCTGGACTGCTCCTAGCAAAACCTTTCCTTCTTCCTCTGTCTTCATTGCGCTGCGGATGTCAGAAAAAAACCAATGCAGGCCAAAACCTTCAGGAGTGGCAGATTTTTAAGATGAGTGTTAATGGTGCAGCTGATCCATGGAGCGTTAGAACTTTATTTAATGTTGCTAAGAGAGACCTCTCTTGGGTATGTTGGGTTGCAGTGTCTGTGTTTTTCAAGGACGCGCTGTCAAAGCATCCCCTGAACAGGTGCTTTTATTTAGCTGTCATGGATACCAGCATAAACTAAAAAGGAGTTTTATTTCTATATCAATAATAGAGTAATAAATGAAGCATTTCAACTGGCTGCTAGTACGAACCTCTGAAGCTCCAACTTGCAGATTTGGAGAGGAGAACAGTTCAGGCTTTACTTGTGGCTAATGCTGCTTGTATGGAGATCCTTGCACAGGTTGTAGTTCTTGCCCAGCCTGCAATTAATTAAATCTGAGCTGGGGAATGAACCTAGGCAAAGAGGGAGAACTCTGACACCCAAGTCTTCTTTTGAATGGTGTTTGGAACTTCTTCTCAAGGGCTTCCCTGACCAGATATCACAAGTCTTGCAGGTTTGTATCCTTTAAAATATCACCTGCTCTCTGCATGTTTTCCTAGAATAAAGCAAATTTCCTCTGCTCGCCCTCCTGCCCTTCTTGGATTTGTGTTTCTAACTAAGGTACTACTGATGCTTTTGAAGAAACTTTTCTGTCCAGATTTTGTCATACAGGTGTCCCCAAATTGCTTGCTCATCTTTCCTTTACACTGGCTGGTTCCTTAAGCTTGATGAGAAATGATCTTTTATTTATGACAACAAAAGGAGATCGGAAAAGCAGATCATGCCCTAATACCGACCAGTATTGGTTATCCTCAAGTCAAAAAATGTGTTTATTCTTTTTTGTTGAAAGTATATATTCTGATTTGAATCTCTGCCAAGTTACTTGGAGAAAAACAACTAGTATATATTTAAAATTAGGGCTAAAGCAGTTTTAATGTAATGCATAATGTGTAGTCACACCTCCCACGTCCAGATAAAATGATCTGCTGTTTCACTGAGCTGCTAGTATTTCTGTTGTCAGTCTGCCATAAATTGCAGGGAATTTAATATAAGAACTGGCTTTAACTTTCTGGTCATGTCCCTCTCCCTCTTCTGTCTCTGTGTCTTCAGAGCTTAGTTTTAGCTTTTTATCTAGGTAAAGGCAGTTCAACACAAACCCATTCTAGTGTGTTTGAAACAGACTGGTAGGACAAGGCTGGGTTATGTAACTACTTTGTGTAGGTTCATGCAGTATATTACACTGGATTATAATCAACCCAAATATTCTTTTAGTAATAAAATGTCAGTGCAGTTATGATTTTGGTGCTTTTTCTTAGGCCTACCTGTGAGCTAGGAGTGCAGGAAGCATTATTCTAAAAAAATGTAAATAAATTCAAAATTTTGATCTAAGAGAGAAGATCTGTTTTTTAGTTTACTGAAAGATCCGTGGTATAATGTAGTATTTTAAAAACAAGCAATATTCCTGTTATGTACATGGCATATGCAGAATCAAACTCACTTCATTTTTTAACTATATTGTTTCCTTTTTGACATGTGTTATAGCAGTGGACAAGAGAGATGTTCATTAAAATCATGGCTTATAAGCTTAGAATGAAGAATGAATTTGATTTAATGTCAAAATAGTGGGATAAGAAGTGAGTACTAAAGTTACAGCGTGCATTCGTGACCTCAATGTTTTTAACATTCCTTGAATACCAGATTTGTCTAGTTCTCGGCATCACCTCATGATTATTTGCTATAACTGCATACCAGAAAACCTTATTTCACAAGGATTTTCCTGCATTATGGCCCGGTAATATACTTGTAGAGACTTGTTGGCATTTGCAATTTTGAAGATTTGTTGTTGGATCATTTTCATATCTGGTTCATGTCTCGTATATTGGATTTGATCTCTTTCTCCCAAAAAGCAGAGGAACTGGCAAGACCTCTCAAAAAGTGGGTGGAGAGTACGTTCCCCCCCTCCCCCCAATTTAAATATTTTGCTCCCGTGACCAATGTGCGTTTGCAGCAGCCAGTTCTGCACAAGCAGCTTTTCAGCATCCACAGCCAGTTATTGTATTGGCACTGAGGAGCAAAAATTACTCTGAAAAGTCACTTGCTGGTTTGGGTTATGGCTGAATCATTTATTTAAGCATGGCTGAAGTTTTCTGTTTTGGAATTCCAGATTTGATTCTTGTTACATTTTCGTCAATACTGTCACTTAAAAGGATGTGTTTTGCTCATTTCATGTCTGAATGTCTTTCATCCGAAAGATTAGCAGCATTTCCAGCAGTTTGAAAACTGTGGCTATTGCAATAAATATATATCTACAATTTTCTTTGGGTTTGGGTAATACAATTGTGAAAATGTCACATGATTTGGGAAATTGTTTCCATTTTATGTAACCACAGAGCAGTTAAGTGAATGGAAATACATTAAATAACAATAATTTTGTGAAGTTTGATCAGGCTTGAAAGATTGTTCATGTTAGTTTTTTGCCTTAGCTGAAGAAAGTAACTATCTGAGTTGCTATGTCTGAGTAAAATGTTTTGCAATAATAACTTCTGTGGAATCATATGCAATTAATAAATATTTAAATACTTTTTGGCTTGGTTTAAAATGAAGGCACATCAGTGTTAAGTTTAGTTTATTCTGGCTGCCACAAACATAATTATATTTGTATTTTGTGTGGCAAAGGCTGAGTAGATAGTATTCAGTGAAATGTTCAGTAATACATTTTCCAAAATGTTTCAGTTTGATCCAAGGTGAACAATGATATAATTAAAGAAAATGTAATCAAATGTCAGATTTTTGTGCTGACTTTGGCTTTAGACTGCAAGTATTGTGTGTAAGAGTTCAGCTAAAACCACTTAACTCCAGACCCTGAGTTCACAATGAGAATTAACAGAGATAACCTAAGTGGGATGTTTTTATTGAACCATTTCTTGGGTTGTTGAAATGAAAAGGCAGAAGCAGTTTAACCAAAAAAAATGAAGAACTGATTTAAAGGTTTTGTCTGTACCTTGTCTTTCAAAACTCATCGTTAAGCTTTCAAGAACACTTCAAAATTATAGAAAATGAGATTCTTTTCATTGGCTCGCCTTCCTTTTTTAACCTTTTTTTGTAGGATCTGAATACATTCAATGATGCAAGTTTTTTTTAACAGTCGGTATGTGTAGTTTGATGGTGAAAAGAAATGGTTGGAAATGGTTACCTGAAAAGGAGCTATTTGGTGGCATGTTTTGTGTTTTGGCTGGGTTTTTTTAATGAAGCATTTTGAGCTTATCAGCCACTAAATAGACATCTTTTCTAAGTATCCTAATTTCATTTGTTAAATACATAGATGTGATCTATGCTGAAGCATTTTAGGGTGTGTAGTATGGGATAATAGTTGACATACTTCTTATATTATTAAGGTGTGTCATTATTACAGCATATGCACACCCTCTTATGTCTTATTGCTTAAATATGATAGTGCTTATAAGCTTTCCTTTTAAAGTATGAATTTACCATGGTGAGTTAGGTAACAGCATATTTATGTGCACTATTTCACCTATTATGGGTAATGCCTTACGTGTCTGTTGCAAGAGCTGCACTACAGTGGAAACCGTATTTAAATGAGGAGTTGAATTTAGTAGTGGTTTCTGAAGGGCGTTCAAAGCAGGAAACTTAATGACTCCTGTCTCTTCAGATGACTGGCTTTAAGTGTGGCAGAAAAGAACGTGCCTTTTCAGTTTCAGTTTCACAGCATTTGATGTCTTGCACTAAATGAAGTAAGAATGGGGTGCTCAGGAGTTATCTATCATTTCGTTTTAGTCTGAGTTCCCCCCTTCTTTGGGTTTTCTTGTTTGAGAGGGTGAAGTTCTCTGTGCCAGCACTGATCCAGAGGGAGAGGAGAAAGCCAATTACCTAATTTGCAATGCAATCTAGAAATGCATAAATGAGATTTGCAAAGTGCACTTACACGTTTCAGACCCCAGTAAGACAGACAGTGCACACAGGGGTGTGTGCTTTCTGCTGGGACTGCAAAGGCAGCATGGCCAGCAGGTGAGGGAGGGGATTCTGCCCCTCTGCTCTGCTCTGGTGAGATCCCACCTGGAACACCGCATCCAGCTCTGGTTCCCCTGCACAGCAAGGACATGGACCTGTTGCAGTGAATCCAAAGGAGGCCACCAAGATGATCACAGGGGTGGAGCACCTCTCCTGTGAGAAGAGGCTGGGAGAGCTGGGGTTGTGCAGCCTGCAGAAGAGAAGGCTGAGGGAAAGCTTCTTCTGGCAGCCTTCCAGTGCCTGAAGTGGTGCTACAAGAGAGCTGAAGAGGGACTTTTTATAAGGGCAGGTAGTGATAGGACAAGGGGGAATGGCTTCAAACTGAAGGAAAGTATGTTTAGATTAGATGATAAGAAGATTCACTATAGGAGTGGTGAGATGCTGGAACAGGTTGCCCAGAGAAGCTATGGATGCTCCATCCCTGGAAGTGTTCACGGCCAGGTTGGATGAGGCTCTGAGTAACCTGGTATAGTGGAAAGTGTCCCTGTTCCTGGGCAGGGAGTTGAACTTAGAAGATCTTTAAGGTCCCTTCCAATCCAAACCTTTCTGTGATTCTGTGACTTGCTGTTTAAATTTCAACCTAATGGCAAAATGCTGATATTGGTACAACTTCTGCAAGGTTGTCTTCTTACTAATCTGCGTGTGCTACCTTCCCTCTTCCTAAAGTGTCTGTATAACTGCTGTGGGAACAATATGAATTTTGGAAGACTATGTTTTAAACAGGAATTAGCTGTGTGGCAGATAAACAAGTTTAGATCTATTCATTCTGCTACAACTAGAGATATTACACTGTTGATAGTTGAGCTAATGTGGTTAAAGTGAACCCCATTTCAGGTTCCCTTTCCTGAGTGGTTACAAGAAGTCTGGTATTGCATATGCATCTTTAGGATTTTTTTTTTTCATGTGCTTTAGTTTCCTCTTCTCAGTTAGGAAACGTGTAATTCTTCGTTATGCAATTGCTTGGTATTGTGAGACCCTCTCAGGTACGATCACAGAAGACTTTAGTATTGACTGTTTCAGATTCTTTTACTGTCCCGACTTGATGAATTTACTGTTGAATGTTTGTGATATGTTCAGAAATTATCTGTAGAAAACAAACAGAAAAACTCCTAAGTCAATCAGCTCCTACTACACATGCACAGAGCCCAGCAGAGATCTAATTTGCCTCCCTTGGGGAAAACTAACCATTTATTCTTACTTTTAAAAATAGCTTATTACTTCAAAAGAGAACTGTTTTCCTATACCATGACAATTTAATTTGATTGAGAGTTTTTTTGGTGAATGTTCTTGCTAAAAGACTTTTTACTAAGTGACTCTATTGTGTTGAGTACATCCATTTACTTTTGTTGAAGAGCTGTTGATAGGTGGATGATTTATGATCTAGCTGTAGAGAAGCCTTTCTGATTCTTTTCCAGTGTAATTTCTTTTTCTGTAGGGTTACTAGTTCTGTAATTTGACGTCTTCTGCATGTTAACTACTTGCAAGCAAAGATTCTGGATAGTACTTTTTATAAACAGATGAAACATTTGCATACTTCAATAACCCCATCTTGCCTTGTCTTCTGAAACCCACAATTTACAGTTCTCTAATGTTATATTTTGATTACACAGAACACTTGGAATTATGCTGTCTGATACTTTCATTTTCGTTTTCCGAAATCTTCTATATCTTCCCCTCCAAAATAGAGTTTTGTTCTGGGAACTTCCCCAGGAATCTCTCTAAGGAACTATAATGTAGAAAGACTTCTTAAAGGGTTTTTTTTAGTCCTCTTTGAGGGATTTTACCTTTGCTCTTATTTTATCTATTGTCATAATCAGTTTTTAGAAGCTTTCTCCTTCTGATGCATGATGAAACATACCTTAGTAGTAATTGAGGTGATCATCCCACTCTGCTCTGCACTGGGGCGGCCTCATCTCGAGTCCTGTGTGCAGTTTTGGGCACTGCAATATAGAAAAGATATAAAGCTATTACAGAGTGACCAAAGGAGGGCATGAAGATGAGGGGTTGGGAGGGGAAGCCGTATGAGGAGCGGATGAGGTCACTCGGTCTGTTCAGCCTGGAGAAAAGGGACTGAGGAGAGACCTCACTGCAGTTAAAACTTCCTCAGGAGGGGAAGAGGAGGGGCTGGCACTGATCTCTTCTCTCTGGTGACCAGTGACAGGACCTGAGGGAGTGGCCTGAGGATGAGTCAGAAGAGGTTTAGGTTGGACATCAGGAAAAAGTACCTCACCCAGAGGGTGGTTGGGCACTGGAACAGGCTCCCCAGGGCAGTGGTCACAGCACCAGCCTGTCGGAGTTCAAGAGTGTTTGGACAACACTCTCAGGCATGTGGTGACTCTTGAGGTATCCTGTGCAGGGCCAGGAGTTGGACTTAGTGATCCTGATGGGTCCCATCCAACTCAGAATATTCTATGATTCGATGATTCTGATCTTTATTCCTTAGCATGTTTCTCTGCCACGTTTCTCAATCATTTTCAAAGGTAGTTTTATATGTAACTTGCTGGAGTTTATGCGTGCTTCTATTTTCCTTATCTTGGACAAGACTTTTCCGCCCCTGAAAAAAATGATTGTTTTCGAAAGATAGTTATGACTGCTGGGTGATACACTCTGACAGCAACAGGCTTCAGACTCATCACCATTTCCTAGGAGCAGTCAGGTCTACGTGAGGTTTCTCACATTGCCTTCCAACAAACAAATTGCTACAGGTTCTTGTTGGTATCAATTATATTCCTACTCCATTGCCTTTAGAACTCGCTTTTCCTTACAAACTGGGTTCATTCCTACTGTGAGAGTGTCCTCTGTGGAAAGAGGGTCAAGGCTACTTGTGGGTAGGGTCCTATCTTGGAATAATGCTCTCTTAATGTGAGACTTCTCTGTACTGCGAAAGAAGCAGAGACTTGGAGTGGGACTGTGCTGTGTGGCCTGGCTGGCCCAGCACAGTCTGTCTGACCTGCTGCTTTCCTGGCAGAGAAGCAGCAGCGTCACATTCCAAGGAGCAGTGCCTGGGCACAGCTCACCAAGGGGAACTATGTGGGCCACCACTGGGATGTGGCAGGAGGAGGAGGGAAGATAAAATGGTTATTGTGGATGCTGATCTTTTAGTTTTTATGTGCTTGCTGTCAATTTTTTTTCTTGACTCTTCAATTTCTGTCTGATACAGGAACATGTAATTAAAAAGTGTTGAAATGTTGAAAAAAAGGAGTTTTAATGAATTTTTCCAAGCAGGGATTTTGTCTCTAAGCTTTTCAAGCAAGCTGGCAAGAGTGTGCTTTCGTAAAAGCCTGTGGCCAGCTCACTTGTGTTCATTTGGAACAGAACTCTGGAGCTTGGGCTGCTTGTCACTGCCTGAATTTTCCTCAGTAGGAACAGTATTGAAATTCCCATACTAAACCTCCCGTGGTTATCCTTCCTCTTTGAAATTAGTTTGTGTATGTTTTCACTGCATATTGTATATTTGCACCGTGTTTACACTGTCTTCAGGTTTTACTTGAAGATAATGTACCTTTCCCGAAAATACCTGAGGTGATGAAAAAGAGGTTCATTTTTTCTTGCTCTGGTAGGTATTTCAGGTATTTTAGTAAAGGAATATCACAGATATTTTCATACCACAGTGGGAAGACTGTACATGGTGCTGTTAAACTTGGGTGCTTGTCTGAACTTGTTTATACATCCTCTTCGGGATGCAGCTGTGCCACACTTGTGGTGGGAAAACAAAGAGATCTTACTTAAAAGCTGTAGCAGTATTGTGGCACAAAAGTCCTGTTAGTGGGGGCTTTGGGGCTTTAGGGGAGTTTTGTTTCTTCTTTTAAGATTTCAGGCTCTAGTTTCACTGCCACATGCCATAAATTTTGCACAAGACTGCAATTTATGTGCAATGTTTTCAACTACAGTAAACATTATTAATAACCTCATAGAGAAAAGAATTAAAATGCTTTGAGGTCATGAACCTAATCCTTGGAACGCCATGGGTCACAGTTAGAGTTGACTTTAGTCAGTGTGACTGAATGAATATGTGTATGGATATATGTAAAATAAAAATCTGACAGTTTTTTTCATATATCCTTTACTTTTTAGCATTTCTAGGTTGCGAAATAGGAAGTTACTTTGAAAGTTTTACTGTGTCTTTACTGTGGCTTTTAAAATGCATATAAATAAGTAATTGCATGCTTTAAATGGAAGTAACATAAATGCATGGAGTGCTCTTTACTAATTTTGTCTTACGTATACTATCTCAATATGTTGTATTCAATGAATACAGTAATTTATTCACTATTCAGAACAGTAGCTGATATTTTTATATTTAGTTTGGTTTTATTTTTAATTAAATCAATCTTAGTCTTATATTCTGTTTAAGATAAAAATTTGTGTAATACTATGGAGCAGGAGGGAGAAGCTTGTTAAAGGTTGTTACATGTTGATGTACAATTCCACAGGGCTTTGTGAACACTTTCATGTTGATTCATTGGAAATGACCTGACAGAAAATTTTTCTTAGATTTTATTTTTCGTTTGGCAGTATTTCCTTCTAACATTTTTTTAAAAGATTTTCCTTTACTGAGGATGCTATTTTTCTATTACAAACCCAAAAACCTGCTGGCTCTGGAAACAATTATTTCAGATGAGACATTAGAATTATAGATAAATATGAACACTTCAATTTTTTCTTAACTATGAACACTTGATAATGTACTCTTTATGTATTTTGAAAAGTAAATTCATTCATTACTCTTGGTATTATAATTCACTCTTTAAAACAGCATTGTTAGCATCAGTTTTGCAAACAGGCTAACAGGTATTGTGGGAGTCAGTTGAGTTCTGGGGGCATATTTTTTGTATAGCATGTAGTGCATTCATGACTACAAGATTTTCTCTTGTGCTTTTTCTGTTTCTGGTGCTGGCATTAAAAGCATACATTTAGTCAAGTATTTACCATCTAAGTTTCACTGTTTTCACTATCTCATTTCAAATATCTGACCGGCTGGTGCTCCAAACTGTGTCTTGGTTGAAGTGAATTGACATTTAAGAACGCCTCTGCTGGAGGAGTCAGTAGAAGTTGGTTAGCACCGGTTACAGAAAGAACCCACAAGGATCTGGCTTCCAGCAGATACTGGAATCTGGTGCTAGAAGATATGTGAGTCGATACACTCAGGGCCAGGGCTGCCATCCAGAGGAGCTTGTAAAGGCTGGAGGAGTGAGCCAGGGCAAGCATTATGAAATGAATCAGGAAAAATGCAAAGCCTGTGTTTGGGAGGGAAGAACCACGTGTCGTGTTTCTCGTTGGAGACTGGCTGGCTGGGAAGTGTCTCTGCTGAAAATGACCTCGAGGTCCTGCTAGACAGCAAGCTAAACGTGAGCCAGAGTGTGCCCTGGCAGCAAAGATCTCCAGCAGCATCCCAAATGGCATTCAGAGGATCACAGCCAGGAGCCTGAGGGAGCTGGTTATTGAAGTCCTTTACTCAGCACTTGAGAGATCTCATCCGAAAAGCTGCATCTGGTTTTGGGCCCCCCAATACAAGAAGGATGTCCATCAACTGGAGCTGTTCTAGAGGAGGGCAGCCGTGATGGTCTGGTCAGGGCCCAGAAGACTTGTCACATGAGGAAAGGCTGCAGGAGCTGGGACTGTTTGGAGTGAAGAAGGGACATCTTTGGGATGACTGAACAGCAACCTCCCAATACCTACTTGAAGGTAGGTATCAAGAAGATGGAGCCAGCTTCTACTTAGTGGCAC
Organism: Rhagologus leucostigma; assembly: GCA_013397725.1. Classification (NCBI taxonomy): domain Eukaryota; kingdom Metazoa; phylum Chordata; class Aves; order Passeriformes; genus Rhagologus; species Rhagologus leucostigma. The sequence goes on along the minus strand of VZTD01000747.1, from coordinate 2,807,241 downwards.
CTGATGGGAGAACAAGAGGCAAAAGGTATAAATTGAAGTAAGAGAGGTTGTAAGCCAAGCAGGGGAAAAGCTTGCATCGTACGGAGAGTTGAGCATTGGAATAAGTTGTCCAAGAGACTTTATGGTCTCCATCCTTGGAGGTGTTCAAGACTGACTTTGTAAATCCCTGAGCAATCTGGTCTGAATTCGGTGTTTATCATACTTTGAGCAGGAGGTTGGACTGTACAGCTCCTGAAGTGCCTTCCCTAGGACCTCCTGTTGTCAGCAGCCTTATATATCATGGTGTGCAGAGGTTGATGAGGAGAAGGAAGAACTGCAGTGAGATTATATCTCAGTTAAAGCAGCTACTGCATTGCAAAAGGGTCCTGCTGCTGAGCAAGAGGGGCAGAGCTGCATCTCAGCACGTAGCTCACCTTCAGTGAGCCAGGTCAACACACATGGTGTGATTAGGTTTTTAGCTGATTTCTTACAGCTAACTCTGAAGAGTTGCTTTCCAGCTCTGCTCAACATCCTAAGGGTGCTTCGTCTGGGAACTGGTTCTGGGTGTTGTTCATCAGTCTGGCCGTCGGTACCAGCAGATTTCCTCCAGCTGCACAAAACAAACAGCAGCTGCATTTGCTGCTGTGGCCCGCTAACAAAACCAAAGTGCACATTCCACCTTTTGAAAGACCTTGCTGGAAATAAGTACTTTTTTAAAAATCTAGGAGATAGATCTATTTATTGCAAGATCTCCTGTGTTTTGATCTAACTGGTCGCCTAACTGACAACTCTGCGTTTGAAAAAAGATGGGGAAGAATGCAACTAATTTTAAAATACAGTTTTCCTTCTTAGTATTTAAGTTATTGGTGGGTTGTGGTATGGTTTTCATTACTCCATCCAGTCACTTGGTTTCTGTCACTTTCTCGTGTAGAGCCAGAGATGCAAGATGTTTTCTTAGTAATTTAGTGCCTTGATTTTGTGGTATTCATCAACAGCATCTGTTTTATAGCGATGTGCGTGTTCCTAGAAACCTGTAGAAGCAGAAATGCCACTTCTGGCTTGCCAAATCTCTTGATCAAAAGTTATTAAAGGCCTGGAAGTTCTTCCCAGTAGACCTGCTATCAGCTCTATCTAGAAACAGAATATATGCTTCGTTAACTCGAGGTAGCTGTTCTTACAATAAATCATTTTGATTAGTTGGTAGATGGTGTGTTTGTTGGGTGAGCGTGGTTGTCTACTGAAAAGGCGAAGGTAAAAATGGCAAACTTAATGAACAGTTGGTGCGGATGTGTTTTCACATTTTTCTCTAGAAGGAGTGTGTGTTTTCCTGGGGAGGTGAGGGAGGTGGTTGTGTACAGCTTGGCTTTCCTCTTCATCACACATGTATTGCTTTTAGGCGCTTGGAATGTCAGAAACAGCAACTGCAAAGACTGGAGAAATAAATTTTTTTCCTTTATCACACAATCATTTTATTTTCAGTAAAAGAAATCCTAAGCAGAAATTTGTCTCTTTGTCAGCATGTCAGCTTGCTCATTTTCTTTACCTTTCCTTTGACAATATTTTTCTCTATGGAAATATTAAATGGTTGCTCTTTTCATCCTTCAAATCAGTATGTTTGGCCCTCACGAAATGTCTGTGTAAAGTTTTGTGGGAATTGCTTTGAAAAATATCTAGATACTTTAAAGATGTAAATTGTGAAAATGTGTTTTTTGCATCTTAGACTGGAAATCTAATTAAACTGATGTTTTCTTCTAGTTGAAAAGAAGTAGTTTTTTAATGTGCCCTCCTGAAAAAGCATTATTAAAAGAGGAAAATATAAGTATCTCAATGAAAATATCTCAATATTCCATTTGTTAGTATTAAAAGATTTCTTTTACTACAGAAAGGGAGTGCTCAGCTTCAGGCAAGACTCTATTTCAGGCTTAATTTGTGTTTCAATAATTTCAGTAAATTAAAAGTTCCATGAGGGAAATGAAAATGAAACTTAGACTTGCGCCTCGCTGCCTCAACCAAGAATGTGATTTAGATAAAGGCAACTTTATGGGTGATCTGCAGTTCGTGTAAATATTTTTTTTAAATCCGCCGTGTTTCTGTGTTTTATGCAGGGCAAACCTGGCTGGGGGTTCAGCAGATAGTTATGCGTGGAGGTATTTATCTGACAGAGACTGCTTGACTTTTTAAACTCTCCTCATTGTTCCAACGCAGTCCCAGCTGTAATGTGGAATGCAGCACGAGCTTCCGGGAAGTGCTCGAACACTGCTCCAACAAACGCCTAAATAGGAGGGAGTATCATCACTGGTGACTAAGGGCAGCTCAGCTCAGCTTAGCAATTCCTCAGTTCTTTTGTTTTCCTGTCCCGCGGTGAGACGTGGTCTTGGCAATGGCTGTTGTGATAAAGGAAAAGAAAGGTGAACCAGCTTCTCAAGCAGGAACTGCGGGAGGCTGTGTTTGTTTCTCTTTCTTGTTTGGTAATGAAATCTGTTGTTTCAGTGAATAAGCAAGCGGCAATGACATGCAGAATTGCACGTTCTAGTGAGACACTGACCTGCCAAGATTCCTTTCATTTATAACATATTCCAGAAAAAACTTTTGACCAGAAGCATCGTGTTACTACTTAGAAAGCTCATCTTAGAACATGAGAATCCAGCATTTCTGAAACTGTGGTTTAACATCTTAGTGTAAGAGGTTGGTGTGATGATTATAATCAGAAGAGTTGGTTTGTTTATGTACTGTTATAAAATTCAGTATTTTACACGTTGTTTTAGTTAGTGCACTATATACTACTTATAGTTACCATATTTGGTCACATTGTAGTAAACTTCTGAAAGTTCATTTTGATTTTTCCACTAATTTAGGATCTTTCATGTGAAAAATGGTACCTTTTATTTTTCTTTGCACCTTGAAAGGGGTTATTTTGGTGTTGCTTTTACTGATGATTCGTTAGAGTTAGAATTCATTTTAGTTGATAGATGTACCTTGCAGATGGTGAATTAAGTCTTATGTCAGCAGTAATGCTTTCATGACACAAAAAAAATGATGGCTTTGTGTACTAGCTGCCTACTTGCTCCTAGTAGTACACTTACTGCTTACATATTTCTAGTAATTAAGAACACAAAATCATGCAGGAAGGACATCATTACTACATAAAGTACACTGAGTGATTTAATAAGTACTGTACATGTCAGGCCTTAATTGCACAGGTGATTAGAGCTCTGGCTGGAGAGTGAAATGGGCACTTTTCCTTAAGAGACCATTTAGTGCATTCCTTTTGTATTAATAAAAAGCATCGAATCTTTGAAGTGTGTGTACTGAAAAGATGGTAGAACTTAACCAGAACAACCAATGAAACTGATCAAACAGCAGGTTTTTTTTTTTTAAATAAAGATAAAGAAGATATGAAAGAAGAAGTTAATGGTTCCAGAAAGGAAAACTGCCCTGTGAATCTCTTGATGTTTGAGTGCACATTCAGAACTGGATCCAGCTGCACTGTAGATGGAGAGGCTGCTCAGTCCATGCGGCTGATCCCTTTATCTTGTGACCTGGAGTGTGTGACACAGCGGATAAGGGATTCATTCCTCTGTCCTGCATTCCATTTCACTAAATCCTTCCACACCCAGCACCTCATCCAAAGCACTTTTTTTTTTTCCTTTTTTCTTTCTTTCTTTTTTTTTTTTTTTTTTTGTCGGTTTTGAAGTTATTTAGGGAAAGCCCAGAAACAACGTACGCATAAAGAAGGATGCATCCTGCTGACATGTTCTTCCTTTTCCAGGAACTGACGTTCTCGTCACATTGAGTGACACACACAGGGGATACTGAGGTTTTAATAATTGTGTGAAATAAAATAAAAAGGGGCAGGGGGACTGCAGTATTTGGGAATTTGGAGAGGAACTTCAGTTCCAGTCTAAGAGGTTGTTTCATTTTGTAATTAGACTGCTTATTAAAATAGGCAGTTTTAGAAAACTGTAGCTGAACAGAATACAGAAGAAAAATCCCTTGGTTTCACGAAGCAAAACTATGCCTTGCTAATCTATTAATATTCTCTGAGTGCATAAACCAAACAGTGGATACAGCTGAATCACTGACATCGTTTATTTGAAGATTCCAAGTCCTTTGCCAAACTCCTTCAAAATAGGTCAAGGAAATTACGAGGCAAGGGACAGTCAGTAATCAGGTAGTGACCAGGAGAGCTGAAAGAAATCTAAAGGTGCAAGACGAAAGTGTTCATCCCAGCAGAAGTGTTCCTTTTTAGAGATGAAGATGTTTATATGCAATAAATACCAGCTATAGGATTAAAAAATTGCAGATATTAGAACTGTTTATCTAGCTGGGATCAGAAAAAGCCCTTGGGAGAATTTTGTGAGTGCAGATTAGTTGGATGAGTAGCAAGATGGCAGATGAAATTCGGTGCTGATGGATGCAAACCCATGCATAGTGAAGGAAGTAATATGAACTGTGCATAATCTTTGCTGTGTTAGGAATTAATTTTACAAATTTAGAAGACATCTGAGCAATGTTTTGGACAGCAGAGTTGAAGATCTCTGTCTCAGTAAGCAACAGTTTGTGAAAAAAAGCAAAAGCTAAGATTTGTTAAGGATGGAATTATGGAAATAAAGTGCATAAACAAATAGTTTATAGTCCCCTGTTGCCTGGAACCACAGAAACAAGAAATTTGGGAATGATTACTAGAATGACAAGATAGATGAAAAGCTTGTGGAGGTGTATAATAAATATGTTGGGTATGTCTTTCTTCATCTTCTGGAACTTGGTATATTTTTCTCTCTTTGTATAACAAAGTCAGAAGGCAAAAATTTGTAGCACTGTTAAATGCTCAGAAAACGTTTCTTTGGATGAGAAGTAGTAATTGTAAGATCCTGCAATGTGTGTAGGAGAAGAATAAGTTCCTTCTTTTCACCGATAGATTCTTCCATTTCCATTTTCATAGAGGAAATACTCACGGTAGTTTAAGGATTTGCAGGTTAATGAACAAAACGTTTTTAGTTCAGCAGAGTAAATTTTTCCAAATCCTTTAAATTAGATAAATTTATTTTTGGATAGAAATGCCATGTGTAGGGGAATGACTTTTTTTGTATTTGCTGTACTTTTGTAACAACCTGTGAGATTGTGTGTTTGCAGTGAGATACCTGTTTGTTACTCAGGCTGGAGCTGAACATGGTGTTCATACACTGCCTCCTCAATCTCTTGTTTAGTTCTCATCTTTGTGCTTTAGACTGGTGGTGGCCTCTTAATTTATAAGTCACAGTTTATTAGAGGAATTGTATCTGAGCATCTCATATGATTAATAAATTTTCTTCCTGCTTGGAACAAGTAAAGCAGAAATCCTATTAAAAAATTAGAGTTCTAATCAATGAATGAAGTGCTTTTGATTTAAATCATGCCTATAAATAAATCCTTTTTAATACAAAACAATTTTGATAGATGCACGCAATTGAATTTAGGGCACACAGTGAATTTTAGGAAACAGCAAGATGCAGCAAATACATTAAATCCATTTCTGAGCAGCAGAAGAACTAGTTTAAAAAGGTTTTCTGGCTCAAGTGAATTTCTGCCAACAGGTATTTTTCAGTCTCCTTCCCAATGCTGAGAATGCTTATTATTAAAAAATCCCTTCTGATTTACCCTTCTGATTCAAGGTTCTCACGTGGCACCATTGCTGAAAGAGCAAAGCATTGCGAAGATGCACATGGTACTGCCTTGGGGTAATTCTGAGATGCAGGCATCTGTTACTGATGACTGTATGCATTTTTATGGCATAGATGAATTAAGCATTGGTTTGTTTCTTAGAAATTTTCTGTTTTGGAGTAGAAACTGGCTTTACAGCTGTGCCTATAGGAGATTACATTGGAATCAGTGTGACTCTGTAAAACCTTAGATAAATACTAGTGACTGAGTTTTTGAGAATAGTTTCTCATTATTAAAAATAAATGTTCGTATGTTTCTAGCGGATACAGGATTTTACTATTTGGATTTCTAAAAATTTGTATCCTAAATGGAAACTTCATTTTTGGTATATATTTTGGTGATGTTCTTACACAAAGGTATGACTAGTAAATTAAAAGTTTGGAAAAGCCATTGCTGCTTGATATTGGTCCAAGGCTAACGTAATGTCTGCCAACCTTTGTTTCTTAATGTATTTTTTTCATCTAGTGTGTCTACTTTTGCTAATGAATTTTAATTTTAATTATGCTAATATTTCTTCTATGTGTATCTCTTCTAAAGAAGCTGTTAGAACTGAAAACCTTTGGTTCTGGGAGTTGCTGGGGGTGTAGCTCTTGCACACCTAGCTTTAAGGATGGCCTTCACTGCTCAAATCCTTTTGTAGTATAATGAGTAGATATGCAAGGAGAGAGTGACCACTTCAGTTTTACCAGTAGTTAATCTAGCAGTGTGTGATAGACAAAGAAATGATTCCACATACAACTGGATGAAATGAAAAGATCATCCTAAAATATAGACCCAGCTGTTGTAGACCTTTCTGTTCTGAGGATGAGGAAAGGAACAAGGAGAAACACATCAAGGAATATTTGATCATCAGATGATTGATTATTGTTCTGTATTTGGCAAGTGAAGGGAAGTGGTGATTGCAGGATGTTGTTGTACAAGACATTCTGGCTGTGAAAGAAGAGAGATTGATAACTCGTGATACCTGTGTAGTTCTGGTCATTGGGTTGTGCCTTCAGTTCCATTGTACTCACATTACCCTAAGAAACCCAGGGTGCAATTACCCTCCAGGGAGGGTAATGAATGTGACCAAGTTCTCAGGCTCGATGAATCCCTCTATTCGGTGCTGTAAAACTGTATTTGATGTCCCCAAAGTCAGGTTACTTTTCAGAGTGTCTTTTCTGCATTTCACAGCATGGATTAACGTATTGAATACTGACACGTCTGGAACGTGTTTTTGAGAAAAGCTTGCTTATCCTGAATAAAGAGGACAAAAGCAGTAGCAGGTGCCGAGATTTGCAGTTAGTGCTTAATGCTCCCAGTTGTTTACCCAGTGCTCAGCAGGTGTAGGGTATCACCTTCCCTTTCCAAGGGCTGGGAGCTGGGAGCTCTGTGAATGCCCCATCAGTTAACTCAGCTTTTCAGTCTGCATCTGAGCTGTCTGACACTTCGTCTCTCAAGGAAGCAACTCCTCTGAGCAGCTTCCTCTGCTCCTCACTAGATAGCTTCCCCTGCCTAGGTTGTCAGTAGTTTTCTGAAGAAGATACTGGCTCTGCTTCTGTGCCTAAAGCTCGATGTCTCTAAAACGTCAATCCCTTGTAACATTGGGAATAACTGTAGTAAGGGAAGTTGTTCTGCAGAGAGGGAGGAAGTTCTGTCAGCATGTTACTGTCTCAGAGGTTACAAGTTAAAAATGCAACAAACCAGAAAAGCCTACCACCAGCAGCCAGAAAACCCTTAAAAATCCTCAAAGCTTTTCCAAGCCTCATTAGGCATGGCATCAGTAGGAGAACTTAAGGGTGTATACGCAAGGGATGTGCCAGAACAGGATCTCGTATGCACGGATGTGTAAGTATTTACCATCTCAGTTGGGCAGTACACAAGCATTGGTAAATGATGGGTGGCAGGTTAGCTCAGAATTTTGGTGTTGGTTAAATGCATTTGGCTAAGAGTGTACAGGGAGCTGTGTTCGTGTGATAAATTCTTTTGCTTATAGAGCTGAATTCAGTCTATGTATGCTTGTGTGTGTTTAAGTCATGCAGAAATGATCAGCCTTTGTGACTTGCCACCTGTTTTGAGTTAGAGGAAATCTGAAGTTGTCTGATAGCACATATTTTCAGGCCTCATTTTCTTGGGCAAAAATGCAGGCAGGATATGCATATTCTTGTTGTAAGAATACTGACTGGTTACATTTAGGCACTTTCTTAAATTCTTGTATACATTGTATTTAACTACATAGCAACACTTCGCTCTCTTCTAGAAGACTAAATACTTTGCAGAGCTGGATAATGTCTTTATGCTCTTGTGAACGTCTGAATTTCAGTTCTGTCATCTAGAACACTGATTTTTGAATCATGTTAAAATGAGAGTATCACATGCTAGCTTCGATTCAGTTGACAAATTTAGGATATGAGAATACATCTCTGTGTGTAGTCTCACATATATCTGCCTCTTTAATCCACAGTGTTATCAACCTTTATAAATGGCAATATTTTTAAGCATTTTAATTATATTTTAAAAAACCCAATCCTCCTTTATGTGTTGTGTCAGTTTCAGGCAAGAATGATTGCTACTAAAAGTGCTTTGCTAATTAGAAATAACTTCTCTGTTTAAATGCTTACAGTGCTTTATGTTATACAGACTGGTGATTTGCACTGAGGTGGTCATACTAACATATTCATGCCAGTGGCATACTTTTGAGCACATACATTGCTTGGAGGATTAAGTGTTCCTTATATCATGGAGCTCTTCATAAAACAAACAAACAAACTTCAAGGTTTGGAATGTAGTCTCTAGTATCACATTGCCTATTTGTCTCTGTACTGCTTATGCAACTGCTTATGCATTGTGCTTTTTTAGTCAGAGGAATGTATGGTGGTTAATTTCAACTTTTGTTTTCAATTTATTTTTTTTATAAGTATAACCCAATTATTTGTCCTTTTGAAAGAGGAGAAACTAAAGATACATACACAAAAATTAGAACTATGCTTTTAGAAGTCTGACTCTAATGTACATGGCAGAACGTACTAAAAATTGTAGTTTACTGAATTTTCCCATATGTCTCTGTTTTTCATGCTGAAACTTGTCCCTGTTGCCTGGAGAAAGATATACGTTGTGTCCATCATTAAAAACTGAAAAACAGTGTCTGGAGGAGGCAGACTGCAGCACAATCAGATTTGCAGATGATGTGAAACTGAGGGGTGCAGTTAAATGCAGACATGTCGTTCAGATCAACCTGGACAGGTTGAGGGAATGTACTGACAGGAACCCCAGGAAATGCAGCAAAAATTTCTGTATGGGTCATCTGTCTAAGTTTATAGAGCTAAATGAAGCCACAATTTGTGTCCAAACCCTCTCAATGTTATACTCTGACACCTGGTTCAGTTACCAATTCCATGATAAAGTTTTTGGAGCAGCTCATCTTGGTTTCTTTATTTTGGGGTATGGAAACCCATAAAAGTGTCCTGTCGAGTTGCTGTCCTTTTTCAGAATAGCCTCACTTCATTGATCAGCAGCTCCCAGAGTGTGGGCAAACAGCTGAAGGTGCCAAACCCTTGGCTTCTCTGAGCTTTCCATTCAACTGCATCAAAAGAAGCATGGCTGCATCAAAAACACCGTGACCAGCAGGTCGAGGGAGGGGATCCTGTCCCTCTACTCCACTTTTGTGAGACCCCACTGGCAGTGCTGCATCCAGCTCTGGGGTCCCCAGCACAGGAAGGACATGGACCTGTTGGAGCGAGTCCAGAAGAGGTCATGAAAGTGATCACAGGTCTGGATCACCTCTGCTATGAGGAAAGACTGACAGAATTGTGTTTGTTCAGCCTGGAGAAGAGAAGGCTTCAGAGGGGGCCTAATTGTGGCCTTCCCATACCTGATGGGAGCCTACAAGAAAGGAGGGGAGAGACTTCATACAAGAGCAGGTAGTGACAGGACAAGGGAGAATGACTTCAACTGGAATGAGAGTAGGTTTAGATTCAATATTGGGAAGAAATTCTTTACTTTGAAGGTGGCAAGGCACTGGCACAGGTTGCCCAGAGAAGCTGTGGCTGATCGATCCCTGGAAGTGTTCAAGGCCAGGTTGGATGAGGCTCTGAGCCACCTGGTCTAGTGGGAGGTGTCGCTACCCATGGCAGGCGTTTCGACCAAGATGATCTTTAGGGTCCCTTCCAAACAAAACCATTCTATTTTTCTATAAACTATTGGCTGATAGGTGTGCTGTATCCCTGTATAATTCTTCACAGAGACCCAATTTCACCTTTTCCTCTCTTGGGTCTGAATTTATTCTTTCACTTCAGCAGCTGGAGAACCAGTGACCAGCATGCCTGGTGTTGCATGCTTCATCACTGATAGAAGACACTGTTAATGCTAATAAGTAGAGATTTCTGTAGCTGTGAATGGTTCCCATTAAACAGAAGGACTTTTCTATCTGTTAGGTTTGACTGACTAAAAATAACTGTCTGATATGCAGAATTTATAGTGGTGGTATAATTTTTGAATTTATAATGCATTTCTGTTTGTACTAAAAAAAGGAAGTTAATTTTTCATCTAGATAAACTGACCTTGAAAATTGCGGAATGTAGTAAAGATTACAGCAAGATTATGACATTCTTAGTCAGGATAAATATGCACCATGATGGTTTTATGCTTTAGTAAAGTCTGTTAAACCTTCAGCAGCTCATTGACAACCATCCAGGGTGAATTTTCATTACACTTATCCAAACAATTTTTATAATCTTAGCAAGCATACTCCATCTCGAGGTTTATTTAGATGAATAATGTTTCAGATTTAGCTGATCAAGATAACTGCTTGGGAAAAAATAGCTCTTTATGTGGAAAGATTGCTGTCCTTTTCACTGCTTGTCTCTGTATTTGCTGATACTGGGCTCAATAAAAATAACTTTCTTCATCACTCCACACAAGGCAGGTGTGTGTTTCAGAGACCTGCAAGCCCAGCTCCCACTGAGTGCAGAGCCAATTGTAAGAATGCACGTTCTTCCAGCTCAGGGGAAATTCCAGAGCAAACTGGATAATCTCTGTTGTCTTTTCAACTCTTCTGGCTGTTTGGTGTTTTCTGCATCTTAACAGGAAACTTCCCCATTGCTGCCAGTTTTCCAGGATTCATCTGTGGGCTACCACCTGTAGAGCACTGAAGGCATTTTACTGGGGAAGGCATAACATGGCTTTAGCTTCTCTGGCAGACTTGAAACTGTGCATGGTTCAGGAGGTTATTTTCTATAGGAATTTTCTCAGTTTTAAAGGAGAAGCATGTTCTTGGGAAAGGCTGTTGTTTTCAGGACTTGTGCCTAGAGGACTTTGCCGTGGTATGCCTAGGATCACTTGGGAAGATGGGAGTTGGCAGACCTGGGTGGTTTTGGGAAATTGGACCATACTGGAATGATTCTGCTTTCAGGCTGGTGTGCTGTCCTCTATTGTCTAAGAGAGATTGGGGTTGTGACAGGGAGCGTGTTTGTTCCTGAGGTCACTTCTGTTCAGGACTCCAGATATTAGGATTCCTGCTCTTCCTGCTGGTGTGTGAACTTGGAGATTTACCTGTGTGCCTGCTGGGCCACCATGAATCCTCTTTTCAGCTTTAGTGCTGCACGGGGCTCTTTGCATTGCCAAAGATAGATGGCTTTCCAAAACTGTAATTTGAATAATGAACAGGAGGCCGGTAGTGAAATTGTAGATTTGAGCTGTGCTGGGGACCTGAAAAATAAGGCATGCCAGTTTTATTCTGCATTCCATAAAAACATGTGGTAAAGGGGCCTGATTTGCATCTCCAGAGATGTTGTCCTGTTTACGCTTTATTCTCAACAGAAGAGATTCTAATTCTTGTACTGTGAGTGAAGTGAAACCACCTCACAGAGAAGCTGAGATTCTTTCTCTTTGTGTTCTTATAGCCGTGTTTTATTTCTTAGAGTTTTATGCCACACCTTTGCTGCTCTGCAGAGCTTTGGTGAGTGTGGTACATTTTCTGTAGGAACAGAACTGTTGCATCTGCCAGAGAAAAGCAATTTAGGACAAGTGCAAAAGGATTCAATGCAAATGATGTGGAAGGATCTGTATGATACGCTTTTTGCAAAAAGGAAAACAGTAATTAAAAATACAGCTGTTAAAAGCAGATTTATATTCAGTGAAACCTGATAATGCTACCTAAGATTTATCAAAAAGATATATATCTCTCTATTTGCATACCAATTTCTTACTATGTCTGGACCTTAGATGTCCTTCCTGGGAAAGCGGAGTAAAAATGCTTTCCTGGGCTGCACAGGTACTCTGACACTGGACAGCTGTATTGCTACACAGAGCTGTCCAGGCTTTGAGCATTTGAGTTGTGTGTTAACTGTGCCCTTGATGTTGTTCCTATGAAGTGGTCACTGTCCAGCTTCCATGTTAGCCTGCTTTAGGAAGCAGTCCCATCCCTTTCTGCCTGTGGGCAGGGGAAGTGATACTGGCCTGGGGCTGATTGTGCCGAATCCGTTGGGAAGTCTGCGTCTTGTGTTTCTAAATCTGGAGCAGTGGCACGTGCAGGACAGAAATTATTGCAGTGGTTTCTGCATTGTCAGCTGCAGCCTCACCAGTGAGGCTGGATTTGTTAGGTTCAGATATGAGCTCAGTCCCTGGGAGACTATTCCCACAACATTCACTTTCCAATGCTCAGATTCAGGCAAGCTGTCTAGAACTGGGGTCAGTCTTGAGTGAAATTAGTGAGTTCCACCCTGGGGACAATGTAAAAGTTCTTCCCAAATGGCAGTGGTGTTGTTGGTCTTATAGATCAATAAGAAATTTTGTCATCAGTTTGTAACCTAATGGGGTAAAAACCAGAAAACTTGAGTCTCTGAGTGAAGCTGAAGGAGGGTTGTTTTTTTGTTGGTTTGTTTTTTCCCTTTTGTTTCTGGGCTTAGAAAGGAACGTAGTTGATTGCATTCACATCTGGTTGGCTGATTTTCTTCGTGGAAAAACTCCAAATTCATTGTGAAGATTAGAGTAAGCGTTTATGGGTTTTCAGGATTTTGAATGGAATTTGAAGTATTGTGTTTTCAAGCAGTGGACAAATCAGTTTTCTCATAGGTATTTGTTCATTTTCTAATTTTGGCATTTCTTTGTCTATTTTCTAATTTTAAAAATTGTTTTATGCTTCATGTTTTGTCTTGGGATTTCATAATGTGCTCTTTTTTGCAAAAATGCACACAAATTCATTGAAGTTCCTCACGACAAAAAGTTCTCATCTAAAAATTGTTGCCAAGTTAGTTGGAATCAACATATTTATCAAAAATAAGCTGCTTATTAATGAGAGTGGAATTTGCAAATCATAAAAAATTGATGAGTGTGTTAATATGCACGATTTGCTTTAAAAAGTACAAACACGCTATCGTACAATTGCCTTATTTTCTTCATAATAATGGTTAACAAATGTATCTGAAAGAGGTCTCATGAGCAAGATAAAGAAAAATTGGTTAGCCTGTGAAAAGTGCTAGCCAGCTAAAAACATCTTTACTCTCAAACTTTATCAATGCCCTCTTTTGCATTTAAATTCATAAATTGCAAATTATATAGATTGGAGTTTTTTTGTCCAAATTCCTCTGGAATTTTCAATGTCCAGCATTGCAAAACTCCAGGGTTTTCCGTAGTTTTGGCTGGATGTTATTGACTTGTTTCTGGCATATCTCTACATTTTTATTCATATCTATTTCCTATAAGTGTACTGCTTTCCAAGAAGCTCAGATACTGGAATCTCCCAGTAAACTCTTCTTGATCTTTTCTGTTTGAAAACTGAAATTCTTCCTTGATTACAATTATTTCAAACTATGACCTCCCTTAGATTCTTGTGCTTTGTGTTTTAGATATTTGTTGTTTTAAAGTGTAGGATTGTATAGAAGTTACTGTCTGGTCCATGCATCTCTCTGCTTATACAGTATCCGAAAATTGTGTTTGAGCTGGTGCTGTTTCATGCAGGCAGACCAGTTGTGCCACATTATTTCATTTCAAAAACCCACCATTTGACATCAGATTGATAAAAATATCATAAGTGTCTTTATAAAACGAAACAGTTGTGTGTTAAGGTTACACAAGAGTGGAATGCAGATGTTACTAATGTACTTAATTACTCATCTTGATAATTGTGGTGCAAATAGCAGCCATGTAAAATGATTGTGTGGTCATTTTTGGGATTTTAATTGGTTGCTTGAAGACTTGCTGTTTATTCTGGCTAAAGAATCACAGAATGAGTCAGGTTGTAAGGGACCACAGCGGTCATCTGGTCCAACCTCCCTGCTCAAGTAGGGTCATCCCAGAGCACATGGCACAGGATTGCATCCAGATGGTTCTGGAATGTCTCCAGTGAGAGAGACTCTACAACTTGTCTGGGCAATCTGTTTAATGCTTGGTCACTGCACAGTAAAGAAGTTCTTCCTCATGTTCAGGTGAAACTTCCTCGTGGATCAGTTTCTGCCCATTGCTTCTTGTCCTATTAGAGAGGATACACCTTTAGATTGGAAGTTCATTTCCTAAGGAGCCCCGACAACTTTCCGGCTTTTTTCAAACTATCTCGTCTTTGGTTTCAGCAGGAACTTGAATATTGTCAACAGCTTGTTGCAAAACATCTGTAGACCTGAAATCTAAAGAGTTAACTGCAAGAAAAAACTTTTTCTGCCAGTGCCAACTGTTTCTGTGAGGAAGATTTGAGGAGGCTTTTCCCCCAAGTCCTCCATGCACATCATACAGTCATTGTTTTAATTTCTCTCGAACTCTTTGGTTAACCTTGTCAAAGGGGGAAAACCCTCATGAGATTTTTGTTACAGCATGTTAATCTAGAGACAGAGCTGTCCCAAACAGTCACTTGGTGTGCTGTCTCCCTAATTTCATTTTAATTGCCACCCTGTGCTGGGAAAGAACATCTCCAGACTTGTTTAGACCTTGAAGTGGTTCAAAGAGGATATCAATAAAACGATGCTGTGCTGGATTGATGACCAAGTCCATGTTGTACAAATTCTCTGATGCTGATCTGGTGTCCCTAAAATGTTGTCACCATCAAGCTATCATAGTTGATGAAATGAACTTAAAAAATCATCTTTTAAAATTGTTGTTTTCATTTTGCTTAGAAACTCAAGCAGACATCAACACAATCAGTTCATTTTGGTCATGTTTCCATATTTTTTTCCTCACTGTTCTGTGGGGATGTGAAGCTTTTATTCCAATAGGGGTAATCTATTTGTTTTATATTACCATACAAAGACAATGTTGAGGTGTGACTAATGCTGTAACCTTGTTCTAGAAATGGTTGTCATCACTTTGTCCTACAGTTCTCTCTTTAGAAGGCCTTTTTTTTGTGTGGATTTTTTCCCCTTTAAGATAAGTATTAGAAAGTCTTAACTTTCTATTGATTAGAATCAATTTTACTTCAGTGCTCATGCTGAAGTAGTGGATCCCTTAGAGATGATCAGGAATGGGTAAGATCACTCAAGATCCTGGGTAAATCTAGATCATCATCTCCTACTGCGGCCTCTGATGTGCTGAAGGCCAGTGGAAGGGTCGAAAGTTACTTTTTTCCCTGTAAATTGTTTTTTCTGATGCAGAAGCAGTTCCTTAGGAGCAGTTCCCTAGGAGCAGTTCCTTGCTGTACTCAAGGCTCATATCACAACGTCGTTTTATTGAGATTTGACAATTTTAAGTCTGCAACAACTTTGCCAAATCTCAAATACCTATGACCCAATTTTTCCATACTACTAATATTGCTGAGTTTCCTGCCAAATGAAAACATTTTAAAAAGAATGTCTGCTCAGCATTTCTGAGAATCTGGCCCTGTGACTGTAGTGTCCTGTCGTAGCAATTAGGGAATACCTGTAAGGAGTGTCTTCTCAGCATCACACAGAAAATTGGCAGCAGGGGCACAGGGTTATGTGCTGGTTCCCAAGGCAGCAGCTGGTCACCTGTGTGACTGATCAAACACGTATTGTTTTACCATACAAACCCTTCCCTTGATTTCTTTTCTGTTTATGATTGCCCACCCATACCTGTTTTCCTCCCTTCTTAGCAGGAGTGAATCTTCTTTGGAGTGTTTGAATGCTTGGCACTGGAGTTAAGAAACCACCTTTAAGTTTCAGCAGTGTCAACTCTCAGTAGAAACTTCAGTGATGTACAGGAAGCTCAGTATGTATTAAATGTCAGTGTTTTCTATCCAAATCCCTTTGCCTCTTCTTTTATCAGATGATATACACAGCTTTTCCCTGCTCCTTCACTTTTCTGAAGCTTCTTTTGCTCATTTACAAGTAGCACATTTACAGGTGCTGAATTTACAAGTAAAGTTGGTTTGCTAGGCAACAAGGAATTGTGAAGTCATCTTTATATTCCATCTGAATTCACTAATTTCTATAAAATGTTTCTAGTAAAATCATTAGCAAGTGGTTGTAATCAGTTGTTCAGGGAGTTGAGTCATTTTCCACTCCCAGCTTTCTATTACCGGGAAGTAGTAGTATCAGTTCATACCCTACTTTCTGGAGTTTGGAAAAGTTTCCAAATCAGTGTGGAAATACTGGATTTGAAATAGTTCTCTGGTTTTGTATGGCTTTCTGATATGGTGAAAGACGCAAAGTATGTAGCTGAACATCGTCTTGTCTCCTTCAACTTGTTTTGAACTATAGTTGTGAAATATTAAAAAAAAAAGAAGAAGAAAAGAAAAGAGGGAGAAGACATTTTATGATTCTATAGTGGTTTTAGAGAAGTGCAAGCCGTTAGAGCAATTGAAAACAGTTCTTTTTGCATTTAAGTAGTGCAATAGGTCGATGACACTTTGCATGCAAAGTTGATTAGTGAAAATGTTAAGTAAAGGGGAAGTATTATGGTGCAACTTTCAAATGCATACTGAAGATACATTTAATGTTACTTGAAGATTTATAGCTTTTTAATCCTAAGAATATTGGCATCAAATCACAAAGTGCATCGTTAAATCTGCATTTTGTTCATGAAATGTGTCTAGTAATTACACAGCTGTTAGCAAGTCATGAGGTTTATAGAAACAAGGATATGATCCAGGCTTTCTGTTTAGCATTTTTTTTCCTTCTAGTAACTTGTTTTGCAAAATGTTGAGTTGCAAGCTGTCATTCATACTGGACACTTTTTAAAGGCACGTGTATTACTCACAGCATCAAAAGATGTATAATTTTGTACACTATCTTCTCCCTCAGCTGTAGAGTTTCTACTTCGCTGTGGACAGAATGTAAACTGTTAGAAACTTGGAAGAGTGCCAGTCAGTGTAAAGATTCCCAATTTTTTTGTTTCATTCCTAATTTAAATCCTTTGAAAACCGAAGTAGTTACTTTTGCAAATTTCTCCTTTTCTACTGTATTATAAGCAAGACATTGTTCTTGATCTTTGTTTTCTGCTGTACTTTTTACTTTATCCTTCAAGCACAGCTTGATTTGCTGTGTAAGCTGTCTTGGTGGCTGGTGCTGAGCAGTTGGAAGCAAAATGAGCAAATGGGCAATAGAATGATAGTTTTGAGGAACAAGTGGGCCTAAAGAATATTACAATCGGAAGAATAGGTCTAGTTTTAATTCTAACCACATTTATTGGCGATCATGCTTTAAACATCATTGTGTCTGGGGATTTAAATTAAATCATGCAGAAATAGATGCATTTTAGTTTAGAAAAAGAAGACCTGGGGGGTTTTTGTGTGTGTTGTAAGACGCGAGCTGCTGACATTGCACTGGTAGCTGTGAATACACATGATAGAATATGCCACATTCTCAGTGTTGGGGTGTTTTGTTACATTTTTACCACCAAGGAAATCAAAGAAGTAAGGAAAAGTCTTTAACAATGGAAATTAAAGATGTTAGTGAAGATCTGAGTTATTTCACCCAAGTATATTATGCAAGTGTTCTTAAAAATACAAAAGCCTTAAAGCATTTAGCTGAGCATGAGTGCACCTTACTGAATGCAGAGTCACCAGAGCAGTGGAAGAACGCCCGGATCGTTCGAATCCCATCCTGTCATTCCAGAACTTGTAATCACTGTTATTACGGTTAGAGGGTGCGGTCAGTGCTTCAGGCACGAGGTCACGAGTCACACTTTGCTGTGCCAGTTCTATGGAGATGGGTTCGCAGATGTGTAAAGCATTAGGCAGTTTAAATTGCATATAATTTTGTTATTAATGTGTGTTGGGAGATCTTTGTCTTGTAATCTACACCTAAAGAAGTACAAAATGTGATGGTGTTTGTTCCTTATTGTTAGGATTTTGTGTTTAGGAAGTTTTCTGATTTTCTTTCTGCAGCATACCAATTTCACTTTTACAAGATGAGAATTCTGTCAAGGAATTGTTCATCTCTGAGACTCTTTGGGGTAGGACACTCAATATATGCAAAGAAACATCAAATAAAATTCACAATAGTAGAGGGAAAAGATGACAGTTCCCTCAGGACTGAGTTATGGCTACAGCTTTGCTGTCTCTTTGTGCTTTGGGGGGAATGGTTTTTTGGAATGGCAGCTTTCAGTGAGACATGAAATTGAGATATGCCAATTTTAGGCACTAAAGACCTGTCCATGCAAGGGTAGGAGTATTATCCACTTTGTTGTCCTTAAATTTCTTCCTTGAGTAATGGCATTCTGCCTACATTTTTCCAGCAGCTTTCCTGTGAAGTATGTTGTGTCCAGCTTTAAAACAGTTTTGAAATTCCTGAATTGAGGAAAAAGTTTCAAGAAGGGCATATCAGCTGCTCTTCATGAATGGGGCACCACCAAAGTGTCTGATCAAAGTGAGCACTGTTGAAACTCAAGATGAATTGGATTGGAAAAGGTAGTGAAGAGAATTCTTGAGCTTTCCAAATGGCTACAAAAGAAGAAAATGAATTGAAGAAAATTAATACCTGCATCAAAAAAAAAAGTTATTCTTGAGTGTGAACAAGCGTAAGGGTTTGTGAAAGAGGTACGTAAACTCTTGGTCTAATTTTTTTGATCTTGGCATGGCTGTGTTAGAGATAACACAAGAAAGAGTTCTGCAAAGTAGCAGATGTAATTGAAGCAAAGAAAGTTGCTGAGCAGGATTTTAAAAAGAATCAGTTCAAATTATAGTGCTTTAGTTCGTCAGTGTAGTGAAGAACTTATGTAATTATAAATAGAATGTAAAAAAAATATTTATTAGAGGTTATAAAGGAAATGGTACAAGATAAAGAAATTTTAGTGTCAGAGGTAAGTGAAGAATGGGTCAAAAAGATGTGAGTCACCGGTGACAGGAAGAGTAGGTGGTCAGCTATGGCAGAAAATTACATTTTCTTGGATGCGAGTGGGAATACCAACTGAAACAGACTGTGGATAATGACTCAAGTTTTGGTCTGCCACTCAGTCTATAAACATGTTTATATATCCAGTTCTTACTCTGAAGTGCTGATAGATCTTTGTACATTGCTAATTTTTTTTGGATTAAAGGTAATGAAATAGATGACATGTCTTTGACCTTTCCCTTTTTCCCTAGTGTTGCTTTTTGTCTCATTGGTTTATGAACCATAAGACATCTGAATCAGTTGGTGCATGGAGAGCAAGGGGTGTGAGTTCTGTGACTGGCAGGGTGGAGGGAGCTGTTTCACAGCTTTGCTATTACATGTGACACTTGATGGCAGCTTCTGTGACTCGGAGGTGCTGCTTAGCTGTGGTTTACAAATGAAGAGCACCAGTCTGTGAGCGCTCCCATAACCTACAGTTCCAGAAAACGTTGTCTAGATCCTGGCAGAACTGTTCTCTCTGTTCCCTCTGCTTCATTTTGTTCTGGTATTGTGGTATGTTTTTCTTTCCTGTATCCGGTGCTCATCCGCTTAAGTCACTTTTTTTTGTGCATTCACTGTTTGATTCAAATTTTTTTAGAAAAACGGACATAGGGAGGAATGTTTTTAAAATGCGTCAGTTGTTCCATGGTAGTACCATGAAATATTCTCTGGTTTTGTTATGAGAAGTGATGAGAAGAGAGCTTAGAATTTTGATGATGTAGTAGATTGCGGTAATTGCTTGGGGAAGGTTACAAACATTTTGAGTACGCTTGTGTGTCAGCCGATCTTTCTTTGCTGTAATGGATTCCTTTCCGTATCTGCGGGGCACAGAAAGTAAAACCGGGACTTTAAAAGCACTGCACAGTAACGAGTAAGTCAAGGTACTTGTATAGTTTTCTTTTGAGAAATCCCTCCCCAGGTGAAGGACTTTGCGTTTCCCTTTGTTGAACTTGATGAGAACTTCTTTATATGTGAATTGATTCTGCTCACTTTTAAAACATCACCTCCTAAAGGGCACCAGAGCAGCAATTCCCAAATGTCACAAGTCAAGCAGATGAGGCAGAAAACTGGCTTGGCTGAACAGGGATCTTCTCTTGGAAATAAGTCGGAAAAAGGGAGGTGTGTGTCGAGTGGAAGCAAGGTCAGGTGACATGGGAAAAATACAGAGCTGCTACTTGCCACTTTAGGGAGAAGTTTTGTGTGGCTGGAGTTGAAGCTGGCCAGAACTGTGGGGGACAATGAAAAGAGTTTTTTTTAGAAAACATTAATGGCAATAGGCAGTGTAAAAATAACATCAGCTCACTACAGGATGAGGATTATCACCACAAACAGGGACATGGACAAGGCAGAGTGTTTAATGCATTCTTTGCTTTTGTCTTCAACAAGGATGATGGACCAAGGGAGGATGATGAAGAGTCTGGAGGAGAAGCTGTATAAGGAGCGGATGAGGTCACTTGGTCTGTTCAGCCTGGAGAGGAGGAGACTGAGGGGAGACCTCATCACAGTTACTTGCGAGGGGAGGAGGAGGGGCAGGTACCCATCTCTTCTCTGGTGATGACCAGTGATAGGACCCAAGGGAATGGCTTGAAGCTGAGTTAGGGGAGGTTTGGGTTGGATATCAGGAAAAGGTTCTTCCCCCAGAGGGTGGTTGGACACTGGAACAGGCTCCCCAGGGCAGTGATCACAGCACCAAGCCTGAAGCATTTGGAGGGTGCGCTCAGGCATATGGTGTGACTCTTGGGGATGGTCCTGTGCAGGGCCAGGAGTTGGTCTCGATGCTCCTTGTGGGTCTCTTCCAGCTCAGCATATTCTATGACGTATTCAAGAATTGAACTCAGTTAAAAAGAAATTACATGGAGAGTTCTTTTTGTTCTGGGTGAAATGTAGTTTACAAAATGAAGTACAGTGACTTTCTGACCGCTTGCAGAAATGTGTAGGCCTGTGTTTATGACTCGAGCTCTATACCAGTGTTTTCAAGCTGTAGCAGCTGAGATTTTTAAGGACAGTTAGTATACTAAATACCTGGGAGATAGGGAATACTGTTTTGTGAAGAACAGTCCATTGGTTTCTATTTTGGTGCAAATCTGTGCATAATCAAAAAATCATTCTGGCAAGCTACTCTGAGTTTATCTGTGTGGGCCAAAACCATTCGAGTATCTACTGCACGCTGTGCGTTTTTGTAAGGAAAAGAAAGAGTTTCTTAAGTCGCATGGTGTTGACTAGGAAATATGGAAATAGCAGGAAATTTTTGTAATGTTTTACAGGGTCCTTGAATCCCTAAATACTCTGAAAGATTCCTTTTCTTCTGTGCTGCTGGAGGTTGTGTGTAGGACACTGTTGTTTGCTGTTGAAGTGTCGTAGGTCAACACATGTTTCCTGGTATGCAACTGTTGAAAGGGGGGGTGTTTGCTTGTTTTTTAGTTCTTTTTTTTTTCTAATGTAACCCATACACACATTGTCAAAGCTCATCTATTATTCTTCTAATGTTTGTCCAGTACTACATAGTTATTTTCAAATTTTCACTTGATTTGTTTGGAGTTTACAGCGAATACTTTTCATATTATTTTTCTTTTGTATGATCTGTTTCATATTTGGGAGACTTAGGAATGTAGGAAACATTGATGCACCAGGAAATGCTGCCTCCAGTAGGGTATTTCTGCTCATCTTGTATCATTTCTCCTGAGACAAGTGAATGACTGTGCTAATATTTGTAGGCAGCTTTGCAGTCCTTGCTGCTCAGACAAGACCATCATGTCTGAGATGTCATCGTCGGCGCTTACACCGTGGTCATCATCCTGCCGACATCGACTGCTTCTCGGAGTGCCATTTCATAAACTCCTTCCTAATAAACCAAACTTTAGTTCTACTGTGACCTGCTAGATTGAATTTTAGTGTTACTGTGAGTGTATTGCTTAGCTATATGTTATTATTTCTCTGCCGAAATGTTACCAGGCATTTTCTGTTGTTTAAAGCAAAGGCTTCAAACTTTTCATGGCCTTGTAGGTGTCAGTGGTGAACTATTAATGCATTTTAGACCTTAGATTAGAGTCTCCTTTCAAACTAGACCATAGCATCAGTGGTTTGCTTGGCTGTGGGTAACTCCAGACAGAGTCTTCTAGAGATGGCTTTTGCCAATATATTAATATTTTATTTTAGATGAGGAGAAAAATAAAAGAGCCAAAAGTAGTTCAGTGTTTCACTGGAACAGAGTAGAATTTATTTTTAGTAGTTAAGAGAAATCCCAAACGTTTTCAGGTGATTTTTATGTTGCCTGTATCATGAAAGAATAAGTAGTCATTCTTTTAAAAGAACATGCTGTCCTTTTGGATAGCTGTATTGCACAAGTGATGTCCAAGGCAAAAGTGTGGGGATTTTTTTCTTGTTTTACTTTTTATTTTTCCTGCAGATGGCTTCCTCTTGGGTATAATTTGGAATAAAATTCAGCACTGTTAAGTGTTTTGGCTCTTTATTTTATTCAAAGTGTGTAAGACATTACAGATGCCTTGAAATATTTCTATTTCCTCTGTATGCTTATGGGACAATAGAAGGGAACCCCCCATGGTTGACTAGTGTTTCTATTTTTATATATAGGAGTACCACTAACATTTGATTAATTTGGGGAAGGAAACATGTTAGTTATTTCATGTTTTCATTGAGATTATGATCTTTACAGTGTAATTTTCCATGTATTAATTCCTACTATTCAATAGCCTCTTCTATTGTGTAATAATTATTTATTAATAATTTGACATGTGTAATAATAACAAAAATGTATTTTTTCCATCTCTCGTGCAATTTGCATGATAAAGATGTGGTTTCTGTTTCTGCTTCCTGTATTTTATGAGATGATCTGTAATTGTTGATGTTCAGTGATGTCTAGTTTCAGAGCACAGTAAGGGCAGCCCAGGTCCCTTTGGATATAAGAGACTGGAATTATCCCACCAGTAAAGAAGTAAAGAGAAGGCCCTTTCTGGGCATCCTGTCCCTGCAGAGGGCACTTGTCTGCAGCTGAAATGCAGTGCTTATATTTTGTCTGCGCTTGTTAACCCACTTGGGACAGAGGGGGAAATGCGTGGTTTTTCTGAACAGTGGAGTTACCAGCTTACATTGGTCAATTCTCTTAACATGGCATTGTTTTAATTAATTACCAGTAACTGGCATTTATAAGCAGTAAACCCTTTTGCAGATATTGAGTCTGACCAATTACTTTGCATTAAATTATCAAGACAAGATAGAGTTATCAAATCCCTACCAATCCACTTGAAAAATTTTTATTGCTTCGTATACAGTCCTACTCAAGACTTTCCAAGAACCAAATTTTATGGTATGAAATGATATAATGTTTTGGATATGTTGCACACAAGCAATGAAGTTTACTTTCCTTTTAAAACATTTCAGTTTATTTTGAAAAACTTTTTTCCCTCATTTTGGCTTCACGGAAGAGACCATATGTGATACATCAGCTTATTTAGTCTGACTAGAGTCTATTAATTAGCACCACTGATTCGTGATATGATGTCCAGCAATTCCAGTTATTCCAGCTCCAGTTATTTCAGTCCTGTCCAATTTGATAGTGTTCTTGAGATTAGGATGAAACCAGAGCATCTCCTGAGCTTAAAGGAATTGATTACACTGATGATGCTAACATGCCATATGCTACAAAGGAAAACAAACAAGTAAAATAAATCCCTGGATCCCTCTCAGCTTGATTTGGTAGAAAATTCCTTCTCAGCCCTCGGTTTGGCGTGCAGTTTATAGTCACATAAGCAAGACAGGCTAGCCAGACTTCTCTGGAAGTACCTGCCAGCCCCATGAAGTGCTGGATCGTTGCACTGGCTCTCTTACACAAACTCGGCTGTCCAATTAGGTATCCAGGTGGAAGTGGTGTCTAAATCTCTATGCTTGAATGGTTGAAGCTCTGAAGTATGAGATCTGATTATAGTTGTATAATAATGTAAAGCTTCGTGTTATGAGCACATTCAGCCCCTGAAAGCAAAAGAACAAGAGGTTTCATAAACAGATTTCCAGGTCCCACGTCAGCCTGAGCTGACTTGTGCCGACACACATGGACAAAATAATTTCTTCCAAAAGAAACTGAATTTTACTTGAAGGACTCCTGCTCCAGCTGAGGGGAGCATAGTGCTTACTCTGGTAACCTGACCCTGTTTTCCATCCCCTTCACTGACTAGAGTGTGACATCTTATTTTGAGATTTGAATTTTTATTATAATGAATTCTGAACCCTCTTACTAGCAAACACCTTATCTACAAATAACCACTCTATAATGTGTTTCTCAACTCTCTGCAATGAACTCCAAAAGCTGAGCTCTTTTAGACTCATGGTATGACACTTGTTTTCCAGCCTGAGTGTTGGGGCTTTTTTTGTCTTACTTGGAAAACTCTCTTTTGTATTCCCTACACCATGTTCCAGACTGATTTTTTTGGCAGTTCTGTGACTGCCCATTTAGGACACGTGGGACAGGATGAGGCCTTTTAGCTGGGAGCAGGGTTGGGTATTAGATAATGCTTCTGCAGTAGAGGTGACTTCACTGATGTGTGTCTCCGGTAACAAAGATGGGTTATCTTTTCCAGGTCTGTCAGCAGGCTTGCCTTTTAATCTGTGGAATGTGCTTTTAAAATATAATTGCCACAAAGCATCAAATCAAACACTTGTAACAAGAAAAAAAAAGTCCAAGTATCCTTATGTGGTTGTGATTGTATTTATTAGCTGCACTGTATTGCTATTGCCCCACCCCCACCAAATCATTTTAATGCCTTGTTTTTTACAGAAACTTCTCAATTGTAATTCTGTTTGTATCTTTGATTTTTGTCTCTGATACAGCTTTAAATTGCCTTCTGTTAATTTACCTGAGTTGACTCTTGTGCTGAACTAGTCAGTAATTTCCTATGGACATTCTTTTTTCCCCTCTTAAAGCATAAAAATGATGTCTCTGATGTCTAGACCTCTGGGAATTCCTCCTTTTGGAATATTTTGTGGTGAAGAACTCCTCAGTTCTTTTCTGCTGCATGCAAGGTACTTGAGCCAGTTTGCTTGAAAATACTGACTTTTATCAGAGGTGCTCACATTCTCTTTTCTAATTTTTTTTTTTTGTTCCAGTAACATCTTGTGACAGAAGTCTGCTCCCCCATAAAGACTTCTGATGCTCTGTTTTAATTACCGTGTGGTGGAGAACAGAGAATATGCAAGCTGCAGTCTTGTGGTGATTGTGCAAAACTCCAGTTTAGTATGTCGTCCAAACGTGGAGTACACTGGAGAACTGCCAAAAGGGGGGAAAAGTGGCTGCCATGATTAGACAGGAACTTAGAAGCACAAACTTTGTCAGTGCCAAACCTCTCTCAAGTTTCATTCTGATGAGTTTTGGAATCTCATACTGCAGAAAGTGCTAAATTCAGCAAGCCTACCTGGAGGAAATAGTCTCTTGCTCAAAGTAGCTGTTTCCTGGCATGCCAGCTGTGCACATGGAAGCATCTGCAGTGGCACAAAGCCTTTTTGTTTACAGGGCTTTTGGCAGACACGCTCTCTTACCACACCCGTGAGAGATATCCTGTACTGTAGGCCAGCACTAATGCCCACTGGTTATTATATATAATACAGGCCCCAGTGTTGTGGGAAGAGAGGACAAGGATGTCTCATATTGTTGATGCCAGTTTTCTGCACAGGAAACTGAGACTCAGTGGAAAGCACCAAACTTTTCAGCTGTCTTTTCATGCTACTTATTTTACTGTGTTGCTGGTGAGAATGCTGACAGGAAATACATTTCATATTTTTCTTAATTGGTACTGTGGAAATGTAGAATTCAGTAGTAGCAGCCAATGTACAGAACTTCATTAGTGGGATATGTTCATATCCAGTTGTTTGGTATTTTTTTTTAGCTCCCAGCCTATTTTTTCACTTATATAAGGTGTTTCTTTGTAAGATTTTTAATCACATTTAATTTTTCTATGTTTATGTACTTACTCTTCTGTTTCCTTGTAGAAACTCACACCTGCAAAAGGGGAAATCAATTGTGACCTTAAGTGGGAAACAATAATGTGACTCATATAAGAAGTATTGTTAAATTCCTAAAATTAACAGACCAGAAATGTACTGCCCTTTCTATAGTTTCCTTTGTTTATTTTTAATTTGAGTTCTCCCGACTGACTCAAGCTTTTGGTGCAGTGAGCTGCTGTAGTTCTCTCTGTCCTTTGCATCCCTGGTGGATCTGAGGTTGGTGGTGAGCAGGCAGTGTCAGGTGTGGTGCTGCTGGGAATGGCTACATTTGACAAGGTGGAAGTTTTAGGATGCGAGCCCGGGAGCGCTCTCCCTTCAGACCTTCCACCGCTGACATGGCTACAGGGCTCATGCTAGGCTAGGCGAGTGCCAAACCATTTAAACTTCCCCAGTTGCATCATGTAGGGGTATATTTCAAAAAGAAATTGATTTATGAGTTTGCATTGAGCACATTCTTTTCAGGGAGTTTTAGGTATGTATCACCCTTTTTGTGGTTTGCTCTATAAGTGCATGTTCCACTTGAGTTTCTGCTGCTTTAAGAGTGAATTCTGACATCTAATTAATTTGCCTATTTCAAGACTTCCTGTTCTGCATTCTGTCATCTTGAGGCTGTTGGCATCTCTCTTGAAATCTCTTAAGTCTATTTTGCTGCAGCAGTCCCAGGCCTTTCAGTCACTGGGCCTCTGTCAGGTCACATCAATGTTCTTTCCAGTGTACACTGCGTTGCCACGTGCTTACACACACTGCCCACAACACCCACGTGCTTTTTCTGAGTGTCGAGACTTGAACTCATCTCTGGCAGATATATTCTGAGGAGTTCTGAGATGATGGATACAAAAATGCTAACATATATTAGCACCTTGTGCTTTTGGTACAATTGCTAGAGAGCAACAGACTGTATCTTCGAACTGCAGCATGATATTAGCAGTGTGGTTTAATATCTGATTGTGCAGGTGTGAGCTATAAAAATGAGATAATGAGGACTTTGTGTATTACAGTAGTATTTTATAGAACATTGACCTGAGTTACCTGGAGTAGTATTAATCATTAGCATAAATCAAAATTTACGTTTGTGTAAATAGCTTACCATGTGCCAGTTGTCATTGTTGAGTGATGTACGTTAATTACCCTGCTGTATTTTTTTTGGACGTTCAACCAATGCAATAATTGCATGTGCTGTATATATTTTAACACTAGTTTATAGTTTATCTAGTGAACGAGTTGGGAAGTCACTGAAGACTGGAAAACGTTTATAGCTCCTGTTGTAACACAGTGCTACTACTGCCAAAAGAGAAAAAGAAAGAAGGAAGGAGAGAGAGAGAGAGAGAAGAGGGGGAAAAAGAGTGCATTAGGCAAAGTTAGTTAATATTTCATGCTTCACTGATAATTGTGCATAAAATGCTCAATTGTATTTCTAAATGGAAACTGTATTTCTAGGCTTGTCTACGTGAGATGACTACCAATCTTTTAAAAAGTCAAGGGTCATTAAAAATAGGAATAAAACCAAGCCCCAAAACAAAAAAGCAAGCAAAAAAACCCCACAAACAAATTAATTATTGTTATAGTGTCAGAATGCATTTTCCAAACCACTCCTGAACAATGGTTGTTGAAAAGGTTAAGAGTGACGCAGATGCTTCTTTATCTGCTTTGTGATGAAAATTAAGACACAAGCATTTAATACAAGGAATCAGTTTCTTTGATAGTGATATTCTTTTATAGTCCTTCTTTAAGTATTCAAAATATCAGAAATTCTCCTTCCATACTGTCTTTTTGTCTCATAACCAAACACAGTGCATTCACTAGAACTGTATACTTCTGTATTCACTAACTTGTGACTGAAGTATAATTTGCTAAAGTCATGTCTCACTTGAATTTATTGCTACATTGTAATTGTCTTTTCTACTTTCATGTTGAACACCTAATTTCCAGACTTCACTTACTCCTTTGACCAGTGGTACCATTGGCAGCAATTATTGCTGACCAGCAATGATTGCTTCGTAAAAGAAATTCTGAAGTCAGGCCCTGTGTTCCTGAATTTCAGTTGCAAGACCCAAGTTTAAATTTATGACTTTTTAAGTCTTTGATAAAGTTTAAAATGTGTGTTTAAAAAAAAAGTACCTAAAATTCTCTGGTGTAAAGTATGTGCTTCAGACACCTAATGTATGGATGTTTGGGTTGACATACTGATGTACATCTGAGAATTCCTGGTTGTTTATCCACAGCTTTATCTTGCTCACTTTACCTGAGGTAGCCCAGAGCGTGGTGTTGGGTTTTACTCAGGGTAAGTGTGGTAAGAAAAGATTCTGGGTCCAAGGGTCTCAGAATTTTAAAATCTCCATAAGATTATCTTGATAACACCTGGCTGAAAACAAGAGGATGGACCACTGTTTAAATAGGTTAAAAAAGGAAAAACTTAATTATTTGCACAAGCCCACCAATTCCCACCAATTCTTACTAAACTTCTTTAGAATAGAGATGTTGGAAGTTCAGTTCGTGAAGAAAACACTCTTCAATGCCATCATTAATCCTGTACTATTTTGAAATAAAGGCATTAGCTTGCGGTACTTACCCATAAATCACCGTTTCTATAGTCTAGTCTGGTTTTGTTCAGAAATGGTCAGAAGAGTATTTGACAGATTTTTGTTGTTGTTGTTGTTACTGTTTTAAATAAGCAACTAGAATGGCGATACTAAGTGTTCTGAAAACACAAGAAGAAACTGTTTTCCCAGTGGGTGTAGTTTCCTCGTTAAAAGCCAGTTCAGGTTTTTTTTTCAGAAGATAAACTAGGAGTACAGTTGCTGTACAAATGCTTTTTATAAGTTTGAGTTTTCATTATAGCAGCTCATTGAGGAAAGGTGTTTAAAATTGCACATTAAGAAGTTTTTAAAGGGCAAAGCAATGAACTTGAAACTGACTTTTTTTTTAAATGCATGTGTAGATGTGCACCCAGGATTATATATTCACTGGTGTGGGGTGGGGGGGGAGAGGTTAACTGTGTTGAATTTCAGTAAAAGACTTCTCTGTCTTTGACTTTGGAGGATGACTTAACTGGTTTTAATTGAGATGTTCCCACCTATTTTAAGTTTTCTTGCTTTGTTGAACTTTGCTGCAGGGTCTCTGTGACAAGCGTGAGCATCTGGTTATTGAGGATCACTTTAATCTGCAGCTCCAATTGGAGAATGCCTCGTCTGTCACTTGTGCAGGATTAGTGCCATTGAGAGATCTTTCAGCCTTAGGAAGCTCAAGAATGTGGTTGAGGATCTTCCCTCTGAGGGGAAATGTTTCTTAGTGTCTGTTTCACTTGGCTTTAAGCGTTTGAGTGAGGAGCTGAGGTGGAAATGTCCTCAGTACCTGGGGAGAGTCTGTCCCAGGCAAGGAGGGGAAGGATTATTCACCTATAATAGAAATAATTCATGGGCAGCACAGTTCACAGGTGCCACAAGGTGATTATGTAAAGGTTCTTCATGGAGAATGCTGCATTTCATTTCGTTTCATTCCAAGGTAGAAATAATAAAAAAAAATCCTTTCTTTTCTTTTATATTTCTTTATAGCTTTATGATTAAAAGCTGTTGATTTCTTTGTGAGTGAGTTTAATTGTTTACAGTTGATCACCAGAATATTCTGCAACACTGGAAATGGGCTTTTACCTGGAAATAATTCGGAGTGTACTTTAAGTGCCCTGGTTTTATTTTAGACCAGGGTAAGGATAAGTACATGGTTTCTTAGATACAAGATATTGAAAGGCAGGAAGGTGTTACGAAATTCAGTCTATATTTTGTGGTCTGTTTACATCCAGAGATATCCAAAGCTCCAAGCGTTTCTTCATATTTACAGCTTCCTAACATTGCTTTTCTATCATGCCAATGAGCACTGTAATTGTTTTGTTTTGTTTTAAGTAGAGGTATGCATCTGAGAAAGAAAATTCCCTTTGCCAAAATTCCATACATAAGTGAACGGAGAAATGGTGAAATACTCAGCAGCTGGTGCTAGGTCATGCAAGTCCAGATGGAACAAACTTCCTTCACATAGTGTCCAGAACATGGTTCTTTATTTTTAGGAAGGTTTGCAGGAAAGATGATGATGATACATGTTAAAAACAAAGCACAGTTACTTGAACAGTGGGAGCCTACAGAAGCAGGCTTAATAAAATGAATCTTTGTGCCTGGAGTGATTCAAGGGAGAATTAAATGTTTGGTGAAAGAGTTGAATTAGAAAGGAAAGTGGATATCCCCGTCAGATGTTTTAAATTTTAAAATCATTTTGGGATCTTTTAATTCAAGTCTTGTCAATGGAGTTCAAGTGTTTTCTATTTTATGTGCATCCTAGACAGCTTTGGATTTTATTTGACAAGGAACAAGTGCACAAATATATTTAAAAAAAAAACAGTTCAGTGTGAGAATATATTTTAAATACAATTATTTAAGGGCAGGATTCTGTAATGGTGTGTCACAGACCTTATCTACTGTTCTGTGTAAACCCTTCGCAAAATGCTTTCGAAGGATGACTTGCAAAAAATGTATCATGTTGTAAACTTTCTGAACAAGCTTTTTCCCCTTTCTACCTTGGTAGTGCCATCAGAGGTGGTGGATTTCTGATGGAAAGCTGACCAGATCACTGATACAGAAAACAATGTAAAGTGCAGAGAGAGCAGTCTGTGGCTACACAGACCCAACTAGAAGATTAGTTCGAGTTTTTGTTGTGGGCTTGGTTGTGCTCGGGCTGCAAGCCCAGAAGAAGATGATGAATTTCTAATGTGTAGTTCAGCATCTGGGTAATTTCTGAGATATGGATATTATAGTAATTGCTGAGATAAAGATATTTTAGTTTTGCCATGATAAGGATACAAAGGACTAAAATTTTTCTTTAATGGAACTTGACCACTTTATAATTACTGTTCATTATCATCATAATATTTAATTTTCATATTCACAGTAACCAACAAGCCTTCTTCCTAGGAATTCTAATTTCTCCAGTGCTTTAATAGAAATTGTGACTGTTTCAACATTTTCTTCAATTTTTCAACAGACTTTAAAGTGTTCCCCAGGGAAGTTGTCATGGCTTCAAACCATTGGGTGTTCAAGCCCATCTTTGGATGCACTCCAGAATCTCAATGTCCTTTTTGAAGTGAGAGCACTCAGGATGATCTACTCCATGACCTGTCCCTTCCCATTCAGGATGTTCAAGGATTCTGGACACCAAAGCTCTATATAGCATATCTAAGGGATTTGCTGATTTGTGCAAACTATTTATTTTAATAGAAAAGCAGGCAGTAGCAGTACAGCTGTGGCTCTAGGTTAGAGAGAAGGAACAAATCCATGAATCAAGCAAAGATGGCAAAGATGATGTTTTTAGCTTATAGAAATCAGAAGAAAGAAATGTCACTTTTAAACATTGATTAATCATGTCTAGACTTTAGCAAGAAGGCTTGTGGTGATGACATACAAATTTTTTAAAGGCAGCAAACCCAGTTACGCTGATTTAAAATACCATGCGTTGTTTTTAAATCTGTCTGGTTTCTTGTTTAGTCTGAAAGCATTTGTGGGAATAATTAAGAGAAAGTTCTTTGCTTCGGTGGGCACCTGCAGTTTCAAACAACGCGTAAAGTGTAATTTCAGCACCTGCAGTATAAGACGTATTGCATATTCTTCAGTGCAATTTCTGCATGTCTGCAGCAAAGTTTAGAAGGCGATCTGTTGTAGCATGGAGCCCCATCATGAGGGGCTTATTCTTACAAACAGTGAGTTGAACAATCTGATTCATTCTAATTTTCACTGTCTTTGATAGAAGTTGTAGTCTGCTTCCAAGAATTCTGGCAAATAAGTGAAACAATAGGGAAGCGTGTTCGTTCCTAAACTTCTGGATTTTTTCTTGTTTACTGGAGAAGCACATGACCTTTGGATTATATTCACAGTGATGCTTTTGTCTGTTTTGGTATAGCATCTGGTTTGGTAAGGAAACATTTTCCTGTTCTTAGTAGCCAGAGAGTGCTGGTAATCATACTGGGGAGTAACTTGTATTTATACTAATTTGGAAAGTTCTTCTCAATGTTGCTTGCATTTCAAATATTGCGCTAATATTTATTACCTTATTTTAGGGAAACTGAGAAACAGTCATTGTTTAATCTCTTGGAGGAGCATGTTGTCTTTATCCTCAATCTCTTTATTTATAAATTCCTTCTAGTTTATTTGAAAACACAGACTCTTTGTGTAGCCAGTGGATGTACTCTACTTCAGCTGTTTTCCTCAGCAATCACTAATTGTTGTTTTCTAGTAAAATAGTTAAATCTAGAAAGCATGTTTTATACACAAAATCACTTTGAAATTGGGAAGAATTGTCACTGTGACATGAGTAGATTTTAGACATGCATAGATTGAGAGATTGAGAGACATGCATAGGCTGACAGCAGCCTGCCGAGATCCAAAGTCTCCTCTGATAGTTAGAAGTTTAGCTGTTGGGTTTGCCTTTGTTTTTCCCAGTTTACAGGGCAGATGTTGGTCTAAATTTCATGCAGCAGACCTGCTAACAATGCATTTTTACAATAAAAAGAATTATTTTTAAATAATACCAAAGGGCTTCTGTGCCTTTAGTAGGGTAGGGTTTGGAATGGGCAGAGTGGTGCTTTGTCCAGGAGTTCCAGACACTCAGAAATCTGAGAGATTGTTGTTTCCAGGTGTGAGACGGGGCATCAACTCTAAAGCTGAAGGGCAGTGGCACCAGCAAGGAGCTCCTGTCAAAACTGGGAGACTTGGCAGATCTGAAGGAGTGTCAAGATTGTAAACTGAAGCTTTTGGACCTTAAGCCCAAGCTAGTACTGCATGAACAGCCTTAATTTAACCTACCTTGTATGGATAAATTGGTTTTAATGGCATATCACAGAAAGGTTTTATCAATTATTAGGCTCTTACTGCATTTGTTGCATTTTGGCTCATATTTGTTGAGCAAACAGCGATTCACAGTTTTGGGGGTTATCTTGTTGAACTGTGGATTCCAGGCTTCATGTATTACACAGACACCCCTCAAACTCTGCAATGCATAGAGAACTCTTAATAATTTTTTATTGTCAAACTTTTTAATGATGTTTTTGTTATAATGTCTGTATATATTGACCATATTACATTATCTTTATAGCAGTCCTGCAAGATTAATAGCAGTATCTTCTTATTTTTAACTGACATGGGATGAAAAACAAAAGGAGATTAGGCCAGTGTTATCAAAATCATGGACTAATACTGGATGCTTAGCTTGGAATGACTAGGATGTCTTTTCACAGAGTACTTTTTGATGTTCAGAGCAGTTACTCTCAGATGTAGAAGGAAGTGCTTAGCACTTCTAAGGCTACAGACTCACAAGTGTTAAGCTGACTATCTAGAATTTGAGGAATGTAACATGAGAAAACTTTGGTTTTGAAGATTTTCCCAGGATCATGAAAGAAACTGTATATCAGAGGCAGAGTTTTAACTGCTGTTCACCTAAGACTACCCAGGTTTTATTGTAGGGGTTCTAAAGATGAAGCTGTAGGAGATGTTTGTTTACAACTTACTCTTCGTGTTCTTTCAGTCTTTGACATCTGCCTAGAGGAATGAAGCAATTTCTGGAAACTTGAGGTTTTGACCTATCTCTATGGTTCCTTTGGTATCTGCATTGTTTAAAAATTCTAGGAATTTATTGTGGGGTTTTATTATTATTATTATTCCTCCTAATATATACAGGGCTTGTTGCCTTTTTGTCTAAATTCTAGGTTTGTAATTTTGCTTTTAAAAATGTACTTGTGATTTTTTCGTGGATGTGACTTCAGCCTTCAGTAAAAGAAAGGGGCAGTACAGTATTCCATAAAGGCCATCTCAGGTATCTCCAGCAAACTGATCCCTGAATTTCAGCACACCCTTACATTATAGAGAACAAGTTTTTAAGTGATGTTATACTCTAGTCATTTAAAAAGGAAGAAAAACCTCACAATTTCCACTTAGCTGTTGAGCTGTAGTTCTCTGTTTGTTTAGGCTGCTTGTGCATGTAAAAGTTCAAATGTTCACAATGAAGTTTACAGAGGTAATCAATAAATAGGTGAAAAATATTGCTCTATTTAGGAGTGAATATCGAACACTTCTGCAAGTAGGTGCAAGTGATATATATCTGTGTTTGAGTAGATAAATTATTGATGAAATAAGTGAAGAAATTAAAAATGTAGAGATGTTCTAAGACACAAGAATTTTAGCTTCAGATTCTAACCTTTTATCCACATGAAATCTACTTAATGTGTCAATTTATTCCTGTTATTTCCTGTTAAACACCACAAAGGTGCTCTTGAATACTGACTGTATTTAAAGGAACACATTTTCTTTTCACAGTGTTTATTCTCTCTCTTGATGTTTGTAGAGCTAAATTTTTCTGTCTTACCAAGTTCAAGACATATTGGGTTTTCCTTATTTTGTTCAAATTTTGCAACCCTGCATATGTTCACTTTAAACGAAATCATCCTTGATAATGTTGAAATACTTTTCATATTTCTGAAAACAATTGGTATCACAGCTTACCTGTGTCTGTCTGCTTGCTTCCTTAGTTTTGCCAGCCTGGAGGATGGCAGCTTTCGAAAGAGAGGAAGCAGCCAACGTTCTTCGTGGTGGTTTTGACCGACATAGACTCCGAGAGGCACTACTGCTCCTGCCTAACTTTCTATGAAGCAGAGATTAACCTGCAGGTAAGAGATCTACAATAAGAAACAAAAATGCAGAAAGAGGTGCCTACAAACAATAGATCAGTATCATAGAGGGCAACTTGAGCAAATATTTGGCCGTTCCTGCTAAGGAGGGTGCATTTTTCTGCTCTACAGAAATCCGTGTATTTTTGCAAAAGGTGGGCTTGATGTACTTGTTTGTGTGTTTGGAGTTTTGAAACAAAAACAACAAAAAAAAAACCCAGCCAAAAACATGTCATAAAATTTCTTTTTCTCCACCGCATTTTTCTTTTTAAATGGGATAAGCAATATGGTGTTCCTTTCATTTCCTTTTGTGTTTGCCATAGCATTCTCAGCCTTGTTGTAGGGAAAGGTTTATTAACTTCTGCTCCCTCTGCTGGCCTGCTCCGTTAGAACAAATGTGCACAAGGATGCCGTAGTGTATATCCATATTTCTGTAAGTGCATTTATTGGCAAGATTTTAAAAACTGATAGAGTAATTATTCAGTTTTTAGTTGGGTCAGATTTGAGGTGTCAGCTACTTGGCAGTGTTTGTTTTTTAACATGTATTTAATTATTTTTTGGCAACTTCACTCTTTCAAAAATAACATTTTGTTTCCTATTTGATGTAAAGTACTTCACAGAATATCTGCTCTGACTTAATACTTGGAATCTTTAGAATCTAGAACCTAGGGAAAACCTAATCCAATCTGTAATTGCAGACTGCCATTGTTATGTTTTGAAATATCTTCTTTCCTACATGAAAATTAAAAAATAAGTAAAACCTTGGCACTAAGTATAATGGAATTAGTTAAGATTAAGTAAATGGCTGAGTAAAGTAATTTCTTGTTCTTTTAGTGAAGAACTGTATCATTATTGATTATTTTAAGAAAATGTTATTAATAATCCAAGAGTACTCCGTTCATTTAATACTGGAGTTGAAAGGTTACCGTTTTTGTAGAATAATTGAAAGATGTGTTGTAGTAATAGTAGTAATGATGGTGTGCTTTTTCTAGGCACTGTTGGAAGCCAGAGAATAATAGTTGTTCTCATTTCGTTAGTGCTACTCTTTAGGTGGTTATTTTTGTAGATTTTTAGAAGGATTTAAAAGCAGAAATGTACCCCAGTATCAGGTGTATTTTAGTCTTAAAGTTTAGTGTAGATCAACTGACACATTGCTCTTAAAAAATATAATGTCTGTCATATTTCCTTTATTTTATAAGTAGAGAGTGAAATATTCTATAGTAATTCTTTCCCAGCTGATAAAAATTTACAATGGCTGACTCTTCCTCCACTCTATGTATTTCATAACATAAACTAAATTTAGCAAACTTGTTATTTATTCTGTGGTTTCTAGCAGCTGCTTTTGATTCCCCATCCACATCTTTGAAGTAATGCTCATCACAAAACATCCAGTATCAACTAAAAGGGTTTTTTTCTCATATTGCCTAAGTATTAATGCAAAAAACAATAAAAAACTGAGTGCAGCAGGATGTTGGTTCCCATAATGCCATTCCTGGCTGTGTTGTAAAGAATGCATATTTTTCAGATGAACTTGCTGTGGTGAAATTTATTCTATGACTGCATTGTTTATAGCCAAACTTCCTGTTTCTTTCTGAAACCCAAAGAGAATAATTGAACGTGCCCTGTTACATGGTCATTAGACAAGAATTCAGCACATGTACAATCTGTAATGAAACCTAAGCTCAAGGAGCATTGGGCTACGACAGTAATATTGATTTAACCATTCAGATACATGCCTCGTTAAACAATCCATGAAACACAGTGCCCAGGTCTTGAAATGAAATCTGGACAGTACTTTGCACAGTTAAATACAGTTCAATTTTTCCTTAACTGAACGATATAACTTACTGAGGCAAAAGGAAGATTAAATTTCAAAAAAACCCACAAACCCACTTCTTTCCCAGTAGCCTTCACCAGGTGAACCTTGCTGATACATGAGAGTGGTCGAAATTCAGCCAGAGCAGCAGATGAGATGTTTGGCTTGGCAGAATCATCTTCACCAAAAAAAAAAAAAAAAAAAAGTGGAATCAACCACTTGGAAGTTTCTGTGGTTAATTAAGCTGGGAATTGAAAACAAACTCATTTCTCAGCTTGTGAATGCTACAAGAGAACCATCAAACCTTTTTGGAGCCTTCTGCGTAATAACACAAACCTTTTAGACGTGGTTGAGTCTGGGAAGACTCAAGGGAGGTCAAGATTTCTATTGTTTTGGTTCCCTTCATTCCTGCTTCAGTTGTTTGTTACAGGATAATTTGTAAATAAATGCTACCAGAAGTGCAAGGAGTTTGTACTCACATGGACTACATAAGTGGTACCATGATAACCTAGGGTGCAAGATGAATACAGCAGCTGTAAAAGCTGTATAGTCTGTGGGGAAAAAGCGTCCTCCCTGGTATCTCTGAAAGTCCTGGATTCAGTTTAGTCTCTTGGCAGTTGCATGTCATAACAAGTTTTCCAGAGGAAAGTACAGGCTCTACTAATCAGCTGATGGCTTGTTTTCAGCTTCTTACCCCTAGATAGAAAATAGAATGCTGTTTTCTTTGGTGACACCTATGAATCAGCCTTTGCATCGTTGCAGTTCTGACTGACCCAGAATTTATTATCTGCATGGGTGCTGCTCAGTTTGATTAGAAATCAGCTCTTAAAAGGGTATGATAATATGAAAAAAGATTGTTGTTAACTTTAGTTTGATAAATAACTCCATGTCTGTAGCCACAAGTGAGATGAACACACTCCATTAAATAGGGGAATAGAACTCACTCGGTGCTATTTGATTTCAGGTGATACAGCTTTGCCATGGAATCCGTCATGAATTGTTCTGGTTTTTGACGTAGCGTCACTTAATTGTCCCAGTAATGTTTGCTAAAGCTGGATAAGGATATGTTCCTCATCTGGGTTTAAAAGGAAGCATTGGAAAGTTTGACCTTAACAGGAGGATAAAGTTGAATTGTCGATACACACTACTAGAGGCAGTCCAGTTAACAATGATAAAGCTGGTGTCATTTAGAGGCATCCTGAGTATGTTGCAGAGCAGTTCTATGTGCAGAATTTCTCTCCCACCTCAAGTTCCTACATGAGTATAAAGAAATCTGAGATACTGCACTGGTTTCTCCTTCCATCTCCTTGCGTTTCCAGCACATGCTTGGCTTTATTCACGTTTCTGCCTGGCTTAAAGTGCTATTTAGATGCTCTAGCAAACAGAGCTGGTTGCCTCATTCACTTCCATGTATCTGCAGGAATTAGGGTAGGAGATTAGGCATTAGGAGGAGGAGGAGAAGTTGAAACATCTCTATTTCCCTTCCCCTCACAGTGCCGTGAAAGTTGGTTGGTTTTTCTAAGGGGGTTGGGAGGATGTGGAGGTGTGTGATGTCCCATTGCTGTATTTTGATTGTTTCTGTGGACTTCAAACCTCATTGCTGTGAAATCCACTTGAAATATCAGTGATTTGGAAAAACCTTGTCCTATCAACCAAAACAAAGTAGTCTACTTAGTTTATTTTTCTGGCAGCTGAAGCCAGAAGCTGTTGAGCAGTCAAAGGGTATTCAGAAGAATCATAACTTACGTCTACAGAATTCACCCATAAAACTCAGTTTCTCTGTGTTTGTAGCTTTATTTTAGTCATCAAAAAGAAGAAAAAGTATACATTTATATACATATACAGGCATACATTAATCTGTTTAGTTCTGTGTGGTGTACACACTTTGCTGAAATGAGGTTCTTATTTCTAACAGCAATTTCTGCATGTTACCACTTAGCAGACAAAGACTTGATTTAATACTTTTGACTCAGCAGATACTTCTAGTGGCCTCAGCTGTGCTTCTTACCATTAACAATGTTTGGAAGAGCACCACAGATAGAATATTTTTAAAAAAATGTTGACTCAGATAATTTGGGAACATAATGGTCAATTTGTACATTGCTTTGCACTTGGAAAGAAATTTGCCCTCTCCTCCCAACCCCACCGTCAAGCGAATTAGAGAATGATTTATGCCAGCAATTGATCCCTGTGCAACTGCATTTCTTGCATTACAGAAAATCTGCTCAGTGAGATCAGCACAAACCCCCAAACATTTGTTTATAGCAATCTTATTACAAGATTGTATCATTCTTGTGTGTTGTCTCAAGCATATGTGTGTTAAATCATTGCGATCACAAATATAAGATTAAATATATCACTCTGGAAAATGGACATAAGTAATAATTCACAGCTCTCCTGTTTCCTGCCATTCACATTCTCTTCCTCTCTCTGCCCTCCCCTGCAAAAAGAGGAAAAAGAACTTGTAAAAGTCCCAAACCATAAAATGGCAGATTCACAACATTCACAGATATTTCCTGAGTCAAGGGAAGAACTGCCAACAAAATGACTGTGCTTCATAAAGTTGTAATTTTTCAGCTTGGACTGGAGAGTTGGTGATCCTGCTGTGCTAAAGCATATGCTGCTTGATGAGTCACTGATGTTTGAGTTTTACCAGAAGATGAGAACACTCGCTTCAGTTGTACCTGTTTTGCGTGGTAAATCTGACCCCCTTCGGATATTAGATGAGCATGTTATTCCTAAAATGAAGTTTAAAATGTTTTGTTAGTATCCCAAATGTTAGATTTATTCTGGAAGTGTCTTCTTATAGCCAATGCCCCAAAGTGCATTTTGTGTAAAAAAACCACCCAATTTTAAAAGCAGTGTTTAGTATGTTGCATCATCATCTTCTGAATCTACTGAAAGATGGCTGTTGTGACATCATATAGAGATTTAAGTAATGCCTTATTTCCTTTCTATTCTGGTGTAAAGGCCAGGTTGCAGATAATTTATTTATAAGAAATAGACTCGTGTTTTAATGTCCTTTTATACATTTAAGGTCTTCTTTAGAGCAGAATTTAAAGTTGAGAACCATTGTACAGAGGAAATCATATTTCCATCTTAATAACTCTGGCAATAATTTCTCCTGTCCCTTCATCCCCTGGCTCATGCATTTGCACACACATCCCCAAGCTGAACTCATGCTTTTACAAGGTACAAAAACTTGTGTTGGGTAAAGGTCACCTTGTCCTCTTAACTCCTGTGTTGTTGAACAGAGGCCCCAAGTTCAGCTCACAGGACAAGGAGATGCTATCTTTTAAGCAGAGACATTTCTTTGTCAGTAGAGATCAGATTCAGCTGATGTTCAAGCAGTAGTATAACACTAATTCAGCAATTCACTGGAAGTCTTTTCTATGCATTTCCCCATATGCAATTCAAAGGGATTAACTGTGTTTTGATGAACCAAAACAATCTGTGTGTATAGAATTTTGCCTTGGTGTGTGTCTGCATATGCTGTTCTGTATTATTTGAAAAACGTTACAGTGAGTTAAAATAAGGTATGAGTTACAGCTTTCTTAGATTTGAGTTTTGCCCTTTGTTCTGCATGCGTTTTGGAGGTGTCTGTAGTCCTCTCACCTTAGTTTAGGTGTGTAAAGTTAGAAAGGGTGGATGGAATTCATGGATCAAGTTAGCTGCCTTTGGGAAAATTCAGAAAGGTTTAGTAAACTCCAAGCTCTGAAATGATGTTTGCTTATGCATAGCTCGTGCTAAGGGCCTGGTGCTGCAGTTCTTTCCTATTCCTCGGTGATGAGGTTAACACGTTAAAAGCAGTTACTTAATGCTATTGATTATTGCCCCGTGGGATCTCAGCATTTGCAGGGCAACTCAGTGGCATCAGCTTGGGCTTCCCAGGTCTTCTGGGGCTTGCACATCCCAGTGGCCTATTCCAGAGGGACACTTTGGCTGGGAAGGCTGCACCGAAAGGTGCAAAGTGTGAGTGTGAGGTCACTTTGGTTCCTAAGTGCTTTCAATGTTTTTAGATGATAATCCATATGGACACCTTCTGGAGGTTTTCAAAGTGAGGTGTATTAAATGCTAAACATCTAATAGATTATGGTGGTGTAAATTTTGTGTAATGCTGGAAGATGCATTGCAAACTCTGAGGTGTCCGTAGTACATAGGCAGTGTAGAAGCTGACCTGTCATAAAAACTTGAGATTACTCTATTTGATAAGTTTATGATCTTCAAGTCATTTTCTGTCTTAGAGTCCTACCTTTTTTAGTTGATAGACTCCCTACTGTGCATTACTACAGTGTATTGTCCCCGTTTTGAAATGATCAAATCAAGATAATGGCTTTTGTGCTGGTTTAATTTTTCCAGTAAAAGTTTAGCTGCAGTGGTATGGTTCTGTGCACGTAGGCAAACCACAAAGCAGATCTGTTCACCTGTGGTTTTAGCTCAGTACAGGAGATTGCAGGCAGGATGCAGATTTGTCTTCTGGCAGCAGTCAGCTTAGTTTATTCTAACTTTCGTACATGTGTTAGAATTTATTGGATACATGCATTTATATACTCTGACAAGTAAATAAAATTAATTGATGCTGAATGTTTTTTGGCCTTTGATTGTTAATAAAGCAGCTAGGAGTGTATTTGGCTGCAAGTAAGACAAGCGGAGACCAAGTCACATGAGGAGAAAGGGATCTGTCCCAAATGAGTAATTGGCATAAGATTACTAAAGTAAACTTCAAATAATTTTTCCTAAAATAAGAAATCATGCGTGGTCTCTAAATCTTTGCTGGGCAGTTAGTAGAAAAACAACAGGCTTGCTGAACTTGGCATAATTTCAATGCAAAATTTTGTATAGGGCAAACTGTTTTTGACATAATGAAGTACTAGAGTGCAAGTTTTGTAATGTGAGATGTTCATTCTCTTTCGAGGGCTGAACAAATTATTAAAGTACAATTTTAACTTCACCTTCTGTACACAGATTTCATTTGAGTTTCAAATAATGCCTGCCAGCTTCCACTCTCAGAACAGAACAGCTACATCTAAGGCCTTGTGTTTTCTAACTTTTCTATTAGTACCTCAGTTTAAATTTATTTTCCTCCCTCTGACATGAGGATAAGCCTAATTTTTTTCTGCTCAACATGAATCAGAACTGACAGTCCAGATTCTGAAGATGGGGGTGAAAAGATAGAAGGATGGCTATGGTTCATGTGTGCTGTAATTCGGTTGCATGTTGATGGAGCAAGTGATAATGCTACATTCAGTAGTAGGGAGAATTTTTTTGGACCATATTGGTAGAGCATTTTGGTCTTTCATAATTGACTTTGGTTCCTAATGTTGATTTTGGCTGGATGGTTATCTGTAAATTAAATCTCAGTATTTAGAAGCAGAGCTGACACCTTAAAATAATGTGATTGTTGTGGCAAAATTAGGTTTATAAAAGTTGAAGAGGAAACCTTTACGTTTAAAGGCTAGATCATGGCAATTAATATCTCTGTTTAATAAAAGGAGATAAGGTTAATATGAGTGAAGTTGTTTTTTAAAGCTTCATTTGTTTTTTGACTGCCACATCTATTGCCTTTAAATGAGCTGCAGTTTTTCACTGAAGTAGCACAAAATCAGTCACCTTTTTCTTCTAAAAGTTTTAACGTAATTTCTTAAGAAGAAATTGAGGCTTATATGAAAATGTCTGGTTTTGTCCTGATTTACCCCGTGCAACATTGAAACACATCCAGTGTCAGCCCGATGTGACTTACAGGAAGTGTAATTTCATGGAAGTGAGTGGGAAGCAGAGAGATGTTTCATAGTCCATTGCCGCTCGATGGAAAACTTGGAGGGTAAGGTCAGCCCTTAACAGGCATCAGGTAACCCACAAATATTTTAACTTGGACATAAATGTACGTAAAATTAACTAATTAATGGCTACAAGTACCTATTTCCTTGTTACATGCATGGTGCAATTATTTATTTAATATTTATTATATTTAATTTATTTAATATACATTTCAGTGTTAAGAAAGTCTCTTGCTCTTGATTGACACCCATTTATTTGAGGGAAGTATGCACTATTTTATTATCATAATTACCCTTTGTTTAATATTTTTTCTTCTAATAACAAGCTTTCAAACTCTTACCTCGTTACTTGATGAAATGCTTCGAACTTTGCCCAGCTCTACACTTTTTTATAGATGTAGAGGGATTTTCAGAGCAAAAGGACACTGATTAAACAAAGCAATACCTTACTTAATGTGTGTGAAGCCCAGGAGTATTTGATTTTAACCACAATGATTGAGAATGTATTAAACCTTTTCCTAGGATCTGGGGCATCATGCCTGATCTGCTGGTGACTGCAGTTGCCAGTTACCTTCCTCATTAAAAAGTGTTGAAATAATAAGACTGAATTTGTCTAGCTTGGGTGTAATGCCATGTACATCCCTTGGCTAACCTGAGGAACAAATTGTTTTCAGAAAACAAGGAAACAAATAAATAGCAGAGTGATGATAAACTGTGGTGATCACAGTTTTTCTAGACTGTTGGTTATCAGTCAGGGATCAAAGCTTATTTAATGCATATATTAATTCAGCTGCTTTTGTTGAACTAGTTCATAAACTATGGAGCGATGCTGTTATTTCAATTGGTTGGTTATTGTATATTTTAATTTACCCCATCACTTGAGGGCACAAATATGTTCAGTGGCTACTTCTCCTATAAAAGAAGAAAGGCAGACAGTTGCAGTACGTGCACTCGTGCTCTCTCTAGTTCTGTTCTCTCATTTCTGTAAAAATTATGAAACTGATTACTGTGTTGTGCCAGGAGCTGTATATATATTTTTTACTGTAGATGTGGGTGTGAACATTTCTTAAAATACATGAAAGCATGTGAGTTTAAATGTATGTATTGCTGTGGTTTGAGTGTACTGAGCACACACACGCACACACATTTTTTTGGCCAGTCTCGTAAGAGGCCACTTTATAGCTGTAAGCAAACAAGTTGAACAAAATGAAATTGCATCCTATGTCCTTCAAAAGAAGTTTCACCATTTTCCACGTTTGTTTATCATATATAATTAATGCAGAAAAAGAGGGGGGGAAAAAAGAGGACAAGTAAACAAATCAAACCCTCTGCTGTAAAACCAGGTAAAATTTTTCAGTTTAAACTTATGATATATCCTCAACCATGTTCTACCTATACAGTAAATAATTACTTTTTAAATTGTATTTTAATTTTTCAAGAATGTAATACTGTATTTAGTTTTAAAATTGGTTATCTTAGTTTTTCATATACTTTCTTTTGATCTTGTGACACAAATGTTAACATTCAATACTGTGACGTTGCGTGTAAGTTTTCGTGATGCTTTGCAATATCTGGTAAATTTTTTGGGAAAACTGCTCTAAGTTTTCTGAGTCAGCTATAGTTTACAGCTCTCTGCATTATATTCTCCTTATAACTTTAGAAACCAAGTCAGGATGCAGAAGAAAAGAGGATTCTGGGTTTGACAGGCAGGGAATAGGATCCCGATGGGCTTCAGTCATGTCTAAGTACAAGGGACCAAATATTTTAAGCAAGGTGAAATCATGTATGACCACAGGTCATCATGCAGTTCTTTGATACAGCCAGATCAGTCTCAGTTACCTATTTTGTAGCCTACGGAAGAGTCTTTTTCAGAACTTTATTAATTGGATGTTAAAAAAGAAAAATAATTCATTTGCCTTCTCAAGGCACAGGTATTTCTGGATTAGATTTTAGACGTTTATTGCCTTTTAAACTAAATGGATTGTTAAGGATCTGGAACACTGGTTTGCTCTCTAGTGGTATATTTTTCTAAATTCAGCTGTTTTTAAAGTCTGCTTATTTCAAAGAAATAAAAAGAGAAAAATTGGGAAAAAAGACGGAATATCTTTCAACATTAATTAA
The DNA here is from genome assembly GCA_013397725.1 of Rhagologus leucostigma. Classification (NCBI taxonomy): domain Eukaryota; kingdom Metazoa; phylum Chordata; class Aves; order Passeriformes; genus Rhagologus; species Rhagologus leucostigma. Next base: position 2,762,910 of record VZTD01000747.1, on the reverse strand, counting down.
CCAAGGCAAAGTCAGGGAAGGGCAACAGAGCTGGTGAAGGGTGTAGAGCACAAATCTGATGAGGAGCTGCTGAGGGGGCTGGGGGTGTTTAGCCTGGAGAAAAGGAGGCTCAGGGGAGACCTGATCTCTCTCTACAACTCCCTGAGAGGAGGCTGTAGCTGGGGTTGGGCTCTTCTCCCAGGCGACAAGTGACAGGACAAGAGGACACAGCCTCAAATTCTGCCAGGGAAAGTTGAGGTTGGACACGAGGAGGAATTTCTTCACAGAAAAGGTGATGAGACATTGGAACACACTGCCCAGGGAGGTGGTGGTCTCACCATCCCTGGAGGTGCTCAAGAAGAAACTGGACGTGGCACTCCATGTCACAGTCTGGTTAATGAGGTGGTGTTCGGTCGTGGATTGTACTCAGTGATCTCAGAGGTCTTTTCCAACCTAAATGATTCTGTGGCTCTGTAATTTAAATTCATCTTTCAATGTGTCCTTAGCAAGGCTTTCCATACCATCCATTTATTCTTAGCAAAGTTGTAAACTCAATGCTGCATATATACAAGAAAGAGTTATTGTGAAAAGCCCCCAACATAACGAACTCTTTAATTTTGTTATTGTTTATTAGAGAATACTTTTTCCTTTCTTTTGAAAAGGGATAAAGAAAGATGAAATGTGCATTTGTCTGACCAAAAGTGTAAATAGAATCACATTTGTGGCTTTACTGCTTTGTAATTAGTATTGGTACAGAATGCTTATGCTGTTAATACTTGGCTTGAAAAGTAGGTTAAAAGTCATGAGTTTGAAATGATTATCTGCTTAGTCTACTGACTCCTAATAATGTGCCTATGTGCCTGTCAGAATGTTGAGCCGGGGAAGAAACACAGCAGTCACATTGCATTTTTCTGGAAATCTTTTGTGAAGTAGGAGAGAGTGGTTTAAGAGTGTAAATGCCTTATCAATCAGTTTCGTGCTGCTATCGTGCCCTGAAAGCTTTAAATCTAATTATGAATTAATTCAAGACTTGATCTGAAGTTGTGTGGATTTTATTAAGATGGTCTTGCATGGAAGCCTCCTCCCTGCCTACGCACCCTGAGGTTTCATCATCTTAGTACCATGTGAATATGGAGGAGTTTCCATGTTCCCTTGCCTTTAGGAATGTGTCATGTGTTTTAATTTCTTTTTTCCTAATGTCGGAGTCCACAATTTGTCAGATATCCAGAAACTGTTGTCTTTATGCCTAGAACTCATAGTTGCTCTTTAGAATGGTTGATTCAGTAAACATCTGCTGATAATTTAAAAATTTGGGGATTTTGGGGGGCAGGGGAGGGACCTGTAATTCCAATAAAAGCTCTCCCTGTCAGCATTAAAATGGATGAAAATTAATGAACCTGTGTGGGATGTGTGACTATTGAGTTATTGTGTTTCTCTATGAATTTGTGAACCACAATTTTGTCCTAGAAATGAGATGCAAACTCACCTGAGAACATACATTGTGAATTAATTGGTTGACATTTAGGTAAAATTTAATGTACAAAGCCGAGTGTTTGCCTATATGTATATATATATATTGTTGTACCAACTGGTTTAATTTTGGTATGAAAGTGTTATACTGTATAAACAAAGCTATTCTGATTAAAACTGAAATACTCTCTTTTTACATAATTTTTACTTGAATGCTGAATTGTGGGTTAGCGTTTGCCTAAAGAAACTGTACGTTCTGAATTGAGGTTGTGAAATAAAGCTCATGAACTCACAGCATTCCTGGCATTTAAGAGCGTTTTTATCAGGTTTTTGTCTATTTAGCAGAAATGTTAGATTTTTTTTTTTAAGAAACTGAAATGATGAGTAGTAACAGGATGGAAATAGAAGGTAGATATTTCATGTTGTCATATGAAAATGGACGTAATTTTTCTCGTGTTCCTAATTAAGATAATATAGTGATTTTTGCTTGGAAGAATGCTTGGTTAGAGGAACAAATAAAAGAAATTTGGTGAGTGGTGCGGGGGTGGAGAGAATTACATGCAGAAATTGGAAGGCAAGGACATTCTGTCATCTGAAAACTTAATTTGTCAAAGAATGTATGGAATTTTAGAAATGAAAATATTTAGTGACATCTTCAGTTTTGGCTATGAATAATGATAAGCTATTTATGATTGAATAAGTTCTGGCAAGGAGGTTATAGCCACTTGCGCAATGTCATGAACAACTGCGGGTTTATCTGCATTGTGCTGTTCTCTCCTCTCTTTTAACCTTAGTGGTTCCTAAGTGTGAGGGATTTTTTTTGGAGAAATGTGAACTAGTTTTCTTGTGAAGAAATTTCTTTAGATTCCAAACTCACTAGGTCAGGCTGGAGATGACATTACAGATAATTTCAGCTGTAATGTTAGTGGAAATTCTGTAAAAAATTGAATTATATTCATATGAGGAGGACAACCAAACATTCTTTTGTGATATGCATGATCTCTGTATTTGGAGAACGGTTGATTGTAAATCAGCTAACACTTCGATGTGGAAGGATCCTGTTCTATAATCCACTTCACTATCTAAAAGTGCAACAGGGAGTATTTAATGTGAAACAGTGTCCTGTTAAACTGCTGTCGCAGAGAACTGTGTTTTAGGTACACTGGTGCATGACTTCCCAGGTGAGTTTTACTAAACTGAATTACATCTAGAAGCTTTAGGGAGTTCAGGCAACCATTGGAGTGTGCTCCTGTTACTTGGTTTTGTCACTGGTTTCAAATAATGCAGTCTTTTCTGAAGCTCTGAGAGATGTTAACTTTTGGTAAAAGTGCTAGAACATTTTGATTTGAGGTTTCTTCCTGCTTATTAATTGAAGTGTTTCTGTTTTCAAGGGAACAAAAGAAATTGAAGGTGAAGAGGAGTCTGGTTTAATTCCGCCTGCAGAAGTATTTGCTCCTAAAAGTCTGGTGTTGGTGTCCAGACTAGATTATCCAGAAATTTTCAGGGTAAAGAATTTACGATTGCTATTTACAATGTATCAGTAGACAAATCTGGTTTTAATGAGTAGCAGTGAAAGCACTTTTGATTTAAAATAACTCACTCAGGATTGGTTTGAGAATTTAAAAGCATAAGTAGGTTTGGATTGAACTAGATAAAATTCAACATCTGTGACAGTGAATAGCCCCTGTAGGTTAAAGTGGTGCTTTTCTACCCTCCAAGCAGTTTTAAAACCATGTAGAAAGCATGATAAAGGTTTTTTTTGGGCTCAGTGTACTCTATAATGAAAGGAGTTATTAGGAAAAAACCAGACAATATCTGACTAACTATATAATGGTAAATTAATAGTGAAAATCTAGTTTCCCTCCGTATATAAAGCAAAATGTCCAAGCCTCTTCCAGACCAAATTAAGATGCCTGACAGAGATTTAGGATCTTGGATTACTTTCAGCTGGTGAAATATGACTTATCTCAGATAAATGAAAAGCTTAAATTTCTCCTAAGCTAATACATATTAACAGAAACAAATAAAGTTCAATTTACAGATCAAAGGAGGGAATCATTCAGCAGTTGGCTTTAGACGTTAAGGATGACTGTACCAAGTGAGATTAAAAGTCCATGTAGCCCAGTATTGTGTCTCTGAAAGTGGCCCGTAGCAAGTGCAAAGCAAAGTGTGTAAGAATAGGGCAGGCTGTAGAAATAATTCTACAAAATGCTTTCCTAATTCAATGTGAGTAATAGTTAAATGACATCCTGAACCAGAGGTGTTGGTTGTATGGGGATTTTCTATAATTAGTTCACTTTCTTAACATTCATATTTTACAACAACCCACACCACAGAGTTTCGCTGTTTAACTATGTGTTATATGAAAAGTTACTGTTGGAATTATTACTAAGAAGAGAATTACTAAAATATTTGCTGATTTATCAAAGTTACAGCACTTAAAAGGCACCGAAAGGATGCTGTGGAGCAGTTACTTCCTTTTTTCCAAAGGCTTCTTAGAATATCACGATCTGCATTAAATTATTAGTAAAAATGCTGAAGCTGTATCTTTGATTTCTAAATCAAAATTGGATGCATTAAAAATATTAATATACTATTAATATAAAACATATTTACATTGATATAATAAAACAAAGAATGCAAGTTAAATAACATGTGGAATTGCTGGTCATCGATACCAGTCTTAAAATGAGCCTCAGAAGCTCGTGGATTAATCAGTGTTCTGCCCTGGAAATCAGTCAGGTTTAGGTCCATTAGAGTTCAAAGCACAGATGAAGCTGTGTTGATTTTTATCATTTTTAACAGTAACTTATAATAAAGCACTTCTTGTATGACAAGCAAAGCAAAAATATTATACCTAGAATTTCTTTGAAAAAGGACATATATCCCTTGTAAGTAGCCAAGCTAATTTTTTTTAAATGAATGATTGCCTCTGTGTGAGTTACTTTGTCTTTGGTTGGAAAGTACTTCCCTACACTAATAACTATTAAAAAGAACTTATTTTTTTTAAAAATTATATGCATAGATCTTTAAATAATTTGACTTCTGCCTTCCCTGTATAGCAGTCTGATTTTTTTGGTCAACCTTTCTAGGCTTGCCTTGGCTTGATCTACACCGTGTATGTGGACAGCCTGAATGTGTCGCTGGAGACTCTCATTGCAAATCTGTGTTCATGCCTTGTCCCTGCTTCTGGAGGGTCTCAGGTAAATGAGGGGGGGAAAGGGGTATTTTTCCAGTTAATTTAATTTATGAAGAAAACAAAAAATAAATTCTTGAGATATTTTTGAAAAAAAAAAAAAAGATCATAGTTCAGCTGAGTGCTTTCCCTGTGGCCTGTGAGTGCTTTCCCTGTGGCCTGTCTTCTAAAGACAGCAAAAATTCCATTCCAGGTTAAGGTCAAAGGGTTAGTTTTGTCACTGAGTTGGCTTTTACAGGGCACATTAACAAATTAAGCAGTTTGTATAAGTTTAGTTTTTAATAATAATGTGTTCAGGAATATTTCTGCTTGCTACAGAAATTTTTTTAAAGGCTTTTTTTCTCTGCCATTTTCTAACGTAACCTTCATATCAGTTCATTTATGCATGTTTTTCCTTGATGGAGTTCAGGATTCCTGGTCTCTTCTTCAGTAACTCGTTTAAATTTCTATTTTAATAAAATTTTTTTAAATGCTTAAAAGTAACTCCAATGTGGTTTCCTCAGAGGAATTAAATATTGCAAATAGCCCATGCATTCAAAAAAAAAAAGTTTTCTAGTGAATAGACTTCTTTCTGCTTTTCACCTGTGCTTTCTGTGAGCGGAAATTCAAGTTTGTTTGTTGATTTACTTTATATAAATTATTCCTATACATTTGTGGGTTTTTGATAAGCCAGTTGGGTCTTCTGTGCTTGGCGTTTTGCTTTATGCTGTGACACTAATGGGAAATTAAAGTCCTTAACATGAAACAAACCTGGAAACTACGTGTACAAATGGCAACGTTTTAAAGTTAATTACATACACAGCTTCCCACCCAGTCTATGGATTATCAACCCTCTTGAAATCCTACAACTCCCTAATTCTGTTCTGGTTTTTCCATAGCCCTGGCAGCTTTGGAACTTCTCTTAGTGCTGAAAGTGTCAGAATGTCCTGTCAGCTTAGTCGAGATCTCCCTTGCTGCTCTCCAGGCAGCCACATCTCTGGTTTTGTATCCGAGGCTTTTGGTTTTGAAGGGGAGTAATTAGATTTTATCTCCTCGTCAAAAACCCTCTTTTCCAGTGGTATTTGAGCCTCGTGTTTTTGGTTTTGGTGATCCACTTGAACTTCTGGCTCTGCTTCTATCCTCTCTTTTTTTCCCTGTCCATAAATGCAGCTTTTCTCAGTGGCTGTTTTCTCAGCTAGACGAGGGAGGAAAAGTCATGCTCCTCTGGTTGTTCTTCCTTCTGCTTTCTTCAAATAAAATGCTCACTCATTTCCAGCTTAAATTTGCTAGTGTCGAACTGTCATTTAAATCAGAAATTAAGTGTTCCTCTTTTCTTTATAAAGCCTCATGCTTCCAGGGCTGAATCTGAATTGCATATCTTCGAGTGGGAGCACTCTTGTGGCATTTATTTCCAGAAGTCCTTCAGGAGCCTCTGAGGTTATTCATGTTCCCACCATGGAAATAGTCAGCTGTGTAATGGGCTACTGGCCTCCATCCAGGTCTGCTGCTGAAGTGCTGGGGCAGAGCATCTCTGCTTCAGCTCAGGGACTTGTTTGGGTTTACCGGGGAGATTTTTGGTTTCAAATGCCTGCTGTGCAGCAGCTAGAGCTTGCTGCCTTCACACATTCCCCACCTTTGCTGCCATACAGAGTGAAGATTTACCACACAGAAATGCCCCCCAGCCCATGGGAGTTAGTGGTTAGAGGTAACTGCTTGGAATCACTCACAGCTTGAATGCCATGTGGATTTACTCAAAGGAAAGCAAGGGTATTTTGCAATTGCAATGCTCATTGGGATGTGATACTCAAATGCACTCCTTTCACTCCCATTTCCTGCCTCCCTCAAGGGAGGTATGTTCTTGTGCTGGAAAGGTAACCGAAGTTGTAATTGTACTTTAATGTGCAGATCAGGAACACAGGAATAGCAGAAGTGTCCTCTTCAATACCCACATGTTACAAGTGTGTTCATGCTTAACACATGCATGCAGACAGTAGATAGCAAAGAAAGCCAGTTAGTAATACTGTACATTTTTTCTGATTTAAATGGATTTTAAATGTTTTTTTTTTTCCCTGGGAGGTTTTTTATTGTATTAATAGAAATGTACTATTAACTGCCTTCAAAGCTATAACTATTTAACTAAGTCAGTGTAAATGCAAGGGAGACACTGTCGTGCTGTACATTCAAGGAGACATACTACTGTCCTCAAATTATATTTCAGACCTCCATTTGACTTTAAATTTCTGTATACAAAATAAATAATTTTTGCAGTATGAATCGCTTATCTGTATGGTGACAGCTTGTTTATTCTACATAAATGAAATTTTAAAAAATTCCTTCTACAGAAATTGTTTTCTTTGGGAGCTGGAGACCGACAACTGATACAGACTCCTCTACATGACAGCCTTCCTGTTACAGGCACCAGTGTGGCTCTTCTCTTTCAGCAACTGGGTATGTCTAGGTCTGCTTTGAAAAAAAAGTTATTTTTCTAAACTACAAAATGAGGTATTTTCTGTTCTAATTCAATTCTAATCATGTGCCAAGAAAGCTGCATGGTAAATATTAATTTCTTTCAAATGAAAGAATGACAAATTGTGCTTTTATCCCCTAATCAGACATTCACAGAACCTTTTTGTACATCCTGCCTGTGGTAAGTTATCTCCAGTATTAGAGAATCATGGAATAGTTTGGGTTGGAAGGGACCTTGAAAGGTCATCTAGTCCAATCCCACCATGTAGTATCTGTAAGTTACTAGGGGCAGAAGTGGGCCTGGCCCCTATTTAATCACGAAAACATTCATGTAAAAAGATTCCTTGCTCCACTGCACTTGGATACTGTACAAACTTCAAAGAAAACCAAGGAGATTTTTAATAAAGCTGGTGTGACCAAAAGGTTTCTATAATTCTGTTGTTATATGTTACTCCCAATCTTTCAAGAAGATGCTGTAACACAATCCTCATCAAATGTTTACTTGTTCATTACAATTACAACGTTGAATCACTGTTACCTGGGTACCTCAGTACTGATCTCGTGTCTGCCATTCAATTCTAACACTCTTAGTCTTCATTCTGTTGATTTGTAAAGTGACTTTGAATCATAAACTTGTAGCAGCTATGGATAAGGGCACAATTATTAATCTTTTCTGAACCTGTGAGCCTCATATTTACTCTCAAGCAACCAAATGGCCTCAGGATATGGGTTGTCATCCTTCTCTCCAATAGAGAGAATGGACGGAAATCAGAAAGACGGTAGTGAAGAACAGTAAGAGCTTATGTCACAGACAGTATCAGATCTGATGAGCTCAATGCCATCTCCTACTAAGATGATTTAATTGTAGCCTTCCAAAAAGAATATTATTCCAAAAGGAATATTATAGTTTTGTTTATAGTAGTTTAAATAAAAAAGAAAATTGTGGCTAACATGGTATATAGGTCCTACTTAACCTCACCCCAGTCCCCGAGGTTTTACTTGGCTTATTATGTCAAGATTCATTATGACTGCTCTGATCAGATTGCCAGCAATGTTTTGAGCATGGACAGGCCCAACAGTTTTTCCCGTTTTCTGAAGACATAAAATGTGGTGTGAGGTACCATAAGTACAGCAGGTTACACCATGTGGTCTGGTATGGTGTTCTGTAAGTATGGTGTGTGTGATACTTGAGGCAGTTTTTTAGGCAGCTGAAGTGAAGGTTGCTATAAATTCACAGTTCAGAAAATGTCAAAAAAAGTGAGGCTTTCAGTTAGTTCTTAGGTAATTACCCTGTCTGCTGGCACCTGGCTTTTGGATGGCAAATTGGGATTGAAGTGTTTTGTCACAGGATCAGGCTGAGAAAAACAATGAAGACAATTCTGAAAAGTCATTGTGTGCATCACATTATAGAGGGAAGCCATGGAGTGGGAATGTAAATATATGGAAGAGAAAACTGAGGACCATCTTTTTCTCTTGTTGTCTTACTGAGAGCATATTTTGCAGGGCAAGTTTTTTTAATTCCTCTCGTGTATAGAAAGGAATTATAAAACTTTCATAGGAGAATTTAGAATTTCTTTCAAACACATAGGGTTTAATTTAATATTGTTAACCCCGTGTTATTAGAGGGTGGATATATACAGATGGGTGTCATGTAAATTCCTAAATCTACTGTAGCAGAGTACAGAAGAGTTTGGAGTTTAACCAGGACTCCTAGATTGTTGTGCTAGCAGTCAAAAATTCTCTACCTTTATATTTTGAGTTTGTGTCATTCCTTATTAGCTCCTGTACACTTTCCAGATTTACTCTTTGTCTACCATCTCATCTTTTGTTTCCCATACTCCATTAGCCTTTTTGCTGTCTGGTTTCTGTGGTTTTGCTGCTCTTCTGCCTTTTCTCCTCCTGACTTCCTGTGAATTTGGAGATTTTGTCTTTCTTGCTTTTTGTTGGCTTGTGAGAAGTATGAGTCAGTAAGCCTGTGCTTAACAGATGCCCTTTCCAGTCATAGTGCACATAAGGATATGAAGATCAGCAGAAGGAGGGGGAGAGAAAGGGAGGTAAGGAATGAAAACTCATTGCTCAGTCTTCTAGTTAGTGATGCTTCAGCTGGCCTGAAGAAGGGAGAGACTGAAGAAAGTGCGTGGTTATAAAACTTGGCAAATCTTGTCACAAGAAGCTTACAGGCTTACATCCTGTTTCCCTAAAGGGGATCGTGCAAGCTCATGGACAAAAAAAAAAGTTGTCTCCCTTCTTTTCTATTGTAGCAGAATTTTCTCTTTTACAAGGCTATAAGACCTATCAGGAAGAGCTTGTCTAGTGGCCTTGTGTAGGCCCTCCTTCTGTGTGTCCCTGTTCGTTGGTGTGACAAAGGTGGTGAAGTTGCCTGGGAATGGGCCTGGTATTAGTTAAGGAATAGGCAAATAAGTGGGCAGGTAGATTTTTTTAAAGCAAGTACTTGAACACTTTGTAAAAGGCTGCTTTTCTCACCTCCTGTTTCTGACCACTGTTGTTTTTTTGTTTCTTTGTGGTTTGGGGGGGTTGTTTGGGTTTTTTCCCCGTGTATGCCTCAGTTGCCAGTTGATGTATCTAAGTATCTGGGGATACAGCGCGATGGTAGAATTATCATGTGTCTCTAAGGACACAAATTGGAAAATGTTTGTGTTTTCACAGTGTACCTCACTTTCCAGAACAGCACAAAATTCCATTCACGTGTAGGTGGTGGGCTGTCATCATGTTCTTACTGCCAAGGCTTGTTAATTCCAAGTTTCTGTTTGGATTTACTAAAAGAATTTGTTAATACAGCTACACGTGCCTGTTTGCAATGGTTGTTAGCTGTAAAAGGAGGACCAGGAAATATGAGCAGACTGTTTTAAATAAATTCTCATTTATTCTCACCTTTCATGTAGTGTTATGAAGAGTTAAAGGCAGTGAATCCAGAAGAGTGTGGTAGAACTTACTGGCTCATCTCTTTGAGAAAGTTTATTTTCCCAAGATAAGGCCTAATCCTTTCTGCTGGAGATCACAGCTGAACTTGTCAGAAGTTTTTGTGCTTCTTGGAACAATATTCACACTTGCTCTGTTTCTTTTGCCTGGTTGGAACAGGAGATTAACATGTATTTGTCTCCACAACCTGGGCAAAAGCTTTCTGCTGCTATTCAATACTTTAGTGACAGCTGTTATCCCATCCAGTCTCATGTTCAGGACACAAATATTGACCAGACCGTTTGTCAAATAACGACACGTTCAGTTATTTCTCTGCTGGTACAAGTCACTTCATCATATCTCAATTATTAATAGAAAATGGAAGAGTAGCTAGAAAAATATTTGTCAACTGCATAAATCACCTTTCTAAAAATAGCTCTTTCTTGGAGGAAGGTGGGCAGCAAGACAAATTTTATCACTATGAATAGATACAAAAGTAATTTCAACATTTATTTTGAGAAATATTGTGCAATATGGTAGCCTCATCACGCTTTTTCTGCTTGGCAGGATAATACCGTGTCAGCAGATGACCCTCCCTGTATTACCAAGTCCACAGCATATCTGGAAACAGACCTTATTTTTGCTTAGGCGTTAAACTACAGTTGGGAAAAATATCCCCAAAGGTTTTAAGCTTAGTAATAAGGAACAGCAGTGTTAGACATTTTAAATTATTCTTTTTTTTTTTTTTATTAGAAGAAGCCTAATATATAGGAATAATGTGACAAAAACCAGGCCTGTAGCTGGATCACTAGAAATTACTTAATCGAAAAAGGATTAGGTGGAAAAACAGGAATCATAAAGTTAGTTTAAAAAATTATCCATTGGTAGCAAGAAGACTTTCAGTACTCTTCTGTTTCTGGTTGTCTGTTAGTAAGACAGTAGATATCTATGGAAACTTCAAAATGCAGTAGCTTTCTTCAGGCTCAAAGGAGATTTAGGTTATGTTTAGTTATATTTAGGTTATATTTCTCTCCTGTCTCACTGCATTAGTGGTACATTCCTAAGTTTCTGCCTTAAGCTCTTTTCTCCAGACTCCAATCCTACTTGCCTTCTCCGTATGGGTACTCAGCAGTGATGTATTCAGTCATTTGAATCTGAGACATACACCTCCATTTCCCCAGAGGCAGGTTTTTCTCAAAAGAAGCCAGGACAAAAAATTAGTGACCTGAGGAGTGAAACAAGAACCTAAGGTTTAACCAGCACTTTTGATTTTTACATGTGTCAAGGACTGTGTCTTGGGGTGACTCTATCATGTGTATCCCCTATCATGCTCTATGCCCAAAAAGCAGTATTGTGCCTTTTCTGTGCCTTTAAACTGAGCTTGGAAAAAAAAGCCAGACGAACTTTCCAAAGCAGCTTCTCAAGGACACAGAGATTACACTCCTCAGTGTGGTCTGACTGCGGAAGGCACAAAGGGAGCACCCTGCTTGCTTTTTCTTCAGCCAGCTGGTTTTTTTTTTCCCTCTTGGCGTGAGACGGAGAGCTGAATTTTGTTTCCTGGGACTTTGGGTTTTTTTTCCTTCTTCTCTTCTGAACTGTTTCAACAACATCAGAACACCTGAGGAGAATTTTCTCCCCGAGGCCCGGGGGTGGGCCCACGCCCTCACCGACCAGCTCCGAGGAGGAGAGAGACCACACCTACAGAAGGACTCTGAAATCTTCCCAGGTTTCTCTCTATAGTGAGGGTTTTAATTCACTATTTAGCATCATTATCCTTTTCCTGTGTGTTTGTTAAAATAAATAGTTTTTATCTCTTTCACTTTCCTTCGAGGAAAAATTTTCTTTTTTTTCCCGAACCCTGTGGGGGGAAGGGTGGTTGTAACCTGGTTTTCTCTCAGGGGCTATATTACTAGATTTTGGCCAAACCGGCACAGACTGGTAGCATGAATCACACTGCTAAGCTGAGCAGAACAAGTATGAAAATTTATTTTTCTGAAGAATTTCTCCCTCCTTTCCAAATACTTAATCAAAGACAAAAGAGTGTTCCTTCCTTTCCTTCTTGTTTAGTCTCATATCAGGTCTGTTTTCCTATGTCCTTATTTCCCCTCTTCTGTTTTGTTTGCCTGTGCTTGTTTTCTCCTCATATCTTAAATTCACCTCTCAAGTATTTCCAGTAAAACTCATACTGACTTTGTGTTAAAAAGAAAGTTTTTTAAGTGGCAAAAATGATACTTTGAAGTAAACCTTGAATCTTCTGGACGAAGACACAAGGTAAGGGTGCTTTGGAATCCAGGGCTTTGTAGAATAGAGATTAAATAGGTGGAATGGCGTGAAGATGAATGGTAATGGTAGGTGGAGCCAGGTTGCTTGGCAAGCTTGTCTTTGATTTGTCCAAACTATGATGTAACTGAAAGTGCTAAACATCATTATACTTCAGCCTTTTTATGTATCTTAAAATACTTTTAACTAGAAATTGTGTATGTACCATTAGACAGTTCATGAAGCCTCTAAAACGAGTACTTAAAAATAACGTAATATAGTTGAAGACTGCAGTGTCATTAAATATCTGTAATTCCAGATCTCAGAAGTGATTGAATGATTGAACTCCTAAAGATTATTACAGTTGCACAAAATATAAATACAAGGGCAGCTGTTTGTGATGTTGGCAGAGTTGCTAAGTAGGGAAATACTTCAGTACAAGCACTTTAAAATGCTCCACTCCAGTATTGATGTATTTTCTTAATGTGACTGTTCAATTCCAAATTTCAACACTGTGACTTGGGACTGAGAAGTTCGGAGTGTTCTCTGTCCTTTTGCCCTGCTTGCACGTTCTTGCCTTTCTTTTGCATCAGAGCAGATACTTCTGTGATACCACAGAGAGCTGCTTAAAATTAAATAATTAATCAACAATAAGCAAGTAAATAGAATTGAATTATTTTCCATGGAGTGATACTGACAGGGGTGATTTTTGTTGGTTTAAACAGTCACGGAGCCAAACCCCATTACTGTTATAAGGTGGTAAATCCAATCAAAACTTAATGATGGGATCATATATTAATTGTCATACCTGTTTAGAATTTTTTGGAGTCATGTATTAAAGTGTGTGGAAGTAAAAGAAATGCTGTATATTTTAATTTTTCAGATTAGTTGGAAACTAATGAAGAATGATGGAGGTTTAGGGGTTTTTTTAATATAATGAAAATGCTAACATTATTTTGTTGTCAAAAATTTGTTTGAGGGGAAGATCTTAATTGTGGCAGCATTATTTTAATTTTTTTTAATTAAGGTGTGCTGTTCCAGCTCTGTTTGGAAGTAGATATTTGTACATGCAGAGGGATTTTAAACTGGCGGACCTGCACTTTACACCTTTGGTTAACTCATGAAAACCACGTTTTTAAGATGGTTCTGTAGTTGTGCCGGTGTCATTCAGCAGATGTTCTGCTCTCAGAAGAAAGCTGTGCATAGGCTGAGGGTTGAGCAGGCTCTGTCCTTGGTTCTCACAAGTTGTATTTCCTTTGGAAGCTGGTGTCAGGGCCCTGGGCAGCCCCCAAGGCCCTCCTGGCAGGGCTGGGCTGCGCTCAAGGCCAGCACTGCTGGGCACAGCTGCACAACTTTGGCTCAGGCTGTCGAGGGAGGAGCTGTGTGAGACATGAGAAAAGGAGGGGCCTGTTGGGCTGGTCTTGGGTCCTGTCCTTAAGTTCAGCCCATGCCCCAATGGCCTGCGCAAGCCACGGTTGTTGTGCCAGGCAATGACCTGTCTGACGCGGATCCTCACCCACAGACTGCACATGCTGCCTTGGTCTCAGGTCATCCTCACGACCTGGGCTTGCCTTGTGGTCACTGTGTCTGACCTGGCTGCTGTCTCTGGCCCTCATCCTGACCTGGCCATGCTGGCCTGGCTCCCTGACTTGACCTCAGACCCTCCTCATCGCTGTGGCTTTGTCTGGCTGTCTCAACTTTTGGCTGACTGTCACCAGACCTACCCAACTCATCTTCTCTGGGTACTCCACCACTTTTTGGTCAGGTCACTGCACCTTCCCCCCTTGCTTCATACTTTGCCTTCTGTTATGGAGCTGCTGATCCCTGGCAGCTGGTGGTTCTTCAGTTTTCACTGCTTGCCTTCTAAAAGTCTTGAGCTGATACTTTGGTATTAGTTTTTCACAGTAAGTTTTCTTCCCTTTGATGCTAAAAATCAAGCTTTACGAATCCTACAAGAGATGAAATCATGCACCACGACTTCCTGGTATAATTTGATTCTGGGGAAGAGAACAAGATTTTAAAATTGTAAGATTTTCTTGATCTTAGAATATGAACACTGATCAGAGTTTCTGCATTCTGCACTAAAGCTGGTTTCATCTGCCAATAATCTTTCCAGCATTTTATTGCTTCCCAACACCCTGAGAAAGGGTGAGCTACTGGGGCTATAAACAGTGGAAGTGTCCAGCCTGTATAACAACATAAAATATAACCTTACTGTGATAATTTGAAAATACCTATGGAATCAAAAGGAGAAAAACTGAATTATGGTCTGCCTCAAATCAGTTTATTTTTGTGGTAGCTAATTTTTAAACTTACAATACTTGTAGGACATGCTATGCTTTACATTTTTATTCTGAATTTAAAAAAAAAAGTAAAAAATAAATAAAAAAGTAAAATAAAAAGTAGCCCTACTGCTTAAAAAGTGTAGCCTCCTTTAGAAAATATAACTCCCAAAATAAGATGGAGTCTGAAACAAATATTTAAATTGTTGGTCATATTACAGCTCATACTGGCTTCTAGAGGCTGCTTTTTGAACAGTGTTAGAGTTTTCTGCTGTATTCTATCTTTTTAGTTCACTCCGTGTCATAGACCGTATATATTTACCATTTGCTGCTTTTTACATCAGTATTGTTCAGGGAGAAGTCACAAGGTACAGAAACAGGTGAGTACCAAGAACAGGCTCATATAAAAAGATTGTGAGTTATTTAAGGCTGGAAGTTAAAAGATGATTTCTAACTGTGGGACGAGAAACATCCTGAAACACCTTCTATTTGGAATAGTAATGCAAAGCATTATCAGTGCATTTAAGATGGAGCTTGATCTATTTGGGGTTATCTGATATAGCCATGATGGAAAAAGGCTGGACTCTTTCACTGTTTATAGACCCTTCAGTCCCATATTTCTAAATCCAGGATATATTAAAATACCCAGAATTTTTGCTTTTGACTTCGTTTGTTGACACTTTGAGTAATGTTTTCTGTTATAAAATAACTTCTCATTATTTTAATTCTGGTTTAGGGGAGATAAAATGTTCAGCCTCTCATGTAATGTATTTTATGCCAAGACATGACAATACCAAATTACTGTACAAATGGGAAAAGACATTCCTGATGAATATATATGTGTATTTGTATGGCTGGGAGACGTTATGAAAGGGTCACTGCACAGTCAGCACGTGAGCTGGCTTATACTTGTTGACTAAGAAAATCCTGGTGTCTTTGACATAGAGCAAGAATATTTTAATATTTCATTATGCAGGGCAGGAAGGCAATGAGAGATTTAATTTGCAGAGCATATGACGAGTCCAAATGCAGGCATTTTTCAGTACCGTAATACCTATAACAGGGAGTTGCACTAAAGGTTGATGTGGTGCCCTTTCCACATCTTACCTTTGTTATGAGATCTCAGTGATACGAACCAGAACTTTTTTTACCTCTGTCAGGTTGTTTATACAAACTTGTCACCCAACTCACTCAGTTTCTTTCCTTTCCATGAAAACATCACATGTGTCATGTGATGGGAACATATATAACCTTTGTCAGTTTTTAGCAGCATGTATGGTTAAATTAAGACTGTTTTATTAAAGTATATACACTTCTAATCAGTCTTTGATCTTAAAAAATTGTATACTCTCCAGCCTATGGGACCTGGCATCACATGAGTGGATGCTGTTGGCTTATGTTCTAGTTTTAGGTTAAATCCCACTGGCCAGTGAGCTGCAATTAGCTCCATAACCCAGCCAAAGAGAATTTACCATTCAAGCTTTCCAAGTAGATTTGTGTAGTTCATCAAAGAACAAATAGATTATGAAGGGATTTGATGTGGCATTTACTGCTAATGGGCCCTTACTGCTGCAACAGCAGAACAAAAGGAAAGTGTTCTTTTAGATGCTGTTGGAAATAAAGGGACATTGTCATAGTGAATTTTATACAGGGACTCTTCTGCACTTCCAAGTAAAGGCACTTTGTGGACAGTCACTGAGGCTTCACTTCCCCAGCAGCATACACTGCCAGGCAGATGATCCTGTCTGGAATGTCCAC
Source organism: Rhagologus leucostigma (assembly GCA_013397725.1). Taxonomy (NCBI): domain Eukaryota; kingdom Metazoa; phylum Chordata; class Aves; order Passeriformes; genus Rhagologus; species Rhagologus leucostigma. The sequence goes on along the minus strand of VZTD01000747.1, from coordinate 2,746,602 downwards.
TTCCAGCTGCATGCTGCTGCCCCAGCTCCTTTGCTTGACTCAGCCGTGCTGAGCAGTTTTATCTCACCAAGTTAACAGAAAATATTTGGAGGGTGGAAGGAGGGAGAATCCCATCCATTTTCTGTCAGCAGTCTCAGGTTGTGGTTTGATGCTGTCGTTCAATCAGACCAATGGCCAAGTGCTGCAGACAGACCCATCCCTCTGCCAGCTTGAACTCGCTCACTCTTGTGAGCTTTGCTGCAGGTGTAGGGAAAGCAGCAGCAGCAGCAGCAGCATCCCTCTCAGCGAGCCATTAGGGCAGATTCCAGTCAGGTAATGCCAAACTATTCCTTCAGTACATCCTGCTCAGCGTTTCTGTTTGTTTGACAAGTGGGATACTCTGGCAGCTTGGTCAGCGCCCCCTGAGCTGCTGCTGCTGTGGTGGCAGCTGGCAGTGGGCAGGAGTCTGAAATCAGTTGGAGGCACTGTATTTCTCATATCCAATATTTCTTTCAGTGTTCGCTGTTTTTCAGCACAGCAAAGCACACAACGTAAGATGCTCGTTTACTTTATATCCACTCTGAACTTGTATTTCTCTTCTAATGAGGCAAACTGTGCAGTAGTTTATTTTAAGCAAATTATAAATCTGAGAAAGAAAAGTTATCTGACATAAGTAAATAAACTTGGAGCTGTGTATTTGATAAAGTGCTGTAGTTAATGAGCTGTTTTTTTAAAAGGAAACATTTCAAATAAGAGAAAAAATAAAATTACAGTTTGCTCCATAACGATTCAGTGAAATTTATTTAAACTATTAGGTGAAAATTTGTTTGGGGATATTTGAGAAGAGAGTAATTTTCTATTTACAGCAGGGCTTCAGAAAACACCTCTCAGAAGAGTGTAAACAAATTATTGTTTTCCAGAGATGAGAAAAATGTAAACTCCAAAAGCAAATGTCTAATAAATGGACAAACAAATTTCAAAAAGGTGAAAGAAGTTTATTTCTGCCTATAGAAAATACTGAAATGGATCCTACTGGGAACAGATTGCTTTTCTTTCTGTCTTTGCTGGTATGAGTGCAGGCAGAACTTTTCTCACTATTCCAAAGCTGGCTTGGTAGCTATTAAATCATAAGAGCTTACAAAACTATAATTTCCAAACTTTAGTGTTAATCCTCGTGGTGTGAGGATAAGAAAAACAGTTCTATAGACATTTACTTCCATATGTTTGTTCTTGTAAATTCATATTTAACATTTTGCTCTCTAATTGCAGTTTGGGCTGAAGTATCACTATTTCAGGAGGTCAGGAAGATCTCAGAGAATTTGACAAAGAATTTTTAAAGTTTCGTAAATGTTTTGAAGAGAATCCAAGCATGATCTTTAAAGAAAACAAAGTGATTTTTTGTATTTTTTCATGGTTACGATGTTTCACAGTTTCTTCAATTGAATATTTGTCCTTTTATGCTCCATAAATATCAGCCAATGGTGGCTGAAGATTGCTCTAACAGAATATCCTGATCAGCCACATCTGTTCTTGTTGTCTTTGCATTCATTTGGTTATGTTAATATAATGCTTCTGTAGTTAATGTTCCTTGAGAAAGACTTTGTAGTCCTTAGACAGGAAAGAGGTATGTTTGCAGTTTCTTGTGTATCCTTGACCATTCTTCCTGTGTACAGTTCAAGAATGACAATACTCTTCTCATTCTTAGATATTTACTTTCTAAGGATCCTAATGGTATTAAAACTCTGAATGGTTTTGTTAACAAAAGAACCTTTTTTTCTGCTTTAAGTGAATCCAGACAAATTACGAAATCTTAAAAGCAAATCAGGTTGTTCAGAAATATTTAATGCTCCTTATGAATTTTAAAATTTCTCTTGGTGGCTGAACAGAATCCTCCTTCGCTTTCTACCATTTATGAATCAATTCGCAGAGATGGTAAATTTCTCTACTTTTGATTACTTAAAACACATCAGGAGTTGCAAATAATTTCTCAATTTTGGTTTTGCTATTAGAGTACAGAGAGATAATTTTGGCTAATCAAACTGGTATAAATAGTTTTTTTAACGTGTGCATGTTTTTTCAGCGTATGTTTTGATGTATGTGAGGAAAAAGAGTTTCACCAAACATTGGGTTCAAACAATAAAATCATCTTTCTTGAAAGGGCAGTTCTAAAGAATGAATGAAAGAAAGTCACGCATAGACATTTCTAGAAACGTGGGAATATTTCAGTAGCACTCTCCCACCTCTACTCATGGAAACTGGGCAGCATTTCAGTTCATTAGTGTGTATCCATTATCCCAGTCCACTCAAAATTCTTTTACAGAATTTCGTTGAGTTTCTGTTAGTGTGGACCTATGAGGGTTACACAGAATTTCTGTATCCTGATATTAATAATTATACAGGTAATTAGCAATTAGTACACAGATTACTCATAATTGTACAGGATTACTGTTTACCTTTATTTATTATTTTTTTCAGGGTTGGAATAGTAGATATTTATGGGATAAATATCCAAAACAAATGGCTTCCTATTTTAATAACCTTTCTAGGTAACTAAATAACTAAGCAGAAGATGAGATGTGAAATCAGACATGAAATTAAATCATATTTCAGCAGAATAGACTATTACTCAGATGTTAACACCTGCATGCATATAGAGACACACAGTAAGAGAACAAAACCTTCTGGTTTAATCTGATAGTTAACAGTTCAATATTTAGAAATAGTGCTTGCCACCCTCTCTGTAGGAAAAACTGTTAGTCTCATGTCTGATTTCTGTGAAGATTCTTCCCCTTAACTAAATCTACTTTTTGTAGCATCTATCAAACATAACTTGTTTATATGGGCCAGGCATACAATCAGTAGCAAACTTTTAGCTGGTAATGCAGGTTATGTTTGTATATTTGTGTAATTCAACTTACTGCCTTCATGTAAAATTGGCATTTACCTCCCTGCCACATGAATACTTTCTGTATATGAAAGGGTTATTTGTGTGGTTTACCTTTTTTTTGTCTTTTCTGCTTTGCCAAGAAAATTCACTTAACACAGCCATATTAATCTTGAGCTTATCAGTCTCCCTTTGGATATATACAGCTTTTAAATATGCATAAGAAATGGTATTACACTCATCTTTTTCAGGGATGAAAACCTTATGATCTAAATCTTCTATTAATAATTGTCTTTAGCTTTATCATTGTCTCTGAAAAAAGAATTACTGATCATGTTCTCTCAGTGTACTGGCAGAGTTGTATTTGGAGGCTCAAGAAAGCCAAAGGGCTTTTGCTGCTTCTTTGAGTAGGTCTGCAGAGGGATTTAATGAAATTGGCAGTAATGGAGGGATACCAACACGCAAATGACAGACAGACTGACTGTTTTCTTAAGTAGATCATATACTCTGCTTAATCCCTGTTTCTTTGTGCCTGTGTAATTTAGGGTTTGGAGAGCAACCATCTGCTTGACTCAGTGTAGACAGAACAGAGTGGGTACTGTTGAACTTTGGGGGAGTGATAGCTGTAGGAATATTTATCCACCAGCTGAAGACATCTTTTATATATATATCTCTCCTCATTTTCACAGTCTCTTTGGTATGCTTTTAATAATTAGTTGGCTTTCATGGTGTTTATACCAGAACCTTTCAATGTGTTTCCTCTTCCCACCCTCCCCAGATGCTGGTTTGCAGGGAAGCCTTGATTCCACCCTTCTTAACAAAGAACATGCAGAATTCATGGTTCAGATTCTGAATTGCCTTCAGTTCAGTTCCCAAATCAAAAATGTGTCTCTAAAAATGGAGGTTGGCTTCATTACTTCGTGTCACACCCGTGTTTCCTTCTGTGGGCTCAGAAATGGGGATGAATTCATGAAATGCTGGATTCCTGGAGGGCGTCTCAGCTCCATGCTGTAGGGATTGCTTCTCTTCCTCCTGAGTCTGACAAAGCCCAAATAAGTTAATCTCTTGGAGTGCTCATCTGACTCGTGCTCTCTGGTACCCAGCCAGAAAGCAGAATAATTTAACCCTCCCAAAGCTCTCTGCTGGCACAGCCAGATTGCTCCCCATTTGTGAGCAAGCTTGGCTATGATTTAATCATGGAGTGTGCAGTCCTATGCTGAAACCAGACCTGCATACTTTCCTAAATGCAAATTGATCCTGAGCTGAGTGACATAGCAGTCTTTTGGGTTTCACTCTGTGTAGTTGGTTGGAGATACTGTGTGATTTTTGGGTGGACAAATGAATGCAATTTGGCAAGGATTACCTATGTGAGTATTGAGTACAGTTGTTGCCCCTTATTTACTAGTTAAGCTTGTATTTTGGTCATTAGCAGAGCTATGCAGCCACATCTAAAAATAAATATGAAAAGAGTTTTGTTTTTCTCTACTCTTTTCCTAGTTATCTTTAGAGCTTGACACTGCCTGGCACAGAACTTGTACTATGCAGTATCCAGTGGCCTTTCAGAAAGGCTTTTCAGGCTTTGTTGACCCATTTCCTGGATTAGTCTGGCTAAGTTATGGATTATTTTGTCTATTAAGCTTTTTCTTGTGTCCAGTAATTCAAGAATGGCATATTGGCATAATAATGTATTCAACTAGTTGAGTTTCTGAGTCCATGTTTATAACTCCTTACAAAAGCCTGCAGAAGTGGTAATATTTTGATTTCATGCAATATAGAAGACAGTAACTTGTCAAGTACTTTGTGTTTGGTGGTTTTTTTTAATCATGCTTAAATAAGTGCCTAAATTCTAGAACAACAGGAAGCAGGCAGAATAATACATTTGTTGATGTAGGATGTCAGATAATTTAGTACAAATTACAGATTCTTTAAATACTTGAAAACAGTGAAGGTCAGGAAGCCTCCATTCAAAATTTTCCAGCGTATGTATAATATTTTACAGGATGTCTGTCTGTAGACTGCAAAAGACTAATCTGTAAAGATCGACTTGTTTGTTGTTTTTCATGTTGTGTATTTATGCCCTGACAAATGAGCATCGGATGTAGTGTGGAGTCTGCAGACCAGCAGAGGGTTCAAGGTTACAGACAGACACGATTGTGTCTTGTAGCATGAGGAAACTGGGCTCAGGCTGTTATTTGGAATGGTTTGTTTTCAGTAAACAACTTGGAAGGCTTGAAACAACACCTTGGTGGCTTCCTCAAATAATTTAATCAATGGCTTAAATGGTTTAGAAAAGGAAAGTAATCGAAAGTCGTACTGTTTATAATTTGTTTGATTCTATCAGATGAAAGTTTCCCTTGCAGTCATTATACTGCTGATGTTCCTGAAAAGATGTATTTCAAAGTACGTGTGGAGCAATAACTTTGTATTGAGTTAGTGGCCATTATCTTGAAAATAAGAAAATTCCAGATTAGGTGTCTGTACTGTACGCTTAATTTTATTTATGTTATGTATTTTATATTCTTCTGTATTGCATACAGAGCATTTAGAAAGAGAGAAGGAAAGGAAGAAGGAAAGAAAGAGGGAGAGAGAAGGAGAACACTGGTACAAATAAACTGTGTGGGCTCTATAAGCTTTTCAGTCAGTGGAAGTGGTTAGCCTGGGTTTTATTGTCCAAGTATGTTAGATTCTCTCAAGCTTGGTCTCTTCCATAAGTTCTGCAAATAAAGCAGTGTTTCTCTCTAGCTCAGCAAAGCTGGGGCTAAATCGGGTGCATTCATATCACCATAAACATTTCAAATTCACCTTCCACAGCCAGTTAAAATGTAGTGAACTTCTGGGAGACCAACTCCCAGATGTGGTGAAAACACGTTTGAAGTATGTATTCTGCTGTGGGACATCAAGTTTATCTGTAGGAAATAGTTGCTGAAAGTAGTCATCTTTATATTGGTGCTGATTAAGATGCACTGAGAAATGCCTCTGTGGAGTACAAACTGAAGCTTTATCTGTGACCACTATTATGCAGCAAAACCAGACTTAATTTCCCTAGTGAAACTATGAAAGCCTCACAAAATGTACCATCACTGCTTAGTAATTTAAATAAACTTTGTGTTCCATTGACTGGACATCCAGAACTTTATGTAAATTGAAGATGGTGACAAAATCCATTTCTTACAGTGGTAAAAATAGATAATAATCAGACAGATACACAGTTTAGCACTACACATGAAGATTACCTTTATTATTTATAGAAAAGTGTATCATTTTAGTAGTCCCTAAGACATAGTGTGATCTACAGCCACTGTGTTCAAATACTGTGAAGTACTTGCAGGCATCCTCTTTCTACATAAGCAAAAATTCTGATTTCCCCTTCATTTATGTTTTTTGTTAGTAAAATTTTTGCAAAAGTGTTCAGTTATTATGTGCTCTAGAGAATTGTGTATTGTTTTGGTATTTGATGAGGAAGCCCGTATTCAAAAGAGATTTGAAATTAAAAATGCTGATACTGGCTAAGTTTTATGACTTTTAAAGGTGTTAGAATTAAAATATTCTTGAATCATCATAATTCACAGCAAAATAATATCATATAGCTAAAAAGGCTGGGTTTTTTTACACAGCTTGGTTTCAGTTAAATCTTCTCCATAAATGAGTGTTCTAATTCTTTGCAAAACAAAGTTTAAAGTCAGTAGCATCCAGAAAATATTTTAGAACTCTTACGTTTTAGAACTCAGGTTTGAGTTTTAAGATGTGCAGAATGGAAAACCATCTCTTACAAGAATTTTCAATTACAGGTATTTTGATGACAGCACAGCCTTTTTTAGAGCGTTTCATTGTACCGAATGGTTTGAATATGTGTGAGGTTTTGTGGTATTATTTTCCTTGGTAATAACTGCCAAAACATTATAGGATTTTAGAGGACTGTTTGAGAATCTTTGTATCTGATTGTAGGAAAAAATTGTCAGATGTTAAAAAAAATTTGTATTCCTAAGAGTATTAAGATATGTGGTGTGGAATGAAACGGTGTGAGAAGCCCAGTTGTCTTGAAAACAAAAACTTCATTTAAAACAAAAAGTATACTCAAAAATATTCTTTAAAATTTTCTGGGAAAGGAACAAGGGCAGTTTTGCATAAAAGGGTGTCAGTTTGAGTTTTTAAATTCTTCCTGAGGTTTTTTTCAAGCAGGCAGCAGTTTCTAACCTCGTGTTCGAATAAGTACATACCCCTTGTGCATACAAACAAGAAAGGACACTATTTCCAGTTACCTTCTAACCATTCACTGCTGGGTGCTATTTCATTCACATGAGGAAACAAATTGGACTTATCATCATCCTTACCTTGTGTATTACAAACCAGTTTGTTTTCTACTAGCAAAATACTAATTATGCCACTGACAGTAATAGCAAACACTTGGAACAGTAACTCACAGCCTTGAAACAAAGCCTTGTGTCCTTAGTCCTCTCAAATGTCTATCTTTGGTTGTGTGAGTTCAGTAGGACTCTTGGAGAATGGAGTGTGGAAGCACAAGCTGTTATGTTGTTCTTTGACTTGTTCATCCTAAGAATTAAGTCTTCTTTTTCTAAACAACCCTCTCCAAATCCTTGTCCCTCCCTGTCGCTGAACTGTTTCTCCAGCCGAGAAAATTTGCATACATTGTGGAAGAAAAAAGATTTGTCAAAACATGTAATAAAAATTACTTAAAGAACCCAAAGTATTAATTATCCATGAATATAGTGGCTCTCCGTAGTCACACTTCTTTTTGGGGACATTATTGCAAGATAAGCAGTAGCTTTGAGAAGGTAATACAGGCTGGCTTACTGATAGCACAAGCCATGTCCTCAGGGAAACATCATACATTCCAGCATATTTCAGGAAATTTCATAAATTTCAGCATATCTCACATGTGTCAGGCATGTCTGCTTCTCAGGATGGGACTTTTTTTTTAAAGGAAATATATTTTTGGTTTTCCCTGAAAGCACATGGCTTTGTCTCCTAGGTAAATTATACTGTCTTTAAAAAGCCCAAAAACCATCCCATCGTCTGATTCATGAGTCTTACCCTAAATCTAGTGGGGCTTTTTTAAACATTCGGATCTTCCTTTAAGTATCTTTATAATGACACACTCGCTTACTCCCCTCTTTTAACCTCATGACTCCTGGAATGCTCTCCATGGATAAAGTATGAATGTGTTCACTAGGAATCTTGTAATTTTCTTTGGAGCTTGGCAGTATGATTAATTTTTTTCCCCTCTGCTTGGAGATACAAAGAGGTTTAGAAGTTAAGCCTGGATCAGTGGCCGGAGTTGAGTACCAGATTCACAGAAGGCTGTGCAGAAGATGCACATAATACTGTTTGAAGTCATTATTAAGCATTGCTGGGATTTGTGCTGAGAAGTGGAAATCCTTGCAAGTGGTGTTGAAAGGGAGATGTAATACAGTATATCTGAAATGTAGAAATACATTCAGATAGTATTTTAGCAACCTGAAAAACAGAAGGAAGCTGCACTAGTTAAATAAAAGGTAGAAAAACTTGGAACTTTGCGATTTATGCATTTATCATATGCTTTCTGAAAATCTCTCCAGAAAATGATATGTTTTAATGTAATTTTTTTTTTTTTTGGCATGTTGTTACAGTTCTTTCTTACTGTTTTATTTTTTTAAGGAATCCAAAATGTACTCAGCTTGTTCTGTGCCGTGCTTACAGAAAATAAGGTTCTCTTTCACTCAGCAAGTTTTCAAAGGCTCAGTGATGCCTGTAGGGCTCTGGAGTCTTTGATGTTCCCCCTCAAATACAGGTGAGTTAAGTTTGGATTCTTTGAACTCATTAACTAATTTTATAACTCATTTTGTAACTTACATTACATTAGGAGGAGAACAGAAGGAGTTGTGCTGTATTTGTTCAAATAAGCAAAGCTATTCATGATGATGCGTACAAATCCTAGTCTGTACACATCGTTAATAAAAATTTGGTTGCATGATGGCTATGGAAACAACTAAGGGAGAAACATCCCTCTTACAAATGTGGGGTGGAAACTCTACTCACAACCCAAAAGATCTGTGGCGCAAAGATAGCAGCTACATTAGTGTGTATCAGGGTTTTAAGTCCCTGACAAATGTCCACCAGAGAACGAATTTAAGTCAACGAACTGATCCTCTCTAAGGAGCCACAGGTGGATCCAGCATTTTGAAATGGAAAACTTCATGTCGATCAATTTGGACTTTTTTTAGGAAGAAGACATCTAATTCTGACTCACCTGTTTCAAACCGTGCTTGTATTCTAATAGCTTGTTTTATTTAAAATGTTTCAGAGATAGGCTTCATTTTAATATAGAATAAGAAGGAAAAACTGGAAGCTGAGTTTTGAAATATGTTTCTTAATGTTTAAATAGTAATGAATGTAAACATTTAATAAGTGTAAATTAGGTGTGTAAATGCATTGATCAATTTAGATTCAGCTCTTGATGTTGTTTGGATGAACACACCAAGTTTTTTTAATTGTCAAACCAAATAAACAGTACCTGAAATAGTGTTCTATGCATAATGTTTTGTTGTCATTTCATTATGAAAGAAAAATATTTCCTTAAAAGATTTATTATTAATGGTATTTTACCATAGGCTGAAGTGTAGGTATCTGGTCAAAAACTAATCATGTTTTATAATAAATGTATTATCCATAACTTTAGTGTCCCTGACTACTAACAGGAAGATTATTTTTTTTTTTTAAGAAAAAAGCTGTCCTGTGTGAAAGGATAGTCAGAAGCTTTTATTGTATTTTATTTGTTCTTTTCACAGTTATCCCTATATTCCAATTCTTCCTGCACAGCTACTGGAGGTTCTCAGCTCCCCAACACCTTTCATCATTGGTGTTCATTCTGTCTTTCGCAATGACATTCATGAGCTCGTGAGTATTTGTGCCCACTCACACAGTGCCTGCTGTGGTGTTCAGCTGCAGAGAGCTTCTGAGTGCTTGAGAGATGTTTGTATGGATAATTCACATATGTTCAAGATATTACTGTAGGAAAGCAAGACAAGACAATCAGAAGAAGAAAAAAAAGAAAAAGCATCAGGTTTTTTTGTAAATACATTGAGATGATAAAGCAGAGGAGGGAAATGGTTTGATTCTGGTACAGGAGGGGAAGGAATGGATCCATTTCCAGCTTTGTCATCTATTTGTCCTGACTTTGAGCAATTCACTTAGGATTTTCAAGTGTATTCTCAATTGTTTTATTTTACCATTTTTAAGCATGTCCTTGGAGAAACTGAACCAGGGTTACAAGAGGTGCTTAGAAAGACAAGATTTTACTTGTGGTTGCCCTCACTGTGTTCTTTTGCAAACAGCCTGTTAGGTATCTCAAATCCCTGAACACAGACCTGAAGCACTCAGAAGCGAAAGTCACTTTTGGAAGTTTAGCCTAATTTCATTTTATTTGATTTAATTTAATTTTTCATTGCTAGATTCAGTAATAGGAAGTATTTGGAGTATTTCTTGTATCAAAAGCATTCTGTACATTGAAGTTAGTACTGTTTTAATTAGTTCATTGTAACTTACTTGCAGATCGTGAAATTTGAAGTGTTATGTTTTTAAGCTATGCTCACTGTGTGCACTACCAAGAATGTATTTGTCCCTTACAGTTAGATGTAATCATAGCAGATCTGGATGGAGGAACAATTAAAATTCCTGAATGTATTCATCTGTCCCAGCTGCCAGAGCCACTGCTGCACCAGACTCAAATGGCGCTTTCTCTGGTAGGCTTTGATAAAATCCCCACTTTCCACCCTCTCACCTATGTGTAACCAATGAAAGATTTCAATATTAAGCTTTCAAACACACTGGAAGTGAGATTTCATAGAATGATTCACGCAACATTCCTGGTTTTAGAAGAATTTGTTCTCTGTAGTTCAGGTTAATCAGTAATTTAAATCTAAAATATCTTTTCACTGTTCAAGAGGTAGAGATTTTTGCTTTATAAGGATTTTTAATAGGAGTATTTGAGCACCATTATTACTATTAGGTTCTGCTGCCTTTCTGTGTTTATAAATTCATTTCAACTGTACATTTTCTTGAGATTTAACAGATGAATAACCCTTTAGTCTTAAAGTTTATTTGTGTGATGCCCCTATTTCACTATTTGGGAATGACGGATTCTACGTTAAGGAATCACCATAAAAACTACTTCAGTTTGTCTTTTTGCTATCATTGTAGTAAGTTAGAAATCACTTTATTTGGAGGCTTCTGAGCAAATCTTCTTATCTTGAAAAGAAGAATTTTTAGTCTGTTAATCTGTTTCAGCTGAATTGACTCTAAAATCCCTAACGGTATTGATCAGCTTCGTGGACTGTGATAGGAGTTTTTGATAACTAGCTCACATATAGAAACCTGAAGCTGAGAAGTTAATTCCACCTTTATTTCCATACAGTCTTCACGATTTAACTCAATTTATTACTTGAGGTACTCAATATCAGTGGATATTAATTTGAGAAAGAAGAAAAAAAAATTATCTTTTTCTCAGCAAAATGAAAGAAAAAGATTTTGTTTCCGAAATTCTCTAGGTTTTGCATCCTGATTTGGAAACAGCAGATTATGCATTCCCTCCCCCACGAACAGCTTTATCACATTCAAAAATGCTGGTAAGATTTCTGTGTTATTTTCTGTCTGACTTTCTTGAGTGGAAAACTGTTGAAATTTTAGACTAACTTTCTTTTAAGAATTTGTGTTTGCTTTTCCGTATACTTTATAGTATTATTGGTGGAGCAAAGAAATGCATTTTGCTGTTTAATAACAGTCTAATGGGTTGGAAGTTTTATAAAATCCAAAAGCCAGTTCAGTTTAAGAACACACATTGGGTGGTTTTGTGTAGATCTATTTGAACATGTGAAACTCTTAGGTGGTACAATATTTTTTTTGTACTTACTTCTTGCTTAAGATTGGGGTTTTTCATTGCTGAAGACAGGGAATGTCATCCAGACTTCATCTAAACTAATGGCAGAATTCTGCTAAGATCTCACTTTGAACAGGGAAGTTATAAATTAATATAATATTGTATCAAAATAAGAAATATTTTAAATTTGAAAGAAATTACCATGTTTTCAAGTAGCTAAAAAAGTCAGGGTGCAAATGTACCTGTTAAAATTTTAGAGAGCAGGAGAAAATGAACATATCTCTCAGTAAAGTGACCCATACAAAATTTAAGTTAAAAATAGAACAACACTGATCATGTTCCAATGAAGAATAAACAGGCATCTAGTAAAATATTCCAGTAATATATTCCAGCTTTATATAATCTTGTATATACCTTTTCTCTTTAAAAATAGGTTACAGGCTGTAACTTACCTAGGTTATATTTGCTTGTTAGTTATTTGATCAGCTGGTTACCTGATAGTAAATACAGTAGTTGCTGTGTGTAACATTTAAAATTAGAGTTTATTTAAAATATCCTTTGAGACACCATAAAACCCCAAGTCATAAAACAATTTTTGGGACCTTAGGTTTTTGACACCGCTGCTGAGATAAAATACTAGGGTGGCCTAGGATTTCATGTCAGTCTTTAGTGGCATCTGGGCCAGGTGGAGATGTCACTGCCCCAAGTCTGTCCCAGCTGTTCACATCATTTCCATTAATCTGTTGGTGTGTGTTTGTAAGTACTCTCTTACTCAAATAAATAAACCAGGACTTTAAAGACCTACTATTTTAAACTTTTTAAAGTAACTCTGGCTTATTTTGGCAGCAGAAGGTTGGCAAGTGGAGAGATGTGAGTTGGAAGAGTCCTAGACAAGTAGCTGGGCAAACCTGGAGCAGTCTGCTCATCTGGCAGAGCTGCAGCTGCTGGCTGTGGTGGGGTGCTCCGAGCCTGAATTCTCCAGCAGCAGCAGTGCCACCTTAGGCTCTTGTTATTCCCTGCTGCCCCTGCTCGCTCTGAAGACACTGCTTGTGTAGTGCTGCAGAACCACACTTATTTTAGGGAATAAATCCAGGCTAAAATAGTCTCTTTTCTTTGTTTCACAGCAGTTTTCTCTCATAGCAGTTGATTTGTGTGGTTCACCACATGACCACCCCTCAGCCACCCTGGCATTGCCCAGAGCCTGTGGTTCAGGCATGGGAAAGATCAGCAGGGGTGAAGGGTAGCTGTGTACAGAACCTGTCGTGGCCATCTGAGGACAGGGCAGGGGAACCTGGTGGTGTTTAAGGTCCCTTCCAGCCCTAACCATTCTATGAGAAAACCTCATACCTGTACAAGTATCTCTGCTTCATGTGCTGCACTGCTACACTGATGAATTTGTAGGCATTTCTCATTTAGTTCTGTACAAAGTGTGGAGAAATTTAGGATGCAAGGATGTTTTGACAGCATGTTCAATTACTGCTTATAGGATAAAGAAGTGCGAGCAATCTTCCTTAGGCTATTTGCACAGCTTTTCCAAGGATACCGGTCCTGTCTTCAGCTGATCAGAATTCATGCTGAGCCAGTCATTCACTTCCATAAGGTAAAGGAGGAGCAGTTATGTGTATTTATGGTATTCCTTTGTGCCATGTTATTCCCACAAGCCTGCCTTTTGAACAAGTGGTAAAGTTTAAAAACGTAAATAAAATTGGCTACGTGTGATGAGCACATCATTTTGGCACAGCACAACATCAGTATGTTTTAGTGAGACTAATTAGAGGGACAGTCATGAAATATACAACAAAGTTAACATTTACATTTAATACAAATAAACATTTGAGGAATCACTGTGGAATTTTGAAAACCTCTGTACATAATAAGACGACATTTCTTGAAGGTACTAGTTTTCTCTTTTATTACTGGTGAGATTTAATAAATATGTGCATCAAATTTCCAGTTCTGAATTTAGCTATAAAAATATACCATGTATAAGAAAAGATTTAAAAGTACCACTTGCTAGTATAAGCTGATGGGCTGGTGAAAATGTTTAACTAGTACATAACAGTTGCTTGTAATTTTGATGTTGATTTAAAAAGTGCATTTTTTTCTGTCTTTGTTGCAGGCAGCCTTCTTGGGCCAGCGAGGCTTAATTGAGAATGACTTTCTAACCAAAGTCCTCAATGGAATGGCATTTGCTGGCTTTGTGTCAGAGAGGGGTCCTCCCTTCAGGACCTGTGATCTTTTTGATGAGGTGAAAACTGTTTCTGTATTCCCAACTAAAGTACAGTGTACCTGTGACATTTCAGCATGGGAAAAACTACTGAAATGCTTCTGAATCCCCACTGTTTATTATATCAAGTTTATACTAATTATCTCAACTCTTATTTTCTGCTAAAGAGATATTTCTAGCTTACTTTCATAAAAATATGTATGACGTTAAATAGTTATATAAACCTTGGTAATGCTGTTCCTGTTGTCAGATTTGTAGCTTCATAATACATTGCATGTGCTAGTAGAGAATTATTTAAAGTTTATTAAATTATTTTGAGTTTATTAAATTATTTCGAATTTAATTATATTCTATGAAGTGTTAACAAACTCATTGAGAAATTTACATTAAATGCATATCCAACAATGTAAACTGAGACAAAAAAAATTCATTTTAAAAACCAATGCCATTTCTACTCTGTTGGCTTTGAGTTGAATGTAGAGTAAAAATAGAGTTTGATTTGAATTCTGTGTTGCAGTAGTAGTACCTATGAGAAATATGGATTGAGGTATAGAAGTGTGAAAGGACTTGTTCAGGTCTGTGGGAATTTCTGTCTGGTAGCAAACACTGCATATGAAACTGAAAATGTCTCATGTTCCAGAGCAACGTGACATCACACACTTTTCAGCATTCAGCTTTCTTTCCTTGGTTTCAATTTAAGATTAACATTTCATAACTTAAATAGGAAATAAGTTTTTTTAGTTGAATTATTAACATTTTTATTCTTTCTTCTTCTAAAAAAAGTTGGTGGCCTTTGAAGTCGAAAGAATTAAAGCTGAAGAGGGCAATCCACCAAAAATGATAAAGCATGTTAGAGAACTTGCAGAACAGCTCTTCAAAAATGTAAGTTGACAGTACCTGCTGCATCTGTAGAGTTGAGATGGTAACATTGAAAATTCTTATTTCTCAGATTGATCCAATATCCAGAAAATGGAAATGCTTGCTTGTGGTAGTCATCATCTACATTATGGCAAAAAACTCTGGAACTTTAACAATATCTGATTTTGTAGATGCAAAGGCAATTCAGAATAGCAGTATTGATTTATTGATGCTAATATTGATTTACACATAGCTACAACTACTTACCTATTTTTAGTGTGTATTCACATAGTGGCTATAAACTGCTATTTTCTCTGCTGCAAGCTGTCTATGCCAAATACATCTCTTTTCTTGCCTCTCGACAGTTTTTCTCAACATATGAAAACCATACATCCAGTTTGGCATAATGTGTACTTTCAGCAGTTCTTTCCTGCTGTGTGACCCAGTCCCCCTGGTTTGCGTGCTCAGCAAGCACTATTTTTTTTTTACAGCCTGTTTCTTGTACTCTTTAGGTTTCCTACAACACCATTTCCAGTTTAATTTTTGCCTTCGTGTAATGTTTATTTTACACAGTGTTTTTATAAAATCTCTTACCATTTCCTTACCTGGTTCTGGTGTGAGTTTTTTGTTTGTGGGTTTTGGGTTTTTTGTTTGTTTTGAGGTTTGTGGGCTTTTTTGGCATAGGCTGATCTCCTTCCCCCTCACACTTCTGTGGTTATTCAGACTCCACACACCATTATCTATTACACCATCAGCTGACACCTTTGTCACCCTTTTTTTTCTTCGTCCCACTGCCCCAAAACTGTGGTTTACACCTACAGTTCTGCAAAAAACCCCACAAGAACTCCAAATACTGATAAGTTCTGGGGTGTTTGGGGGTTTCTTTTGGGTTCTGTGTGTCTTTTCTGATGATGAGATTTATTTATACCGCTGTGATGGACCTGCTCCTTCACTATCACTGAGTCAGTGGCTTCACGGGAACACACACTGATAATCACTAAGTCAGTGACTTTGTGCATTGAGAAGTCAGGTTTCTGGTAGCTGTGCGTGCACCTATCTTTGACTAAATGTAGGTGATGAGTAGCACTGCTTCTTTAAGTTGTGCCTAGAGCTGTCTGATTTTAAACTGACTGCTTGATGTATTTTGACATCTTGTTTCACAGTTTTAATAGTCATAATATTGTAGCTGTGTCAGTTTAGATACAAGGGAGAGACAAGATCTGTTGGGGAGAGATAATGTTTGCATGAGTCTTGCTGGTGTAAGTGGAAAATCCAAGGCATTAGACCTTTAATTAGCCTAATAGCATGTACATCTGACATGACATTTGTGATGTCCAGGATTAAAGTAACTTTTCCTGTGTATGTCCTCTGAATCTCTCCTCTCACTGAAATGGACTGTGGAAGTTATTTTCCTTTTCTGGCATTTTCTGCCCTCTGTCCTTTGTTGCCCCCTCCTGAGAGTGTGTTCCCTTTCTCTCCTTTGCTTCCCCTGGCATCTGTTGCTCTCATACCCCTGGATTTTTGGCTGTTTCCATTAAATTTTCCTTTGCAGAGAATGCTCGTGGCTAAGAAGCTGCTCTGTTTTGACTGCTGTTTCTCATGTTGATGCATTTGATCTCCTTGTTGCCTTTTGCTCCTCTAAACAACAGTTTTAAGCTCCTGTTTACAAATTTTCTTTCAAACTTATTGTGCATTTACAAGAGAAACCTCATTGATGAATAGCACTCTTTGGCAGTGGTATGTAGCCAGTAATGAGTAACAGCATAGAGTCAAATTGGACAGCAGTAAATTCACATGTGATTGATGGTAACCCTGGTATAAATGAATGAAGAGATGAAAGTACCCCATTCTGTTTGATTACTAACCCCTGGAAAATGTGAAGTGTGATCCTATGCATGGTGGTAGATAGTCTCTCTAATGAAGAGCTTGACTGTCACATTAATTTATAATCAAGTTCTTAATATTCATTAGCTGCATAAAATCAACCTAAGTTAAGCAGTGATTTTCTTTTTCTCTCATTTTGAATTTTGCACATCAACGAAAATAATTTTATAAAAGCCTTTAACAAAGTTGGAAATATTAATGAGTCAAGGGTGATATGAATATGAAACATTTTATTACTTATCTGCATTAGATATTTGACTTCTTAATCTTTTGGAGATAGGAGATTCTCCAAACAGCAGTAAAATTAGACGAGACAGATGGTGACACTGCGTGATTCATTTTGTGTGTGACCTTTTCCTTTTGACCTGCAGGAGAATCCCAATCCCCACATAGCATTCCAGAAAGTGCCGCGGCCCACGGAGGGCTCCCACTTGCGGGTTCACATCCTGCCTTTCCCCCGGATCAACGAGGGCCGCGTGCAGGAGCTCCTCCAGGAAGGGCTGGCCAGGAGTCAGGGTGCCCCCCCTGCCACGCGGGGGGACAAGAAGTGCGTGGTGCCAGCGGGTCCCCCTGTGGGTATGTTCATTTGTTCCCTGCCTCACCTGGTTCTCATGGATAATTAGCATGACTGCCGTGTGTTGCTCCCAATTTTGTGTTAATACTGTATTTTTAGTGATCATAGCAAACTCTGGTGCGTAGACTTCAGTGTTTGCCTTTGCAATTTTAAAAGCTATTTTTTATCTGCCTTTACTAAGAAGTTGAACATCCAAAGAGTGAGGGGTGTAACTGCTAACAACAAAAAAGGATTTGATCTGAATTATTGAGTTGAAGAGTTAAATTAGATATTGTCTACTTGCCAAGGCCTGTTAAATATCACCATCGGACACTTGTAGGACTGGCTGAACAAAGCTTTGAACCATTTGAGTTTCTCCTTTGATACCAATGGGAGACATGTCAGTTACTGGAAAAAGGCAAAGTGCAAAGATGGCATCTGTCTCAAAATAAATATACCTGTATTTAAACATAAAGAGCAGATGTGAACATTGTAGGCCTGCAGATTGTCATTTTAATGCCAGAAAGTTCTATTAGACTATTAGTTATAGTCATACTCATCGATGTGAGTGATGGCATAAACCAGTATGGTTAGTAAACTTGCACGTGAAGTTGGCAGAGCTTTCAAAACTTTTAAAGGATGGGATCAGAATTCAACTCCATCTTTAAAAATTAGGCATCTAATCACAAGACTCCACTGAATTTTGTTCTTCTTTACTGCTTTTCTTCAAATAAGGTATTGCACTTGCCTAGGCATGATTGGCTGACTAGGCAGCAGTTCTTGAAGGATTAATTTGGGAACTTTAATGACCATAGGGCAAACATGACCCAACTATATCAAGCTACTGCAAAAAGGACAAACATCTTAGTAGGATGTATAAACAGGAGCGCAGTCAGTGAACCCCATGGAGAAATCTTTTCATTGTGCTCAGTAGGCCCTCAGCTGGAGTGTTTGTATCCATTTTTGGACACTGGAAGATTGTCTCCATGTTTGGTTCTGTTGGAGGGAATCCATAAGAAAGCAACAGGAATGACCAGTGGTCCAGAGAATGTGACCTACAAGGAAAGATGGGCGGTTGTTTAGACTGAAAAATAGGAGACTGAGGGGACACGTAATAGCAGGCTTTAATTATACAAGAGAGAGCTAGAAAAAGAAGGGGAATAATCTGTAATGATAAGAAATAATGGGTTTAATTGCAGCACAGAAATAGAGTTATTTGTCAGCAAGACATGGTAAAATGAGGATTGTGAGGCAGTTGGGTGGATTTCTTGTGAAGCCATGGAGTCTCTGTTATCACAGAACATTGGGAACATATTAGACAAACACGAGAAATAACATAAATAGTGTTGATCCTGTCTAGGGACAGCAGGGTGAACTAGATGGCCTCTTGAGGCCCTGGCCAGGCCTGTTTCTCTTTGGGTTTATGTAAGAAGAGAATGAACTCTCTTCACCTGCCTTTGCTGTTGACTGTATCATTGAATCTGGTACTTAGAAAATTTAGAGGATATGTGATTGTCTTCTGTTGTCTTTCTTCAAAAGGCTGGTTGCAAGAGAAGGGGTTTTTTTAAGAAGTTAATTTCTGTGTCAAAGCAGGGGGTTTGCTGGTTTTTTTCTGAGGAACAGCTTTCACACTTACACTCACTGCTGAACTATGTCTCAGAATCCTTGGATATATGTAGCTCTTTTTTATCTACTAGAAAGGCATATTCTACAATTAGATACTATTTTTTTGATATTATAGAGAAACGGAGAACGTTAGTTCTTACATTCTGAATTTTCTTGAAAAATCAGAGCAAAACGGTGCATTAAGAAAATAACATGTCAGCAATTTGGAATCTAGATAAGAGGTTTGTCAGGTTTTATTCCGTGTTGCAGAATTCTTGTCATGGCCATCTAAAAATAGTTATCCACTGCTACAAAATATGCAAGGCTGCGTAGCTCACTGCAGAACACACACACACATATTTATTATTAATTTGTGTTTATTTATGTATTTCACCAGTGTGTTAGAGGTTATAATCTCTTTGTGCCTGTATGAGACAAACAGAACAAATATTTAAGAGAATCAACTACTCCAGTTAAAATTCAGAGCACTCTCCTCTTCAGATGGTATAGGAAAACCAAAGATTTAGGATCTTGTGATCCCATCGCCTTACTAAGGGTATTTGCTTAACAAAATAAAAAGGAGGACACAGTAATTATTTTTTTTTAAGAAATTTCTGGTATTCTTTGTGGTTCTTGCAGAAGACATTTCACAGATGTATATTCTTCTTTTTCTTTGTTAGTTTCCATAATGGAAAAAGGAAGCACAGTTTTCAACAGTGCTCAAAGGCTGGAAGTTGTTAGAAACTGCATCTCGTTCATTTTTGAAAACAAATTTTTGGAGACTGAGAAGGTAATAAAATGAAATTTTACTTCTCCCAAATAACCCTCTGTTCTGTTAATGAGCAAATGGAGACTGGCCTAATCACAAAGTACATTTTCAAGTCTTGCTTCAAGTACTAAGGATTATTTTGGCCATTTAAATGAATGAAGTAAGCAATAAAAATAATCATCTAAATGCAATATTGTGTGTAATATGAGGCTAATGGATTTGAAAACCTGTTTCTAATACTACATGGGTGAGTTGAAAACCCTTTTTGCAAAATTTATTACTGTTATAAGTAGTATTGTCCACATAGTTTTTTTTTTTTAAAGAGGTAGGTGTATATCGGTCTAGCAGCATTAATTAGAAGATATGCAAACAAAAGGCATACGTACGTGTGTGCTTCAGTGTTTAACAGCCAATGCTCTCTGGAAATTTTCAGTACGGTCAACTTTGCTGGTTTTAAAAATCAGTGATTTGATAGAACTCAGAGATGGATATTAATATTTGGCATGTCTGTCCACTGAAATGTGCTAGTGAGTTGTCGTCCTCGACATTCTTATTTTCTCTTAATTAAGAAGTTGTCAGGTTTTGTAGATTCTGTTCATAGAGTTTTCAGTTACTGATTCTAGAACAATCAAACTTACAATCAAATCTAATTCTACATATGAAAATGACTGTAAAATTATTTTAAGGATTTTTTTGATTTCTCAGGGAAGTATCACCTCTATATCTCTGAGGCTGTGCAGATCAAGATAGAAAATGAGCTTTGCTTGAGTTATGGTGTCAAAATGCACATGGGAAAATTCGTAATAAAGTGTGGAACTCTTTTGACCCAGGCAGAGCACAGTAGTTTTTAACCTCTTTCACTTTCCAGGCACTTGGGAAAGTTCAGTGGGTTTTTGTCCCTCTATGTGATAAATTTGTCCTTAGCCAATAGGCTGCCTCTTCTTACTTACCTGTTACCTCCAGTCTAAAGGGCCACAGCTGATAATCACTGTTGTAGCATTTGCTGCATCTTTAAAACTTTGATATAAATATTCTGTTGGCACTGTTTTGGGATAAACTGCATGGCAGTCTAGTGGCCTCACTGCTATGAGAGGTATGCCACTTCTAAACCCATTTGTCATTCATTGCTTATCAGAAAACATGCTGGTCAGCCTTGATAGGCCAACTCCAGTCCTGGCCTGGCTGTGCAGAACAGAGCACTTGCTTTCATCCACAATAATCCATTTCTGATTTCACATCCATTCAGTGTCCGTATTACATGATTTCTATTTACAAATGTAGGTGAGAAATGCTGTTTAATGCATTTAGAAAAAAAAAAGGGGGAAAATTTAGTACTTGGTAACTCAGGCTGAATCAACCATTATGTGAAAGGTTGATATTCAAGCTAATGGGTAATTTCCACAGTTGTTCTTTACTGTCACTTGCAGTTTCTTAATGTAAAATGAATGCTGTTCAGTATGAGTAGTGCCATTTAATTTCATTTCCATAAAGTGAGATGTTCTTCTCTGCAGACCCTGCCTGCAGCTCTGAGAGCCCTGAAAGGCAAGGCAGCTCGGCACTGCCTGACCCAGGAGCTAGGCCAGCATGTTAAAGAAAACCGAGCAATCCTGGACCATCAGCAGTTTGACTACATTGTGAGAATGATGAACTGTGCTTTGCAGGTAAAGTGTGGCAAGGCTTTGGCCTTGATTGTCTTTCTCTTGTCATTAGGATAAGCAAAATTGCTTGGAGGGTTGTGGACAAGCAAAATAATTAAATTACTGGACCATGTCCTACAGTGATGTAGCAGATACTACTTGGTGGATTTAAGGTATTTTGTTGTTGAAAGAATAAAGGACAAAGCACTCAGGTCTGTACAGATCTGCCTGATATGACAAGCAGAAAGAAAACTGTTCCCATTATTAATAATTTAGATACAATTTAGTTTTGGTAAATATTGAAATGATATAACTTAATGGCTTGAAGTGCTTTTTTGTAATGAGTGGATCTTGGCTTTTCCAAGTCATTTTCAACCCAGAGTTCCTAAAACTTCTATCACCCACTGCTCAGTTAAAAAGAACGAAGTTTGTCTTCTTTGTCATCACATAGTTTAAGAAGAAAGCATGTTTTCTGCTTCTGTGGCTCATGATGGCAGTTCTGCTTGTCACAGTGACATTTTAGTTTGTCAGAGATTCACTGCAAGTGTTTGCAGTTCATCTCCAAAGTTAATTCTACTGACGAATTATTGTGTGCTGAATAAGCATCGACATTTGATGGCAGCTACATATGAAAGCAAAATATGTGGGTGACTTCTTTTGACTTTCATTTCAATAATTGGTCTGTTTTACCTTCACTTGTTTTCAATTCATCATCTGAAATATTTTATAGATTTAGATGTTTCCGGTCTGATGTCTGAGAATGTAGTAGTATTTTTCTTAATTTGTAATGTGATCACATTTGGTTATAATTTCTCTTTTGTTGACCCTGTCTAAGTTATTGTATCAAGTTTTGGATTTGATGGAGGCCTTAGTATTTTAATCCCACTCTCCTCTAACCTAAAAACCACCTAAGTTGTTTTGCAGCAGTTTGTTGACCCACATTTTTTAAAAGGCGGGTGCTGAATGCAGCTTTCACTGAAGTGCCGAAATAAATTAACGTTGACTGAGCAAATGCCACCTCAGGTCACCATCGAACCCAAGTTTTGTTGTGTTGCATTTCTTGATTGTTCACAGTAAGATGTTTTCTACTGTTGTGAAAGAAGGTAATCTTTGTCTGAGCAGTGGTCGTAGGAGCAAAATTACCTGCAGTCAGCAGATGAAAACTGCAGTTGACTGGCTAAAATTACACAGCACTTAGAATCTACTTTTTGGCACAGGTCTTCACCTTTTCCAAGCCCTAAATTTAGCCTTAGAGTTGGAAAAAAAATTGAATTTATCTGTGAAACTCTTATTTCTCTGTCCAAAATCATGACTAATGGAGTATTGCACCTGCTATGTATTCCATAGTTAGAAATTTTCTTTCAAACCAGAAAGCAGGATTGTCTAGCTTCTACTTTTTTGATCCTTCCTGGCTTAAAAAAGAATCCAGATATTTTTAGACAATAGGAACAAAATACAAATCCCCTTTTTTTTTTGTATCTTAGTCGAAAACTGATATCAGAAGAAAATGAAATTTGACTTTCTTAGGAAAGAAATACCGATATCACCTTTTAATAAAATAATAAAAGCCAATTTTGCTCTGGAAGAAAAACTTTTTTTCTTCCATCCCAGTGATTTGAAGGCCCAAGAACGAGCTTAAGTTGAAGGAAATCAATGTGTCTGAAGAGTTACTAAAATTAAAATAGGCTTTTTTTTCTCAATCAAAATAGCAAATATAACTCAAATCATGCAGGGGAAAGAGATCAGATAAGGAGGCACAGTTTTTATGCATTCCCACCCCCCCCCAACAATATTTTCATATCTTGGAAAATATAGAATGAAAGTTTTCATTTCTCAGGAATAAGCTTGGCCAGTATGAAAATATCTGAACTCCTGACACTGGCAGCGAGTTAGAAGCAAGTATTTTTATAATCTATTTTTATGACATATGAAGTTATTTATTGAGATAAAAACATGATTTACAATTTCTCCATGCACTTTGCTCAAGTGTGTTATTTGAAACAATGTGTAAATTTTGACATTTTGGAGCTTCCCTGTATCAATTCAAGAAAAAAGCACATTATCAAGAACTTACTCAAGTTTGCCCTTGCTGCAGGGGGACTCAGCAAGTCAGCATTTTGCTGTAGACACATGAATTCTGTTAGCTGCAGGTCATAGACCAAGTAATTTAAGTAGTGTCTGTTAAAAGACGCAAAACTCGTAATTTAGGAAATGTGGTCTTAAGTGGAGATGTAGTCAAGCTTTAGGGAAATACCACATTAATTATTGATGGGGTTTTTGGGGAGAGTTAGGTTGCAGTATGGCTTTAAGACCTCACTGAACTACTGGAATTGTAGAAACTGCCTCAGTCCTACCACCAGATTTTTCTGTTAGTGTTATTGCGTGTTCCCAGTGGCTTCTGCAAGATGCAAACTGAAATCCTGCTGTGGCTGGAGGCACATAGAGGGTGATCCAACAGCCGAGAGGAAGGGAGGGGAATGCCCTGGCAGAGGTGACAGGGTGGGCAGAGCCCTGGCTCCCTGCTGGACACGCTGGGCTGAGTGGGGGCGTGTGTGCAGCAAGCTCCAGTCCCATGGTTTGCCCTGGGACACACCAGTCTCACCTGCTCCTCCAGGTGGGAAATCTGATGCTCTCCAGCCTCCAAACCTCTGCTAATGATGAGGTGAATTGTTGCAAACTGATAAGGTGAATTGTTGCAAACTCAGCAAGTCAGCATTTTGCTGTAGACACGTGAATTCTCTTGGATGCACGTCATAAGACCAAGTAATTTAAGCAGTGTCTGTTAAAAGACACAAAAATCTAAGAATTTCAAAAGATGCAGGTTGGCCGTTTCTGAGAAGTGTCTTTTGGACTGAATTCTTTGTCTTACTGTGAAGTGCTGTGTGTTACAAAATCAGGAAGATTGCACTCTGCTAGTCTAATGCCGAACCCTCCATTGCTAGTCAAGATTTTTCTGATTGTTCAGTGTCAGGTTTTTTCATTTAAGAGAATCTATTCCCTTGTTTTACTGCAGTCCATAAAAGTAAAGGTCAGATGCTTTTTCGGAGCTTCTGGATACTCATTTTGTGCATGAAGAGCAGGATGTTAACAAAATGCTTGTAATAATCCCATCATGTATGTTATTGCTGGTCTCATATCTGTCTGCTACCACAGGGCTTGAGAAGAGATTAAGGAAGCGAAATAAAATACTCCTACTATTGCTTCAAGTGAATTGCTATTTTATTTTAGTGAACAATTACATAGGCTGTATTTCCCCAAGTATCTGATCTAGCCATTTTGCAACTGAGAGGAAGTGAGGGTGGCATTTTACCGATTTCTCTAGAGATGGCAAAACTCGGGCTTGCCACATCTCTGGTGGTTGTCAGCTTGAGTTCTCTCAGTCCAAGAGAGGCATTCTTTTAAACTGTTCTTCTTTCAACTGGTAACAGGTTGCCAGTTTTGCCAAGCAACATGCCTGTGATCTGTGGAATAGTATGTTAGTTTCATATTAATCTGTTTTATTTAGCAGCTGTGGCAGACTGTAGGAGGCCTTACAAATAAAGTAAGGTGTGATGTAGCAAGTCAGTACTGAAGTGTTAAAAACACGCTTTCCTGTGTTTGAGAAGTATTGACAATTACTGCTGCTGACATGGAAATGAGAGAAGTATTTCTAATCGATTTTAGTAGTAAGGAAAATCAAAATTACATGGAGATTGTACTGGTCATTCATTAAAGCAGATATCTTCTGATGAGGGCAATTAAATCCCTGGTTACTTGCTTTTATCTCTGCTAGGAGTTGTCACTAACCACTTGCTAAAAACTTTATTGTCATGCCCTGAGTAAGACTTTTTCCCCTGATAAATCATGTACTGTGGCAACATTTAAATCAGCCTGTCTTACAGCAGTGATTAATGCCTTAGATAGAGGAGCAGGAGCATTATTTTTTGTTCCATATGTTATGTGACTAAAGTACTGTTAAAAACATCTGCAGTGTTGTGAAAGCTTAATACATTGGTTGCAGTTGAGTTCATTCAAACAGATACCACTGCAGATAAAAATGTGAAATTATAACTCTAGACACTATTTTAGTCTTACTTGCTTTTCTCTGCTGTGATGCAGAAAAATTTGCAGTTACACATAAATGCCTATTTCAAATGTTTTACTTTCTGTTTTAATTTTCTATAATGACATTTGCTGACATCTCAGAAAAAATACTCAGGTTTTTTTGCAACTAAAAGGCCTTTTTTTTTAGCAGGGAAACACTTTTATGTAATTATGTTTTCAGCAACACACTGTATTTTTAACACTTGTTTAGAAGTCATGTCTCAGTTTGCATACTTCTCCATTCATTTATTGCAATCATGACTTAGCCAGAATTTCAGTTGCCTCTCTGACTTTCTTCTGGCAGCAGCAAGTGAACAGTGTATTTTGAAATGAAGTAGCACCTAATTTGATAAAGTGGTAGTAAAAGCAAGAAGAGGCCTGAAGAAACTGTGGGGATGGTATTTGATAGTCTGAAACAATTTTCATATTAAAAAGATATTAGAAACAATTTGCATAGAATATTTAACAGTAAGTCTTCCTAAAAAAATTAATTTCTGGGGAAAGATTCTCTTCAGGTAGTGCAGGACTGTGAGACACCTTCCTTGGGTAGTTGGAGCAGATAGAACTTTTCATCTCAAAGGAAGAGCTCCAGGATGTTGCGGTACAACCCTGCCTCTGTAAGATGTTGGTCAGTAATATTGCCTAATTGTGTATTAATGCTTTTGTTTGGCAAATGTGAGTCAAACGGGAAAACACATCTGCCCCAGACATCTGGATTCTTCATCTAAATGTGGTTAGATGGGAAAAATGTGCATAAAACTGATAAATACGTAAATACTCTTAAAATTCTGGTCTTTAGCTGCATGAAAGGAGTGAGGTCTTCCTGTGATGTGATTTAATTTGAGAGTTCCACAATCATTGATGCTGGTTTAGGACCTTCTCCAGTGTCACGTCTGTGTGAATAGACACGTGTTGTACCACTATAACTGAGAGAATATCTTTAAGAGTTGACTAATTAGTCATTGTTTTAGTGCTTTAGGTAGTTTTTGATAGATCGCTGCGGCTTTTCATAGTGGCAATAACCAGATGTTTATTTTCAAACAGATTATACTGGATATTCTAAAAGTATACTTGTAGTATATAGTATGAAACACAACTGTAGGAAGTCTTAGTAGCAAGCAGGACAAAATTAAAAATGTAACCTGTATTAGGTTTCAACAAAGGCACATCTGGGCCATCATCTGTTCTCCAACATTGGCCAAAAGCAGATGGAAGATAATACTGATTTATTTTGCCTCTAGAACCTATGATTCTTCTGTATCGCTTTAGTGTAATAAGGGCTTCTTTGTAGCACTTACTATGCAGTCTGTTGTGAAAGAAACTTTGATAAGCAAAATTAAAAACAGTGGCATTCTACAAATAATATTACATTAATTTTTCTTAGGCAAATAACTTTTTTGTTATTATCTGCCACCAGATAAAATTTAAAAACCTATCAGTCAGTTCTCAGAATTCAGAGGTTTGCGAATACTGCCCAATAACAAGAAAAGATTTTATTATTCCTGAGAGAAAATCAGCTCGGTGTGTGTGTCATATGATTCAAATTCTTGGCAATATCAAGGTTACATGAACTAGCATTTCTCATATTTTATGTTGAAAACTATGTTGCTAAACATCTTTATTTTGGAGGGTTACAGTAGATTTCTCTCCTTTTGGACTTTTATTTCGTGACCTGTCTTTTGTTACTCAGTTTGACTTGCATTCCTGGAAGCAGAGTCTCAGAATTCATGTTTGAAAAACAGCACTATTTGAACATATTTAAAGGTATTTTAAAGCATAGAAAATCTGA
Source organism: Rhagologus leucostigma (assembly GCA_013397725.1). NCBI lineage: Eukaryota > Metazoa > Chordata > Aves > Passeriformes > Rhagologus > Rhagologus leucostigma. Next base: position 2,719,462 of record VZTD01000747.1, on the reverse strand, counting down.
CATGAAGAGAAATCATGGGAGTTTAACAGGGCCACACTTAATTCTATTAATTCATCAGTTATTACCAGTTTGATCTTTCTCATCATGTTAGATGTACTCATGGTATTTTTTAAGTGGAAAAAAAAAGGAGATTCCAGTGTTTAGGGCTTGGGCTTCAAGCTTCCAGATTTAATTCTGTATTGTGCTGAACATGGTTTTGGTTGGGGTTTTTTTGGTCACATCATGTGGTTTCTCTGATACGTGATTCCCAAAAAGTAGAAATAACAGCTTTATCATCCTGCTGACTTTTTAGGGGGTCCACCTATAATATTCTGGAGTTAATAAAAGAAGTTGCTATTCCTGAATCTTTCTGACAGTGTCTTTTCCCCCAGAGGTTGCACACAGTACCAGAATATCATTGCGCTGATATTGAATTGATAGTGCTCACCTTATTTTCTCTAGAAAAAATATGAAAATACACTGTATAAGATTGTATTGTTGATCAGTTTTCATTTTTCCTTTCTTCGCTCTGAGGAACATACTGTTTGTTATACTCATCCCATGTCATAGGATGGCCACAGAGTCCAGGAAAATTCCAGTCAAGGGCATCTCCTTATGAAATCCAGAAAACGGTGTTTCTTTCTTTGCAGGGCTGCCTCTGTGTGTCTGTATCATGGCGTAGGGGTGTGGGTGGGTGGGTGTGTGCTGCTGTCACGGGCACTGCCAGCTTACCTACCCCTGCTGGAGGGCCAGTCAGTGTTCCCTACACTGCAGATGTCAGGGGAGGTGACCCCTTTGGCATGGCAGTAACTATTCTTTGGGCCAGGACTCTCCTTGTGGAGGTGACAGCGTCCAGGTAATTCCTTCTTGCATCCTTGGGGACATCAGCGTGTGCAGTGGTGTCCCCAGCGAGGCGTCTGGCTGGTTCTGCGTGTGTGTCCGTGCCTCAGGGGGGTTGTGTCCAGCTGTGTTAAACTGCCTCTGTGGTTTTAGCAAGGATGGCTTTTTGATGACCAGGCAGCGGAAAACCATGGCTGCTTTTCACACTGGGGCTGTGCCAGCAGTGCTGTTCAGGAATGAGCTTGTGCGTGGCAGGGAAATTCCTAAATTGCTGTTTTCCTGCAGACTTCCGAGACCCTACTTCTGTTAATCTTGACTTCTGCATGGACCTACCCTGCGTAACTATTGCACAAGACTGTTACTTAAGGAAAGGAAAAGAGAGGGATTAGCAGAAATGAGAGTGCCATGGTGTGCTGTCCATTCCTGCATCTGCCTTCAACTTGCCTCCCTTCTTTCCTGGCTTCTCACCAAAACATGTGGTGTTCACACACTTCCTCCTCCTCTCGCTGTATAACATGTGCATGTGCATGCATGAGCGCAGGGGTGATCCAGACATCCATGTCTGCCACACAGAGAAATGTATGCACTTAAAGATAAACCCAGTAGGAAGTAGAAGTCAAAATAATCCCCAAGTCCTGCTCTGGTCAGAGCAGCCTGTTCAGAGTGTGAATGAATGTGTATTTCCAGCATGCATCTGGAGGGCTCTGGTTGCAAGGAGTCCCCTGGCTTGCTCCAGGTCTCTTGCTGCTAACATGAAAAGGGATTAAAAATGCTGGAATGAAAATGTGACAGCATCCTACTTTTTCGTGATATAACTTGCTATAAATACAGCTTGATTTTTAGACCGGAGGGTGTGGGAATATTGTTTATGCCTTATTTACAATTCTGTGCAGTTACCAGAGCAGGTTTGGCCTTGTTTTAAGGGTCTTTGCTTAATATTTTATACAAATATCAAATGATAGCGGGGTGTTGGTTTTAATACAAGAATAAGCAGAACTACACGTGAGCAGTGTCCCCAGCAGCTCCTCTAGCTGGAGGGGGAGCTTTGGGGCTCACAGGGGAGTTTCCCTGAGCAGCTCCCTGGCGTGGATGAGGAGGGTGCTACAAATCCACCCATCCCAGGTGGATCTCTGAGCTGTTGGGCAGCTGGAGCAGGCTTTACTCAGGCTTTAGTCTTCATAGATGTCTCCTTGTTGCTGGCCTTTTATTCAACCCTCTCGCATTTGTTGGTGGTGCAGGACGTGCTCCCCTGTGTTTGCTCACACGCAGGTATCTCACTGAAACCATGTAGCTCCTTGGAGTGTTGACATGGTAAGCTCTGACTGCTCTGAAGTGTTCATTACTGTTAATTGTGGCCTTGTGGTTGCCAAGTGTTCCTAATAACTCTGTGTTCTGAATATTTTTGGTCATCGTGATGAAAAGCAGACGTGTTTGTGCGCTGCTCACTGCTGTAAATAAAACAAGTCTGGGTTAGGAATTGCGTTGTACTGCTGTGCAGTTGCTGTCCAGCCTGGGAAAGAGGTGGACTGATGAAACGTAGTAAAAAACAAACCAAAACAAAAAGTCTTTCGTTTTGGAAAGAATAGGCATTTTGCTAATATAATAAGCTATATGAAATCAGTGACAGAATTCTGTTTTTACAGGTTTTATATCTATAAAAATAAGGAAGTAACACGTGGAATTTTGGTTTTATCTTAGCTGTTATGTGTGTTTATAAGGTGAATTACAGGACAGGTCCATAGTTCCCTATAGAGATGTGTGTAACCCTGTTGGGTATGTGTACATGGACTTCCTCTGCTCTGAGTGCCATTTTATGTGTTCAGTGAGTGACAGAATAGTGCATGGTGCTGATTTGCTGTACCCTGCAGTGACTGTTCCACTGTGGCCACACATGTGCACATGTGCATTTCTAGGAAAAGGAGTGCCTGTGTGATGTGGTCTCTGATCTTCCTTCCCCTGCACTTCACCCTTCAGGTACGTGGTAAGCCCAGGTAGAGCAAGGTGTGCTGCCTTGACCACCAGGAGACACATGACATACAGACAACTGGTTTGTTGTTTCTGTAAGGAATTTTATGAAGCTTCTGTTTCTAAGCGTTTGATTTTACAGGAATTTGCATAAAAATTAATAATGGATAAGATAATTTGCATAAAAATTAATAATGGCAAGAGCCTCATTATTTTTTGCATACATATCATTTGTAAAGCAGGAAGAAGATGGAATATCCAAAGTCGTCTAATCATTTGGTTGCTGTCATGTTTGCATAACCTTTGGTTTAAACAATTGAGATCTTGGCAGCTTGCATTCAAAAACTGAAGGGTGATGCTGAGATAAATACCGTAAAACACAGGCCAGTTCTGGGTTTTGTCAGTATTTTGTGTAAACTTTGACAAATGCATTAATATGACAAACAAACAGTAGTGAACTGTGTGACATTTTAGAATGATTTTTAAGGAAAATGCGAAAGGATAGATTTCTTTACAGTAAAATACCTACCTCTACTGTTATATTAAAAGTGTGTGCCATTATAGGTCAGGAACATGAAATAAAGGTGTAAACAAAAGAGCATTTGACAATCTACATATGTTGTAAAAAATTCTTGCAGCTGTTGACATTCTTTCTCAATATTACAGCCCAGCATTATGACTTAAATTAATTGGCTTTTAGGATGCATGGAAAATGCCAAGTAAACATGCTTTGATAAGGATTATTTTTAGTAATTCCCTCCCTGTATGCACTCAGGGGGGCAGGCTTTGGTATCTAGTGGTCCAACAAAGTATTTAAAAATTAGTTTACCTAATGTCTATAGATAAAACAAACAAATCCCACAACCCCTTTTTCCCCACCTCTCCCCCAATTCTTGGACACTTAAGTCCAAAACTCCACTTGGGAGCTAGGAATTGGAACTGGAAATGCATGTTTAACAGTCTAAAGTCCCACGATGTTTGTAAATGAACTAATTGATTCGATTTTCTATCCCGATTATTTGACTTTTGAGGACAAAAGCAACTTATTTTGATTAAATTAAGTCCTCTAGTCAGTTGAACACCTTGTAAAACCTTTACTTGGAATGTTAATTGATTAAACATCCCTTTAGAGAATACATATCCTTTGTTATACCTAAGTTCTGTACAATTGGCATGTAATATTCTCTATCCCTTCCAGGTGTATGGAATGAAATACCTTTCTAGATCTTACTCTAACTGTGGTAATAATGATAATACACTTAAAACCAACTTGGATTATGAGGGTGCCATGATTTTCAGCACTTCTTCTTTAGAAACTTTGTATTTTTCCTTGTCTGCATTATGATATTCTGTTTGTAGTATTCTAATTTCAAATTCAAGATACAACCTGCATGTGAAAACAATAGGCATCAGAACTGATTAATTTAAAATCAGTCCAGCAAACCATAGTTAATTATTCCAACCAATTTAATGCTAAGGTATTTTCTAGAGATTTTCATCAAAACCAGATATGTAGCACTTCTGTTTTATTGTTAAAGCAGTGGTGAATTTTGACTGCATCATCGCAGTCACGTCTCGTTCCACAACTGGGCTCCAGCAGACGACACAGTAGCATCGTGCTGTGCTTGTGCACCCAGCTCTCACCCTGTGTAGTAATTTAGAAAACCCAAATCTTCGTTATTTTAGTTTCTGTGCATAGGTGAAGATTCAAAGAAGAAGGATGGTAAGTAAGAGTATATGAAATTTTCAGTAAGTTGTTGACGAGCAGTAGGATGCAGCAGGATAGCAGCATGACTGGCAGGATGTCTCACAGGACTGAACCAAAAGCTACGCTCCTCAATGTCCTTGTAAGACAGCAAAGAACAAGATCCAGAATTTTAGCAGCATAAGGAACTTGGACAAAATGTGGCCAACAACACTAGAGAAGGTAATGGGTACTGTGGGATTCGTGTCAACTCTGATAGTGAAGGTCTTCCTGAAAGCTTGAGGTTTTCTTTGCTGCTTAGAACTGCAGATAAGGTAAAAGAAATAAGCAGATGGTTAAATGCATCAGGCTATCTACTCATATTCCTTGTTAGGAACAGACACAGATAAGAAATACTTATCATTTGAGTCATCACATTTATTGTACATGGCTGATAGTTCTTGCTGATACAGTGTGTTTCATTCAGTATATGCACTAAATAATGCCGAGCTGTCCAGAAATTAGGTGTTGATCTTCAGAATTGTGTTCTGCACTCATTTGGTGATTTGCTAGTGTGTTCTCTGGATTCGGAGTCATGCTGGTTTTAGGATGCCAAAGCCATTGCTGATGCTTAAACTTCTCAGTTTTTGTTTTCACTAGCCGTTCTTTTTTATCCAGCCATTGCAATCTGGCTCATCCTTCGGAAAGCTCCAAACATGAATTGTGAGGAAAGAATTTCAAACAGTATGACTATAGCTGGGACTTGGAACTTCACTATTATTTCACTGTACCCCAAGGTACAGAAGTTTTATTAAACTCCTCATTGCCATTTGCTATGATTAACATAGCAGAACTATCCTTTCTGCATTTTTTCTTAAAATGTCAACAAGATAAGAACAAAACGGACAGGTGTTTGGAACAAAACCTTCTGGAAGGAAGATCAGATAGCCTAGGAGAAGATTTGTCAAGGTTTTAAAATGGATTAACTGGTGACCCAAAAGCTGGCAAAGAAGGCTTTCTCTGTGGCTAGTTAGCTGGATGTTGCTACTAGCAGTGATTTAGAAGGCTGTGGAACAGAAAGGGATCATACCAAGATTTCCTAGAATTTGTATCAAAGAAAGAATTTTGCTGGAAGGCAGTGCTAGTACATTTCTGCTTCTTTGGTCTACACAGCGAGCTCAAGGATGTCTTTTTTCCTCTGGTTGTGTTTGCCCTGCCAAACTGTTTTTACAGAGAACAGGAATTTTTTCAAGGACATCCAAACATGCCTCTTCAGCTAGATGACCAACTAGCATGTTCTGGGAGTTTACTTTTTTACTTCTGTGATGCCTTGAGTGGCTACCTAGAAACGAGACTAGGCAGGAATAAGGGAATAAAGGTAGGTATTTATTTGAAAGGCCTCCAAAGGTACACCCTGGGGAACCAGAGACTACATCCAGGATGGACCCCAAGATGGACGACAAGTCACGAATTCTTCCCACTTTTATAGGTTTGGTCCATTTGCATATCAGCATAAATTTGCCAATTAAAACTTTTGCTAATGATGTAATTTCTTCAATTTCTCCACCTCTCTAGAGGCCCTAGTTTGCACCTTTTGGGCCTAGGACAGTCTGGGAGTCCTTGAATAACAAGCTTGGAGAGGCTTTGTTATGTCTAGCTGACATGAGAGAACAGAATATACCCGGCTACAAGAAACTTCAGAGTTACAACTAGGCAATATAGGATTTGAAGAACATAAAAGCTAAAACCTAAGGCATCATCTGTAACCAAAGGAGTTACTCCATGGAATTCTAACCTTGTTTCCTGAAGCTGCTTGAAAATCCCAGAGAAAATTATCAATTCAGCAAGCTTTAAAAAAGAAGGATTCTGAGGGTAGTTCTACAACTGCCAGTTCAAAATTGTTTTACTGTTTCTTCCATTGTCTTTATCTCTTACAAAAAATGCTTCGTGCTTGTTTTCATTCTTAGAAAAGCAAACATTTTATTAATAATTAAGAAATTAATTTTTAATAAACATTTCATGAGAAACAGTTCCCACATCTCCCGTGCATTTATCATACTTTTATTATTGAATGATCAAAAAGTGTAAGATTTCAAATGAAATCTGTATCTGTATGAAAGAGGTGGCTGCTGTAACTGTACTGAAAAGTACAATCAGAAAGTTAAAATACTTAACATGAGGTTAAATAAAAATAGCGTATTTTCTATGTTTTCTTTTTTCATAGTTTAAATATTTGTATTAGAATATATATTTCATTGATGGATGTTATCTTGGAGGGAGCACTTAACTAAATCAAGCAGACTTGAAATCTCTGAATCTCTTGGGCGTTTCAGGCTTTGTTGCAACATTCTTCCTTGGTCACACAGATTTGATGTGTTAATCAAGGTGGACACAGCTCTACAACATGCTGCTAATCGTGTACAACATATGTCTGTCAGTTTCCCAAATTTGCTTTAAGTATTCTTTTCTATGAACTATTTATCCTTTAAATGACTTTATCGCTGGAATTTTTTTTCTCCGGAAAAATAGGATATTTCTGATAACGACTCTAGTAACATGATTTTTTCATGGTGTGCAGTGTGTCTAATTCTGGTTGTTGTTGCAAGGTTGATTTTTGGATTAAGCAACTTCTACAACAACTTCCATTAATGTTGTTAAAACTGCAACTGCTCTTTGAAACGTAACAGGAGATTTACATTCCAGTCTATTAAGGAACAGAGCTGTCTGGCAGCAGGGTTGGCAACAAGGGATTTTAGCTTCTGTCAAGTTCACCAGCACAGCTAATACAGTGCGTCATCTGTGCCTGAGCATGGAAAAGCCCTTGCTGGATGAATTCAAGATTCACAACCTTATAATCAGAATTACCTCAGAAAAACCCACAGAACGGCCCTTGTCATCCTTGAAATTCTGCAGCCATTGCAGGTCATCCCAGAAATATCCTCTTCCAGCAGCTGACACTTGTTTCATGGATCCAGAAATGGAGCTGCACCAACAAAGCTGATCCAAAAAAACTTCTTCCAGGAGCAGCTGGTCATTGTCGTTCGTGTTGTCCTTTGGTGCAGCTGTACGCAGACTATCTGGTGCCCCTGCCAAAACTGTAGCAAAGCTTTTCAGTACTATCAAGGTTGGCTTAAAAAACCCAAAGCTGTCCTGCAGCGAGATGTCAAATGCATGTTGAAAAGAGACCCTACTTTTGGCAGCTTGTGGAAAATATATCTGTCAGAGGCAGTGCTACAGCCATGCAAATATGGGCTTGGGTTCCCAGTAGCACCTGCCAGAACCCTATGGATGCATTGGACATAGATGTAGATATAGATACATAAGATTGGCATCACCTTTCTTGTCAGTAATTTCTGGCTGTGCTGGTTGAGCACACTGTTTTTTCTTTATGTATTTATTTGGGCTTTTTGGGATTCTTTCAGTTGTGCATTCTCCTGATAGTTTCAGTTTCTTGGTTCAGATCTATAAACTTTCTAATTGTTTTGTTCTTTTGCCCCTGCTGTAACTCTTTGTGAGACTAATGTTTTAGGATTTTTGACTTGGTTTGACACGTATAGCACAGCACGTGGCTCTTGGTGCTGTTCATATGCAGTTCATGTTTCTGCATGGAATTACTCTGTCCCTTGTGCAGAGCTTTGTCTTTGGGAAGCTCAGGAGGCTCTTTCAGTCTGTGTCTGCCAGGCTGTGATGCCAGTTAGCAGCAGTCCTGTCCTCCAGTGTATTTACCACTCTCCCAAATTTGATGTCAGTCAGAAATGTGATGAAGATGCATTTCGTGCCATTTTCAGGTTGTTAATGAAAACATTGACCACAGCATCAGACCCTGAAAACATGTTTCAGAACTGCCTGCCTGCTGAGCCTTGAGCCTGACAGTGCAATCAGTTTGCTACTCTTTCATCCAGACTTCATCTCCCAGCTTGCCCACGAGGGTACCAAAGGAGCCTGCAAAAGACAGGCTGCTCTTTCCTCAGATACAGAGCTTGTTATTTCATTGAAGAAGGTGATCCAGTTTTCCTTGGTCAGCTGGCGCTTTGTGTTCTAAATCACTTTTGTGTTCTTCCTGTGTCTGGGAATGCTCTCTATGAGGACTTATGCTCCCTCTAATGCTCCCTGCAGTCCAGCATGTAGCTCCCCCAAACCTGTTCCTTGCCTTCTTTGAGCTGTTGTCAAAGGTTTTATTTCTGGTTCCCCAGAAAATCAGTTGGCAAGAGACTGATTCTCCTAAGGGGAGAACTTTGGGGATTAGAAGTTCTCTTTCCTAAGATGATGTCATTGAGGTTTTTTAGCATAAATAAAAAATTATTTTGCTATCACGTGCTATTCAGTGGAAAATTTTCAGTGAGCCCTACTTCCAAGTTACATTTCATCAGACACTGTTCAGTTTCTCCATAGTGAACTAGACTCAAAATCTTTTGGTAACTGATTTGAACTGAGCGTTGACTCATTACATGACAGAAGATGGATGTAAAATTCCACTTCTATCCAAACGTTATTATTCTGAAGTGAAAACCTGATTTTTCAGTGAATCACTTTACATACGCATATAAATCTGATTTATTTTTTTTAGGACTTCATTACTGTTAAGTTGTAAAAGTTGTATAGAATGTGCACTGATGATGTGGTGCATTTTTATTAAAAGTATGTGAAACTGGAAAATCACATGAAACTTCGTGAAGAACAGCAAAATTGAGTTAAGCAAGGTTAATGTATTTGTACATATTTGAAAGTTTATGACTTTGCTTATAATTTCGGAGAGGAGATGCTGCTGGGAGTAAGGATACATCCTGTGTACTTGTGAACTGATTTGCCAATACCTAACTGGACTATACTGTAATATGGCATCTATTTTAATAGTTCTTCCAATGTCTTAAGCGTTTCTCTGTTATTCCTTAACTCAATTAAGCAGGCTGGCTGTACAGCAGTTTACAGAGTATCCTGTGTTAATGTTTTGCAGTGGCTGCAGAAGTGCTTTGGTCTACCAGAGCTGTAGGAGTACACTGCAGTTCATAGATATATGAAATTAATAGATATATTAGGAATTAATCACCTTCTCCAACTGAGCAGTTAATGGATATTGATCACTTTTTTGTCGTGAACTGCAGTGTATTCTATCATTTGGGTGTTGTTTGTCAAAACTTTTTACAAATTGCTATGCAGGACCTTGTATCACAGCTGGTGTAGTTTAAGGTTTGGACAGAGTCACTGTGAATGAAGCCCTGCTGTGAAATAAAAGTCAAAAGGCATCTTGGCATCCCAACCATTTCCTTGGGAGAAGATTACAGCCTGAGTATGTTGAACTTTATTGCCATGGGCCTCATGACAGTATTCAGAAACATGCATGGCATTTCTGTTAAAGAAACTCAGATGTGCTGAGACGCGAGGGATGGCATTCTTGTTTTTATCAGTGTCTTGCAAAAAAAGTGAAATGTTTTTAGGCTTTTGGGGTACAGTAAAAATACAGTGACAAATGTGTAATTTATGCACATAAAAATTGAGGTTCCCGATTTCCTAAACGTAATTTGTAACGAGGAGGAGGAAATGACTAACCTCAAGCCTAGACGGAAATGTATTTATTGAGAAAGAGTGGGGGTGGAGGGGGCTTGACAGCTCTTCTTTGAGTGAAATGTTGTTTCTTGTTTTCACTTGCAGTGAGATCAGGAGTAGGATGGAGCTGCATAGAGAAAATCTGTTGCATTTGCTAGCTTGTGAACGTGTGGAGTAAAGCAAAAGGAAACTTAAAAATCATTGAACACAATGTGCTTGTGTAATTGCATCTAAACTGCTTCGATTGAATTCTGTTCCTTATACCGCTGTGCTTCAAGGGCAGGCAAGCTTATGAGAATTCAGGGCCAGGTGAAGACAAACATGAAGTTCTTCAGGAAGTAAAATACCTCTAAAATAAAACTGGATCTTGTGCCTGGAATGGCAGCTCTACAATACCTTGCATCCTGCTGTTGAGAGAATAGGTTCCTTAATTAAATGGTCATTCCAAAGGCTTCTAATCAGGCAGAAAGACCACAAAGTCAAAACAGATCAGTGAGGATTCTCCTGGGTTGGGTGCTGTTCCTTTGTCTTGTGCACTGGCATCACTCTGTGGCGTGATGGCCATGGAGGGTGAAGCAGCTGTTACATGTGGCATAATTCAGAGCACAGGTCAAGTCTGTGATCTGGACTTTGTGTTCAATTATTGCTGTCAGACCGGGTAGCAGTGTGAGAAGCTGCTCATCAAAAGCCCAGAGAGTGATTCTGATCAATGTTAAACCTGGAAACCATAGACAGTAAGAGTGTGCTTGTCTTGGTTTTATTAACTGTGAATCCCTGCAGCAGTGTTTAAGCAGAACAAAAGTTAAATTAAAAGCTTGTGTTAATGAGCGACACATTAAGTGTGTTAGGGTCCTTTATGAAGAAAGAGTTGGTTTTTGTGAATTAATAATTTTGAAAAGCTCTATATATTCTTAGCAAAACAAGAAGTTTTAAAAGTAATGAGAATTATGTAAGGCAGTATCTTCCAAATTTTGAGTTTCTTCTTGTAGTTCTGCTAAAAGATAAGACAACAGGTAGTCAGCTCTATGGACCTTCTCAGTATGTCTACTTTCCATCCTATTTCTCAGGTCCCGGAAGAGTTCCAGTTCATAAAATTGTAGCTGCTTCAATAACGTTTGATTTCAGCTTTGTCAACAAAAAAAGGAAAAGCTTGATCCCACAATAAATCAGAGCATCAGCTAGCATTGGTGGTAACTTCACTAGGCAAAGCTCTATGTGAATGTTAGCAAGAAAGTAAATGCACATTAATTTTCACTGAAAAAAGCAATTTTGCTTATGCTTCCAATAAGAAGATTTAAAACTTTCTTGTTGAGTTAATTATGTGATATGTTAGTAAAGGTAATATAAGTGATTATTGTCATATTGGCATTTATTCCAACAAACTGTAATTTTAACTATTGCTTTAGGTGGTGGCTTTATCTGTGAAGTTAAAACTTGTGGTTTAAATACTTTTAAAAGTTACTTTGGAAATTCCAAATAGGTCTGTGTCTTTTCATCTGTTTCCAGACAGCGTATAGTTATATTCGCTATAATTAGATATTGTGAAATTGTCAATTTATTTACTTGGATTTTCAGCTCTGCAAAGATTGGATATAAAAGATGGAAACATCAATTAACGTAGAATAGGTTTTCTTTGGTCAAAACTATCATTTGTAATTGTTCAATTGCATTAATATTGTATTTGTATATGAATGGATAAAATTTATGCAGCTTATCTAATGAAAATGAAAAATAACCTCATTAATATTAAAGTATAGTTATGAATAACATTGCAGGTCTACCTGGTGAATCCCTATTCCTTTTAGCAAACAAAACATTTTTTCTAAACTGGGCTGTTGAATTCTCTTAGTGCTTTAGACAAAAGTAGCAGTCCTGTGCATTAGGATTGACAGTTCATATTTCCAAAATATAAACTGCATCAATAACAAAAATGCTGTGATTCAGTAAAACCCTGCCCACATAATATATCTGTAAGAATTAGGATTAAATCCTGACACCAGTGAAGTCGTCTGTTGAATTTGTAACTAATGTTTCACCTGCAATTTGTAGCCAATGTTCTGCACATAGTTATACATGCTGACTTACCAGTTCTTGGGTTAGTGCTTTAAAAACACATATGACCCTAAGGTTTCTGGCATTTTTTTTTCTGGATTCATTATGAGCTTAGTCCTGGAGGGTGATGAATGCTCTTGGTATGCCTGAAAATTGACTTCATTTATTCTCAGGAGGGACAGTGCAGGGTTGAGCATTACTTGAGCAGTATTTTTAATAGAGCATGCATGCGTCCTGCTGTGATGCCAAAAAGGTATGGATCGAGTGCTGCCATGTTCAGCTTTTTAGTTTGGATGCATTCACTGCATGCTATGGTGATTTTGTGTGATAGTCAGGCCTGTGGGGAACTCCATGTATTTACGGTGTTCCTGAATGTAAGGCAAAATTGGATCCCAAGTTTTTGGCATACTCAGATTTCTGTAGATTATTAAAAATGTGGTGTCTGTTTGAAAAGCTTAGTGCCTAAAGCAGAATGGGTTTTAACACAGGAAGATACTGTATCAGGTAGCAGTTAATGAGAGAGACTATCAAGATGAATTTTAAAAGAAAATTCCACCTCAAATGTTATCTAGCTATTCCATACATGTCTTCTAGATTTTTATCATGTGACTAAGAAAGCAGAAACCCCTAAGTGTAAGTTATTGTTTAATGCAGGAAGAGAGGTAATTTTTGTGCACCGTCACTGTGGTTCACTGGCTTGGACTTACTCTTGTGGGATATCTTAAGGGCCTTCTTGAACCTGGGCCTGCACGTCCAGTAGCAGATCAGGGAAGATCTTTTCCTGGGGTGACTTTTCCTAGATGTTCATTGCTAGGACCACGCTGCAGAGGGCATCTCAGCTTCATGATGATGTACAATACCTTGTTTTGCAAGCAAGACATCCAGGAAGTACTTGTTCTGAAGTCAAGAGTGCGGAGCAGATTTGACTCTCTCCTCCAGCACCAGAAGCCTAAGCCACCTCCCAGATTCCAAAGGCCATCAGTGCCTCCCCATATCAGCCCCATGTGTCCAGCCAAGTAGTCAAAATCTGTAACTTCCAAGCTCTCAGCTCTGCATTCTGATGGCAATATTGAACCACCAAAGTTTTGCTGCATATTTAAACTGACTGGAATATAAACGTAAATCACATGCATTGTCAAAGTAAGTGATGTAAGGAAAAACATTCTCCTTTTATTATTCACTTGTCAATTCAGTGTAGCAAAGCTATTTTAAGTGTACATGAATTCCTGTAAAACTTCCAATCTGCTACAGAGTTCAGCAACTGTCTGGATATATGATCAGTATGGCCAGAACAATGTGCCAGGTTTTCACTCAATTAGGCATGGATTCAAAGCAGCACTCTGCATATGTCATGGTGGAAGTCTGTATTTCACTGTCAAAGGACCTTGGTTTTTTTGGTGATTAATTTGCTGAAAATAAGTTTTGTTCCCCAGATGTGTTTCAGCTTCATTTTGTGCAAATTAGGTGGAACAGCTTTGATTATTTTATGGTATTTGATTTTTGTCTACTTCTGTAGCAGCAGTAAGAGATACTTTTCACAATTGGTAAAGACATTATATATAAAAGGCAGCTGGATTGCATTGTTTCAGGAGTCTAAATTAATTGCCTACAACACATATATGACATTTCCAGTACTTTGGTCTGTCTGTAAAATTGAGAAGCTGAGACTTCAGTGCAACATCTCTTTTAACTATGGCATTCTGTCTTGCAGCTGCAAAGCAGGTAAACAGTTAATTAGTTCCACTCATCTTAAAACAACAGTGTTATAATTTATTCCTGACTGAGATCACTTTATATTTCTTGTCATATACTGGAGAAGAAAAAAAAATATAGATAATACTTCCATATTACAAGTCCATGTACTGCTGACATGGAATATGTGGAGAATTTCATACTTGAAGGAAGGAATGGAAAAATAATCTAATGTGTTGTTTATATGGTGATGATATATATCTTTGAGACATATGTTAGCTCTTGGAGTATTGAATGCTCACTAGGTGAAGATACATTGCTCCGTTTTTATAAAGATATTTTTAATGTATATTTTGGATAAAAGCCCAAACTCTTTTAAATAATTTGAGCTAAGGGATTAAGTAGGTAACCTGAAGTTGAGGATGGATTATTTTATACCTGGTTATAAATAATCATGTACAGAAATAAGATATGTATTTCTTTGAAAGCTGCTGCACATTCCTAAAGATTGGAAAGTCAAATTTTAAATGGGAAGTGTTCTTGTTAAGTGAAAAAGTGCTAAGAATATTTATCATATATTAAACTAAAAATACGTGTGCTAAATTCCAAATGGGGATTAAGGATGTGGATAACAATAGGAAATAATGCAGAAATGGAAAATTAAAAGCAGGTGAGGCTGTGTCCTTTAGCCTTATGCTCTGAGATCTTATAAACTAATTTGGGTTTGTTACATACATATCGCAATGCTAAGAGGCATCATTGAAGCATTTATTGAGTTTCTCAGTGTCCATTTTTGTTAGTTTTCCTCTACCAGACTGGGATGTGTTACGAAGCGTGAGCACTTGCCAAACCCTTGTCCGTGCAGAGTTAGCATTCATGCGTTTGTGCAGAGTTAGACACATTATATATATGTAAGCAGTTTTCTAAATGCTGCTGTATTTAACTGTAATGGACATTGGTATTCTGTTAATCAAGTGAGTATTCTGTTTAATCAAGTGAGCTTGATTAAAGTAGTAGAAGATGAAGTATTTGTTATTGAAAAATCACAAAGGTTGAAATAGGCTTTAAAATGATGAGAGGCAAAATAGTCTTGTGAGTTTTTTGGTCTGTTGTTCTAAACCTGCAGTCCACAGTCACTCTGCAGCCATTTAAGAACAAAGAGTGAGACGAACACAAATAACATCCTAATGATCCTTAACATGATTGCTTTTGTAATGTAGATTTGATATTTCTGCTATCACAATTGGCAATTGCCAGGTTTTGGCTAGTTGCTCTGTTTTAGAGAACTCTGTTATGAGATGAAGGCATAACTGTAAAGTCTGGCAGAGGAACACTTGAGATATTTCAATTTTGGCACTTGGTCAGTTGTTACAGTTAATAGGAGTGGTTTGAGTTTCAGGGTGCCCACTAACAATGGTTGTTAAAAGTATTGAAATGAGTTGTTCAGCTGGAAATGTTGGTTGTCCATTCATCATCCAGGGGCACAGCGGTGATACATTTGTCTACTACAACTACGTGCGTTATTGTGTTCTTTAGTGGTGGCAAAAAGAGCTGATGAAAAAAACCACCTGATCACTCTTTTAAAAAGTACCATTTTTAACTCTTCTTGCGTGTATTTTGTTCTATTTTTTTTGTAGTCATAAAAATTCAAGTAGTTTGTTTCTTAAATATTAAGTTACATTCCACTTCTGCTTTCTTTTAAAAGACTTCCGTAATAAAAGCACGACTTTCATCAGCACAATTACTTCTTGATTTACTTTGGCATACTCTTCTCTGCCTAGAGAGACATGAATGACACACTTGACTGTTGAATGAGGCATTCAGAGACTTGAAGAGAATGGGTTTTCATCTTCTTTTAAAGTTAACCTTGTGCCAAACTTTGGTAGAGGCTGTGGAGGTGATTATTTCATATTGCATAAATGTCACTTCCTTCATGTAGATGTTTTGAAAGGGCATTCTTTGGTCATCACATCACTTCCATTTTAGTCAGGTTGGCTGTTGACCCAAATGGAAGCAAGCTACCTTTTTATTGTTTCCTAAATGAGGAGAACTTTCCTTATTATGTGCAAACTATGTCAGTGAAATTGTATTTCAGACATATGAATGAGAGTTTGGCTCGTAAATTTCTGAAGTGGGAAGAATCACAGCAATACCTGTCTAGGAGAAATCATGAGAAGATACACACACATATATTTGTGTGTACCCACACGTAAATGGTGTTATTCTTACATGATATCGAATGATTAAAGATTGCATTGTGTGTCAGAAGGATGCCAGAGAGACTCCGTAAGGCAAAAATGAAATTATAGTGCATAAATTGGTTTTGCTTATTTTCTTCTGTGTTTTTTCTGCAGGATTGTTCATCTTCAGAAGAATACAGCATTGCTGCAGCACTGCTGCCCCTGACGACTGCCTTCTATAGGGTAAGTTTCTACTGAAAACCACTGCTGTTTTGTATTTTTTTTACACACATACGTTATTAAAATGGAGAAAGGGATGACAGGAGATAACATGACAGATAGGAAGATTCATTCTAAGATTTATTGATGTCAATAGAAATCATCAAAAAGACTGATATGGACATTACTCCAGAATGACATTTACTGATGTTGGGTCATTATGATTGTGAGGCACACACCCAGAACTAAATGCGGGCGTATATCATGGGTTAGAGAATTATCACTGAACTATATTTAGTCACTAAAATAATAGAAAAGAGTAATTTCTGATGTTACTGTATAAAAACTATTTATTGCAGTACTACTTTGTTTAATTTGGCATGTTAAACGTATACTGGCCGGTATAATACAATGGTCACTGTAGTAAAATTGGCCAATAAAGTACTTGGCTAAAAGTACAAGT
Organism: Rhagologus leucostigma; assembly: GCA_013397725.1. Classification (NCBI taxonomy): domain Eukaryota; kingdom Metazoa; phylum Chordata; class Aves; order Passeriformes; genus Rhagologus; species Rhagologus leucostigma. The sequence goes on along the minus strand of VZTD01000747.1, from coordinate 2,702,844 downwards.
TAAGTTTGCAGTCTGTGTAGTTGTTAATTTTGGAGAACATTATGAATGGGTCGTTTTAACTGTTTATTTGTTTTCAATTTCATGTTTTGGTTTCTTTTTGGAGGGGAAAGTACATAATGTTTGATAGTGGCAAAATACAATATGATAGTAAATATGAAAATGTAAATAATGCAAATTTTGTAAGTAATTATTTCAGAAGCAGAACTCTTGTAGTATGACTTTATTTATTTCAGTGTCCCAATACAGTAACGTTTTCACCAGTTCTGGGTAGCTCTGGTCCTGCTTTTTAGGATGTATGTACCTGAGGAGATAAGTTCAGAATGTGGACTTGCTTGCAATATTAAATAAACTTTGTTTAATGTGGATGTTATTATACAACCCAGTTTGGGAAAGAAGTGTTTAGTCATTGATAATTGATACACTGTGATATTGCAAAACAGGAGTTGCTGTGACAGCTTATCTAGACATTAATAATATAGAGGTTGAAAAATACAATCTTCCACCTTTCAGATGGTTTATGAGGCATTTATGAGTAGCCATAAGTAAAATGCAGAAAGTTTCCTGTTTTAGCTGAATAGAAACCAGGGTTTCCGCAACAAAAAGCTGAGAAATCAGTCAGTCATTTTTAGTTTAAATTATACATTCTGATCAATTTCTGGTTTATTTTAAAACTAGGAATAGAGTCTGTCGTGTTGTTCTTAGAATAAGAAATGTCGAACTTTACCAGTCATAGAAAACAGAATCATCTGTTGAAGGCAAGAGCAATTTTGACAAAGTTAAATGTGTAGATTTCTTGACATTTCTTATTTTAACTAGTACTTAACAACATGTAGGGAGCATTAAATGGTAGGGTTTTTTCTTCTTCTAATTATTTGAACTGTAAAAAAGTTTTATTTAAATGGGTTTTATTTCACAGCTGTACATAATACCCCACAACTGCTTTTGGGAAAGAGTGTACAGAGTATTTTCATTCTCTTATGTAAGGTAGCATGGTGAGATGTTAAATTTTTCGATCCCAGTAAGTAGAATTCTCCCATCTTTAGTTCCAAGTTTATCTTTCTCTGTTCCCTCTGTTTTGAGTCCTTGAGTAGCAGAGTTGTTGTTTCACATTTGTTGCTGCCACAAATACTTAATTTGAGGGAAGAGCTAATGAGCTTTAGAAATTTTTCTCTTCCTTGTTTTATTCTTGCTACTGCATAAATTCTACATTTTGAAGAAACTTCTGTTTTCTTTTATTTTCTGGTTTTTAGTTTTGCTTATAAAAATAGGCAAGAGAGTCCACATAGCTCTTTACCCTGAGAGGTACAGGGAGTATTTTGGGGTATTTTGGCGTGTTGTAGCAGCTTGGTTAGATTCCTACCTTGGTAAAGTTTTATCAAGTAGGAAAAAAAAAGGAGACAGTAAAAAGAGACTTTTTCAAAATCTAGTATCGAGAGTGTTGAAATAAGCTTAAAGTTTTGATTTCACCATCAAGCAGAGCAAAAATCTGGATTAAATATAGAATACATTTAGGTAGTTGCATATATACACTTGTATTTTTTGGTAGGGTTACCAAGATCTCACACCATTTCTCTCACAGAAAGTTCTCTTTTATTAATAGCCTAGACTATTTAACTCTAAAAATACACTCAGGAAACTGTGAGTCCCTGGATGAAAGAAACATGATGAGTTTTTTAATGTTCCTGACCTGAATTAAAAATTAAAGTAACCTGACTGTTAACTTGCAAAAGCCAGCTGTTAATGCATAATAGAAAAAGAATTTTGTTTTTCCCAGATCTAATCCTCAGGTTCAGTGATGGTCCCCTTTGGTATGTCCCATTAGATACAATTCTTTGGCAAAAGTACTTATTTTGGTATAAAACTATTCATACTAAATACAAACTGACGTGCTGTTCAGCACATAAGACTATTAGACTAACTTTGCAGTGATTAATTAAAATTCAGATTAACAGTTTAAGGTTCAGTCTGGAATTTAAGTAAAAAAGTTATACTTTTTGGAGGATTTTTCAGCCTGTCTAGAGGTTTTCAAAATTGTGTTATAGACTAGAGTGAATGTGTTCTACCTGGCATGAACCTGTGCTTCAACATGAAGAATTATCTTACCTCTGCCATACGACTGTGTTGATGCTTCGCAAGGATGAAGCAGTGCTTGGCAGAGTGCAGTTGTTTTATTGGTGTTTCTGTTCTCAGAATACCATGTTTAATGCCAGCAGCGTATTAAATCTCATTTCACCCACCCCTCTTGAGACTGGACAATGTTTTTGGTAGCCAGGAATAGACAGGAATTGTGCATCTGGCAGTGACACAGGGTTTCATTTGTGTGTGCGTTGGTGTAATTGCACAGGCAGTGCTCCAAATCAAGTTATCAGTGACAAAATCTGTAGTAAATCTAAAAGTATGGTAGAGTTCTACCAGTCTGATATTTTACCATCTATGTTTGCTGTAGCATTTTGATGGGAAATTGTGGTGGGATTTCATGTCACAGCATTTCATTGTCAGTGTAATTCCTGTTGCTTCAAATGAAATAGTAAGAAGCAGTTACACAACATCACAGTTCACTTTATGGAAGGACTGTTGTGTACATGAAGTGTTAGGTTTCATTTTATTTATCTAAGACAAAGCAGAGCACAAATGAAACAATTACCTGTTCTTCCTAAATAACTTTGCTGTATTTTACTGCACGTAGTGCAGCCACCGAGTGTTTGAGGTGTACAAATAATGAGAAAGATGTGGTTTTCTTTGAGTTCAGCAGATGAGCTAAGAAACTGAGCAGTAAGACAACTTACAACTTAGAAGTGGTGTTGGTAAGGTTCTGGAATGGTTGTGTCATACATTAGCCTTGAGGGATTTTAAAATATTTTTTGGAAAAACAGCAGAAAATTTGAAGAAAGGAACAAGCTGGCATGATGTAACTCATCTTGTCTTAATGTCTTTGCTTATTTAAAGACTAGTCTAGGGTATTTCTACACAGATCCAATTAAAATTACAAGAAACATCACACTGTGTACAGCATGCTAGGAGCTCTTGGGATGTCTGGTGAAATTTCAGAATTCTCCCTGAAGTCTGGTGACTGATCTATTGTGAAACTTGATCAGGCAGGATTTGATGGCACTCTTAAGTCAGAGCTGATGGGATTAAAGTCATAGACAGGAAGTCAGCACTGGTTGCATATTTGTGGCCTGGAGTAATAATTGAATTTTTCTAGAAAAAATAGTCCCAATGCTTTTTAAAAATTTTAAATATTGGACACAAACTGTTAGCAAAATGTGACTCATCAGTGACAGTGGACTTTGGTGTGTACTGTTAATGTCACAAAAACAAACAAATTTTTACTTCTGGGTTAGAAAAAGGTTTTAGTTTACCATTAGTAACACTGCTGGAATTTTGTTTAAAATTGAATCAATATAAATAAAATGTCTTTATACGTGAAAATAAAAGAATTCTTCCATGTTTTCATGGTACAGATGACCCATGCCTATTCGGTATGTGGTCACTTCTTCTGTGTATAAAGTGGAAATGTAGTATTCCTCGCTGCTGTGGAAAAGAGGTCTTGTTCTACATGTGGGAAGAAAGGACAAGAGGAAAGGGACTAATTTTAATCGTGTTTTCCTTTTATTAACTCATCGAGGAAGATAATTTGACGATTGTGTAAGTGGCATTGTCAAACTCACAGGGTTTGGGTTCCCTGTTTCATTCTGAGCCCCTTCCATGGTGGCAGGATGTGGTGAACGCCACGCTGCATTTCTGGGAGGCTCAGAGTGCAGCCAGGCAGGATCAGTGGCAGGCACCAGTTCCAGCCTGTCCTGGATAATGACACATGGAGAAAGAGCTGGTCCCCACTGCTGCACCAGGCAGAGGCCACCTCTCCATCTTGCCTCCCTTTGCAGCTAAGCTGATGTTTGACACTGATCAGACATTCTGTCTTGTATCCCTCAACCACTGAATGTTAGACAAAGTTATGTTCCCCTCTGAACCTGATTGTGCAGGTTATAGTACAATTTTCTGCCTCTCAGGGATCTTTTCCAAAATTTTATAACTCAAATTTTATGGTTAAACTGGGCATAATCGTCTGTGTTCTCATGTCTTTCTTAGTATATTCTACCACATTGCATAGTCCGTAGTAATACACTTGAAAATTTTTTGTTGTTTGGCATTTAGAAGTGTTTGAATAAATGAAGTGGCACAGTAAAATTACACTATTCTGAGAGTAAAGTTTTCTCTGTGTGGATAATATGAATGGACTTCCACATTTATAGACAAGCATTTCTTTAAACTGCAGTATCCAGAGCAATATTATTTTTCAGAATCACAGGTGTTTAATTTAAATTTCTGAGTCAATTGTTTTTAATGGCTTGATGTACACTTGGAGAGTGCTGATCTCCCTTAGCCAAAATAACTCAAATGCAGCAAAATGTCTCACAGTTTGGATGTATTACATTCAAACTGACATTTGTCTTTTAGCAAGATGTACTGGAAACTGCTTTATAATTTTTATGTGACTAAATTATGTAATTCTTGGGAGGGACAGAGGGAAAAACTGATTTTTTAAATTATTATTATTATTTTATTTTAATGCTCTAAGCCACAAAATTTCAAATAAAATTTCAGTTGGATACTGATGCTAATTTTTTTGTAGAGCTTGAAATAGAATGAGAGAAATGAGTCTGCAGTTTTGCAGGCTGGGGCTGACTGAAATCATGGCATCATTGGGCTGTTCCTCTGTACGGCTGCCCATTTTTCATTTGTAGTCCATGTTCCTGTACCTTTATTGAGAATGAAATAGAATTACATAAAATAGGAGACTTTATTCAGTGTTTTTAAAAGAGCAAAATTTGGTGTAAATCATTTAACTTAAAACCTTTGAATATAGTACAGAACATATATTCAGGCCATCTTAAGAATTATCCTGGCAGCATTTTTGTGATGAAGAGGATTTTAGTCCAGGGGTTTTTTTTTACAGTCTTTTACAGAAGATGAATACAAAAATCGTAATTTAAGTAAAAAGTTGCATGAATAATAAAATGTGAAACTGGAAGTATTTCACGTTAATACACCAATAGAAATAATGCTAATGTTTTCCGTAGTGAAATATATATGCTCTTTTGCATGGCATAATAATAAAATGATAGTAATTTGAGTGTGTACTTTCCTAGCTGAAATGGATTCGGTAACAGTTATGGCAGATGTTCAGTGGAAGAAAGCCTTTATTCCTTGAAAAGCCTGAATAAATGACCACTCTACTCCAGAGCCTGCTGGGAGAGATTCCCAGGTAAAAGGATGAGGGCTTTCTCTGAAGATTGGAGGCAGTACTAGAGAAATTCAGAATAATTTATAATATTTTAATTGTTATCATGAACCCCCCATTTCAAGAGAGACCCAATTAAAGGTTAATTATGTAACTGAAGCTTCTTAATTTGAAATGTGCTCTTTGTTGTGTAGCAGCAGCTACAAAGTCACAGGGAAGATACCCAGTGAAAACCTGATGTGGAAAATCTATGATGATAGGTGAAGAGTTGTTTCCATTTTTATGTCTCTGTCAGGCACATTTTACAGTTAGTATCAGCTGGAATCAGTGGAATATTGGTCCACCTCTGCTGTGGAAAAGTGGGAAAATTTGGTACTACCACTACCTCTGTTACTTTATAGCAATATTATATGTTTATTTGAGAATTTGTGTAAATATTAGAGAATTGCATAAAGCTACTGGATGATACAGTTAATTGAGAAAAATAAAATTAGTGGGGTTTTCTACATTTAATATGAGTTTTGATTCTTAACTTCAGTTTCTGCACAATTTCTGTGGTTGTCCCAAGTAATTCTCGTAATCATCAGCATGCTTTTAGCCTCCTGGAAAGCTAGGAAGACTTTCTGTAATGTGTTAGCTTTCTACACTGAGATTTTTTTCATTCTTGCACCTAGTTATTGTATTTCCTTCTAAAACTTTCTGTCCTGCTCTGGTGTGCTCAGGTTGAAATCACTTCTACTTTAAAATTCTCCACTCTTGAATTGCTGGCTTTAATTTAGGAAACTCCCATCGTGAAAGACTTCCTTTATTGTCTTGGCAAGGAGTTTTGTCTGCTTCCATTAATTTTCTTTTTGTATCTCTATCCTGCCAGTTCTGATACTATCTTAGTCTATGGAAATGTTTTTGTGACTGAAATAGTATTAAGTAACATTATTTTTAGTACTAAAATTATTTTTATTTATGCATTCTCAGAATACTAATCCCTTTAATATAGAAGTACATTAAGTGTCCTGCTTAAAAAGAACATGGCTGTGTTGTGTAATGGATAATATGGAAGAAGCTGAAGCACAAAAGAATATTTACAACATTACCAAGTGTGTATGTGAGCATTATTTGCATTCCTGGAAAATCCAGGAGCCTTTATTGTGGACCAGAACTGCTGGTGTTGCTTTTGTACAAAAGAACAGGAAAATGAAGATACTTACCCTCAAGAGCTTACAGTATGTGTTTGAAATAAGAAATAATACCTGAAGCCAGGCAGTTTGAAGCATTGGAAGGAAGCTGTGGAGTCATCATTATTATTGTTCATGATTCATGACAGTCATCATTATTCATAATAGTCATCATTACTGTTGGTGGTTGTGTCCACCAGAAGGTTAATTAGTGCTGAAGTTTTTATAGACATGACCTAAAAGCAGTATTTTATTGACTTTTGAGAGAGGATAATTTGGTTACTTGGCAGGTGCTTGTGAGTATGAGTGGGGTCATGGAAGAGCATTTTTAAGGCAACGGTCAAAGTTTTGTCAATATTTCCAAACACTCCTCCAGTCAAAAGTTTTTATTGCATCCATTAAAAGTTCTTTTCCTATAAATATTATAGTTCAGTAAATTATTTTTGTAAAAGCAAACATACTTTTCAAGTTAAAACAGGAATCTGAGGATTCTTGTTAGCTGTGATCGAGTGGTTTTGCAGTATCCCCTGCAAACACAGGCGCTGAAATGTCATCTCTGTTCCTTAAGATTTTAACTTGTGCACTTTGGTTCTGAATGGATACATAATACAAGCCAGTAGAATACATTTTATGTCTTTGCAGTAGAGAATATCTCACTTCCAAAACTATTTTTAGGTGGGGGAAAAAGAAATTAAATAGGAAGGTATAATACGACAGGTTAGCATATTAGTAGAGACTAACTAGAGAATGTTTTTAACATGTGTCTTTATGAGGAATTTAGGAAATTAATTACTGTGGTAGCTTTGCTCTGTTGAAGAAGCTGGATTTCCCAGAATGATAACAGAATTTTGGAAAACAATTACTGTGGTAACTTTGCTCTGTTGAAGAAGCTGGCTTTCCCAGAATGATAACATCATGGGAAACATGGAAGAGACCTTTGCAATCTGTAGTTCCTTTCCTTAGTGGTTTGTGGGAGGAAGTACTTGGTCAGGAAAAAGAAAAAGGAAATTCCCCCCAGTTAAAATAAGATGTAGGATAGATTTTGTACTAAATTTCTGTAACTGAGGAACTGACCCACTATCTCCCAGTATAAGGAGAAAGCTTTCTGTTGCATTTCCACTAGTATTGGATCACATCATTTGTAACTGATTTCGATTGTACTTGTTTTCTAGAAATGATACGTAACGCTGGTTTAACAATTTTAATTTAGTTATAGCCCATCTCTTTACGTTGTAACTTCTGGGGGGAATTACAGTGTTACAGAAATTCTGATTCATTTAGAATCACACATAGAATTTTCACCATGGAAGAATTTCTGGTGGTCTAATTAAAATTCTGTTAAAGCTTCTGACCTTAAAGTGAAGGAATGTAAATGAAGTAACAGAGTCCCCCATGCGTTTTCCATATGTGTAAGTTCAGCTTTGCCTCCTCATCACTACGTCCTTATCCCAGTAGAATGGAACTTTCTGCATGAAAACACAATTTCCTTCGCTGACTTCCGTTTCACTGTAGCATTATTATCTGTTGTGATTTGAGCAGCATTATTTTATGTTTCCATGAAAGAGCAAATGCTTACAGATGGTAAGGGAGAGAAATTGCTGGTATATTTGTGTGTATTGCCTGCTTCTCTGTGAAGGTCTCAGTTGCTATCCTAGATATCTCATCAGCAGTTTTAACTGAGTGTGACCAAAGAACTGAGGTGTCAAAAATGCTTTTCTTCCGTACACATCCAAGTGATTTTAGCCCATAATTGAAGTTTCTATCTCCTACTCTTGTTTTCATCCATATCCCTGCATTTTTTCCATTTGCTGCTTCTATACCCTTCATGACAGTACCTGCAGTTGGAATTCTTGGTAGGATGCTCTTCTCGGCTTCCTCTGATTCATCACAGCTCTCTCAATTTGTGAATACCACATCAGCTTGTTGTCATGAGTATCATAACACTGCGCCAGTAAGAATTCACAGGGCAGGTGTGTGGCTCTCCTCTTCCTCGTGCACTGCACATGGCAAAACTGCATCTTAGCATTTGGCAGAACTGTTCCTTACAGTATCCTGCTCTGTAAGGCCCTTGCATTCTGCACCTCCACAATCATTTTCTTTGTCTGTTGATCAGACTGGATTTTGTTTAATCTGTCAAATGGCCTAGCTCAGAGTGAAACAAGTTCAGTTTTCTTGTCCTTACTTTCAGAATTCTTCATAATAAATGCGGTTTCCGATTTTGCCCATCCCCTTTCTTTCACCTGAACCACGTAGTATATATGTAATTTGTATTGCCAAAATGAGATCTGCTACTCTTAAAATTTTATGAATTTGCAATTTGTATTCTGTATTGTACCTGTACATCTTTCAAATTTGCTCATCCTGCTCTTGAGGGCTACTTGAGAACTATTGTTTTAATAGTGTCTTCAGATAAGGAAATGCTGTATATTGAGAGAACTTCAGAAAGCATTTGACCACTGAAGACAGAGAAAGCTACCATAGAAGAAGGAAAATAGTAATTAAAGAACTACTAGAATGAAGTGACAGAAGAACTTAAAAATAGTTACTTTATTACCCTTTGGGGTAATATGCTCTGTTTAGCTGGGCTTTAGGTTACGTATCAGGTCGTCAATAATTCTAAGAACCAGTATTTGAATATAGATAAAACCCATAAACTTGTGAGATTTACAGGGTTTATTTGTCTCTGAGCACAGACCTGGATAATAATTTTGTTGCTGTGGGTTATTTTTGTGAGTAGAGCCAATACCACCATTCCAATGCACTCACAGGTGTAACACTCACTGCAGAACCACCTGATCCAAAGGGATTCAGTGACTTTTTAGGAGACTTTCAAAATAACCGTGTCAAAGTTAGTAAAACTCTTCAGATGGATTCAACACTCAACTGAGAATTTGTGAAATCTGTATCTTAACTAACGGATTTAACCCACCAAAACTTTATTGTGCTGTGTATAGGGAGAAAAATCAAACTATTTCTCATCCACTTCTTGGAGTTTAACCTTATTTAGAACTATGAAGTTCTGGTATGAAAATGTCTTCTCTCTTTTTTGTGGGATCTGAACATACTTCATTTTAGATGATTTTAGTTTCCTTTCTTTATTTGTATAACAGAACTATTTAAATCTCTTTTTGTCTCTTTGGAGAAAGAAGTATGTTATTATGTGTATTATTTAATATTACAGGGAACTTTGTATTAGCATATTTCTATCTTGATACATCTGTGTAGAAATCTGAGATATTCTTTATGTCTTTATGTAATGTCTAGTAAATTACACATGACCTTCAGGAATCTAGGATTAGAGACCATGAGTAATTATATGTTTAAGTGACTTTTGCCAGAAAATGTATACAGTAAATAAAGCTCCATCCAGAATTACATCCCATTTTTGCAAAATTCTAGAATTCTATTGCCCTCTGCTGGTTTAGTATACCTGTCTGTGATTTGGTAGCACTGAATTATGAGTGAATTGACCTTCCTTTTATTTTTCGTGGTGAAATAATAGTAGATAAACAGTGTAATGGACCACTTTACTACTCATTTTATTTTAAAATAGAAGTCAATGTTGCGTCCGGTTTGATGGCTTTCTGAAGGCAGGAGAGGTGGCAAATTGTTTTCTTTTTTGTTGATGAGATATTCAGGTTGGAGATGAAGCTCAATTTAGTATTTCACCTTTTTTCTCTAAAGCAGTAAAATAGAAATTAACAGAAGCTTTGCAGTTCTTCCTTCATGCTTTTATGACCTTTCCCCACACTTGTCTGCACAATACATGTGGGTATAATTTTATCCTTTAGACCTAATAGGAAAACCATTCATGGAATTGAATTTTTTGACTGATATTATCCATGCAGCACACAGTCAGACTTGGGAACATATACATGTACAATTATACTTGTGCATGTAATGTCTTTAAAGAGAAAGAGGGTAGAATTAGAACAGATAATAAGAATAAATGGTTTATTGGAGGGGTGATGAGACATGAGAAGGTTGCCCAGAGAAGCTGTGGATGCCCCATCCCTGGAACTGTTCAAGGCCAGGTTGGATGGAGCTCTGAACAGCCTGGTCTAGTGGAAGGTGTCCCTGCCTGTGGCAGGGGTGTTGGAGCTGGATGATCTTCAAGGTGCTTCTCAACCCAGGCCATTCGGTGATTCTGTGATAAGTTATCTGCAAGTAGTATGTAGATAAGGCTCAGTCGTGCTGGTCAGTCAGTGAGGGTTGATCCTGGGGGACATCTTGGAAGTCTTTTTGGATTTACCAGGATCTGTGTGGGCACAGCATAGATGTGAATGCAGGACTGGCTCGTAGAACATGTTCATGTGCAGAATTTAGTTTGCATCACTTGGGCAGGGGCAGCTGCTGCCTGCAGTAAGTGGCACCTACTCATGATGTGCAGTCAGTGGCAAGTGACTGGGTGTTTGTCTAAGCAGCTCAGAGACAGGGAGTAACTCTTTAAATTAGCAATGCCACTGTGTCCTGATGATCTCTAAGCCTGCACTTGCAGATTCCAGGGATAACTGTAACCAGTACAGGAGAGGAAGGGCTTTGGCATGCAAATGTGCTGCAGTAGCTTCCTCAGAGGCCAGATGGATAATCCACAGACAGTGATTCCTTGAGGAGCTGGGGAGGAAGCTACTCTTTGCATTCAGCAACACCCTCCTTCTCACTTGTTTTGCTTCATTTTCTCACCAAATATACCCAAACCAGTAACTCAGGGTGTCAGTTATATGAAAACACGTGAAATACTTTATTTCTGAAGTAAACTGGATTTCTCTAAAAAATAGAGCACTGTTGAGTTTGCCCCTTCACTTCCGTAACTGAGAGACATGCAGCGAAATCTTGTGAGAAAAGAGCAGTCTTAGGTATATTCATATTCTGGTTTTTATTCTTTTTTTTTGAAAACCGTTTTCCAACTTCACAATCGATAGCTGGATCCTTTGCTTTGCTATAATAAATTTGCTTCCTTCTTCAAGCTTTTCTGGTGTAAAGGCTAGTAACTGCTGAGTGACCAGCACAACACATGCTTTTCTTTATCAGAAACAAGCAATCTAGATAGTATAATGTTGCAGAGAAGCTCTTTGAGGACCTGCACCCCACAGCAAGTTTGGGAGTCTTGGAGCTGGTGCACATTTCTTACTGAGCTGCAAGTATCATTTTCACGATCAGAACTATCCAGTGTTGGGCAACAGGGAAAAAATTCTAGGCAGGTGTTATCCAGTACCCCTCAGTAAGGTGGAAATAATGGAAAGATAATTCTTGAATTCAAGAAGTTGCGTGTATAGTTGTGCATAGCAAGTCCCAAAGCTACCCTGTGTTTTCACAAACTGTAGTACGTGATTAATTATTTTGATGGGGGTAAGGTCTGTTTCCTAGGGAATTTGAGAGGGGAGTGTTCAGGGATTTTTAAGTTTCGTTAATCTATTTAAAGGACTCAGTGTCCTTTGCAGCAATTAACTGATGTTCTGTTGGTTGTTACAGTTTACACCTCAGTGCTCTTTTTGTCATACTGACAGCTTTAGAATAAGGACTTTATCAGTTCAGAACTATTTTTATTATGTTCTGCTGGGGTCTCTTTTAAGCTGTCAGTCCCTAAATCCTCCCTTATAAGTAGGAAATTCTTTTGCTGCCTCCTGCATTCATTCTGTCTGGCAGGAGTGAGTTATTGGGACAGAGGGAAAGAGCACAAATATCAGTGTAGTTTAGCTTCCCTGTGGAGAGCTAGGTGAAGATATGTTTTTTTGCGTGTAGTATTGCTTGATGTAAAAACCACGAAACTACTGTTGTACTTAAATTGGAGAAATTCTGAGCAAATTCTTTTGAATGCAGCAGTAAACGTTGGGGCCCTTTTGATGCGTTAGATGAGTTTCCATTCTAGGGAAATGGGCTGACTAAGCACTCTCAGGGTAGAGAATATAGACACTGCAAACTTCATGGAATGCTTATATTTGTACCAAGAGTATTTTTGGTCCGTGGATTTAGACTGCATAGGAACAACAGTGTGCTTCTTGAGGTTGCTAATCTTACTGCTTTTTTTACAAACAAACTAACCCAAACAAGCAGAGAATCCAAAGTGATTTTGCCCAAAATAACTGGCAGAGCCAGGAACTGCAAGTCCTGATTTTGATTCTGTGCTCTGGCCACTATGAGGTTTTGCCATTTGTTTCAACACATGCAGGTGATGAGAAGGATAATGTTTATGATCACTAAGCTTTTTTGATGTGTTTTCTTTCATGCTTTTGTAAACAAATTTTTTTTATTTGGTCTAGGAATTATTGTCAGTGTTGATTTATGTTGTTATATTTGAACATAGATCTCCATTGTTTAAAAATTATGTTTTGTACATGGCTATTCGTGGTTTTAAATTACGAACACAGGAAGAGCATCTGAAAGCGCCTCAGCTTTCCTGTCATGTTTGTCCCCATGTGAAAATCATATACCTCATTTTTATTTCTTTAGACACAGGGTTAGGAGCTTAAACTTCCTTTTGAGTTTGTGTCAAAGATCACCCCCTTTTTACCCAGTTTACACAGTTACCTGATCTGCGTTGAGGCATCAAAGGCAGCTGGAGAGGTCGATAGTCAATTCACTCTTTGCGTGGCATTTACTGCACAAATTGACATAAGTTAACCCTACCAACTAGCTAGGCTTGAACAGACCTTTTGTTTCCCTTCTCCTTTTGTTTTTCCTTTCCCCTTTTTCTTTCCTTTCCCCTTTTTCCTTTCCCCTCTTCTTGACATTCGTATTCCCTTTTTGCAGATCTGTTGTGACTGGGAACTCAGTGCCAGTGAAAAAACAAATAATAAAGTAAAAGTCATTATATGGCTTTAGCACTAATCTTTGCTTTTGAGATAATGTTGTCCGTATTTTTGTTCCATGATTTACCCATCATCCCTATTCCTCCGTAACACAGGTTTTGTGCATCTGGATTTTGACGTAGGTCAGTGATTGGGCAAGACCAATTTGTGGGCCCTGTGGTGTATCTTTTGTGTGAGTAGGTTTTTTCGAGGGATGTCCAGCCGTCCCTACAAAGATCAGTAGGACACTCTTTGTGCTGACCTGTTCTGTGATTTAACAGCTGTGTCAGGCATGGGAGATCAGCTGTCATTCGCTGTGATCTGCCATGAACTGCACCGCAACTGAGACTTGGGCATCTGTTAAACCAACCACCTATCTGCTCTCTCAGTCTGCATGGAATAAACAAAGTCACATTTAACATTATTTGAATAGATGTAGATTTCTTAACAGGTTACTAAGAATTTTTGATGAAATTCTGCATGATCAAATCAAAATTGTACTGCTCACTTTTAGATGGCTGAGCACAAAAAGGCACTTTAATTGGGTAAATTTTATTAAATTTTATTTTATTTAAATGTCACGTACCATTTCCTCAGATACAGAATTTTCAAGGACCTTTGATAGGGAAGTAAGTACATGGCACATGATCAGGACTCTCAGTTCATGCTGTACTTGGAGAGCATAGTGAGGAAAACACAGTTTGAAGAATTGCAAAACCAGACTTCAAAATTTTTGATTGTAATTTCCTACTCTTGCATTTGAATACCCAAGTGCCAGCTAGGGAAGTAAAGTACTGGCTGTTCTGTACAATTATACAATTAAAAATATTAAATTGAGTAGTATTCACGCTCTCCAGGAAGGTGGTTTAGAACACAATCACTAAAGTAAAACTTAAGTTCTAGATACAATGTGTGTTTCAGGTATGGGTAGTATTGCGAATGATAGTCATTAAATGAGGCAGTCAGTAATGTACTTTATTCTTCAGTTCTGCTGCAGAAATAATCCTAAGCACATATTTAGATTACCTGCTTCTTTGCTACATGCAGTATACAACACAGTTTTTTTGTGGCCTCCTTTTATCGAAAAGTAAGAACATGTGATAAAGGATTTCATTCTTCATGATTCAGGTCATTGAAATAAATTTCCTTTCTTTCTATGTAGATAGCAAGAATATTAAACGACTCCCTGGGAGACTTGTGCAACCTAAATAAATAGATATTCTTGACAAAAATGGTTCATTCATAATGACTAATGCTGTAACAATTCTGGGTTTGTGTGAGACTTTACAGTGATCCAGACCCTTGTGACTTCAAAGAAATACCCAAATTAGCACTCTTTCAGGAACTGGATTTGGGTCATACAGTTCAGTAAATAACTCTGAAGATAACAGTTTATCTAATCTTCTGCTGTTGCAACAAATGCAGTTTATTGGAAGGACTCGGTTGACACTTAGTATTACTTTAAATTTCATTACTTCAGTTCTGACTTCTAAAAAAAATGAGAAATAATTTTCATCTGTTTGAATACTGATTTCTGTGTTGTACAACTAGGTTATTAAAAATACTGTGGTTTGTTGGCAAGGAAGATGTTTTATATTACAGATGTGTTCTGTACTGTTGTCACAAAATTCTTATCTCAATTCTCATTTTTCTACTCTAAATCAAGGAAACCATGCCTTGCACTGGCATTAGACTTGTATACAACCTCCCTGTATGTTAACTTCTTGAATGGCACAAAACTGGAGATAATTTCTCTTTCCCATATTGCAGTACAGAAGTTGATATATTTCACATTTCAGTCTGTAGAACTAATCATACGTATATATATGTGTGTGTGTGTGTCTCAGTTCTGAAGTCATAGCCTTCAAAAGAAATTGTATAATAGGACTGATTTGTCGACTTTGCACACTTTTTGCTTTCAGAAATTAGCACCTGGAGTTAGTCAGTTTGCTTACACCTGTGTACAAGATCATCCTATCTGGACTAACCAACAGTTTTGGGAAACAACCTTCTATAGCAACGTACAAAATCAAGTTCGCTCCCTCTACCTTACAGCCAAAGATGACAATCATGCAGTACAGTTAAAACAAAAGGTAGGAAAATATATTGAATATTAAAGTGATATTTTTATTCACATTTTGTCTCCTAAGTTACAGAAAGTTATGGGTTTTTTCAATTTTATGTATTTTTCTTACATTTTTTCCCATATTACACAGTATACAATAACATGAGAAATAATAGAAATTCCCATTTATCTGCAAAGCATTATAATTGATGTTATCTCCACTTAGTGTGGAAAAAGCATTTGCAAGACACCTAGTCATTCATTAATTTAACATCAGGCTTTAGGTCACTAATACCAGCTGCCAGATTCCTTTATTCCACTTTGACTGGGTGCCATCTACCGAGTTTGCATCAAGCTAATGTTAGAATTGGACTCCAGCATATGAAAACATGAATGTTTCAGCTGGTCTGGAAACTATTTATATAAAAGCTTCCCTCACCTGAACATCCTAGGAATTTGGAGAATATTGCCAGCATCGAGCCATGAGCTGCATGTTATTTCTCAATCTGATTTATGCTTGTTCTTATGTGAGCTAAGTGGATGAGCTGAGGAGAGCAGCTGTGTTAAAATCAGTAAACCACTCTGAAGAAACATGGAAGATTGAATGGCATAAAAAAGGTCTTAAAAGAAATGGTATTATTTAGATCTGCCCATGTTGTGCTACTGTGCATTTCAATAAACTGCTCTCAAAGCTCAATTCCCATAATCATAACTCTCCTTAAACCCTATTGAGGGTAGTTATTTGCTCTTTCTTTTAAAATTAATATATAAGTTAAATAACTGAAGAAGTTTAATTAGGAATGTAATAAATAAAGTTTTGGCTAAGCGTTGGTTTTTAAGTTACAGCTTTATCATTTTCTATGTCTTTATATTTCTTTCGCTGTGTCTTCTAGGAGAAAACTGCTGCAGACCAGGATAAGACAGCAATGGACCTGGCTGCTGAGCAGCTGAGGTTATGGCCAACTCTTAATAAACAGACGCAGCAGGAGCTAGTCCAGAATGAGGAAAGCACAGTTTTCAGCCAAGCCATTCATTTTGCCAACCTCATGGTCTACCTGCTGGTTCCACTGGATACAAGTAAGAACAAGTTGCTGAGAACATCAGCTACTGGGGACTGGGAGAGTGGAAGCAACAGCATTGTCACAAACAGGTGGGTATCCAAGTCTAGCGCTCATCCGTCAGGATGGACCATGGCTTGCAAAATGACTTAACTCTAAATACCAGATCATTTCAGTATCTTCACTTCCTTTCAAGTTCAGTAGTTAAGGAGAGCAGAAGTCTAACATGATTCCTCTCAAGTAGAACTCTGTCTGGAGTGATTTACTTCCATTTAAAGGAACATTGTATTGTCCCAGTAAGAATTTTCAGTCTGGTAATGCAGATATTGAAGACAAACATGTGGTTTGGTGAGAAAGAAAACAGCAGCCCCAAACCCAGTCTGTTAGTTTTTATATAACTTGAAAAAACCAGCGTATGAACCTAAAATCAAGAAAACATTTGTATAGCATCTATAAAATCAGCATTTCTGTGTAACAGCTGCAAGGAAGAAAAGGCACTGAGGTCAAGAAAAGCAAGAGGGCTAAACCACAATGGCAAAGGTTAAATTACTAAGGAAGCAGTAGGAGTATAACACCAGTTACATTCATTCCCTAGCATGCAAATCCAGGACCTTTCACAACAAGCCTTCCTCCCTCTTTGTTTATTGTCTTCATTATCACCTCCCTGTACGAATTCCCACTTGATGAAATTATAGAACACTGTGTGAGAACACTGATATCAAGTAAAAGACAGGCTATCAGGATGAAACTCCCCATGGAGTTACTAATTTCTGCTGACTAAACACCTCTAATCTCAGGCGTTAGGACGTGCTCAGTGGACTGCTTGTGGTGTTATGTTGCAATCTATGGATTTGGCCCCTAATATTATGGGAGACATTTTTAGACATTCAAAGTACATCTCCCACTGACTTGCTTGCTTATCTAATGCACAAA
Organism: Rhagologus leucostigma; assembly: GCA_013397725.1. Lineage (NCBI taxonomy): Eukaryota > Metazoa > Chordata > Aves > Passeriformes > Rhagologus > Rhagologus leucostigma. The sequence continues at coordinate 2,685,583 of VZTD01000747.1, read as the reverse complement.
AAATTTTTTCTTATGATCTTTTTAGCTTTTGACTGCTTTGTTCTGCTACCTGAATATACATTTCATGTGTCTTTCTCTAAATAATTGGATGTTTGTTTACCATGGGTTGCAAATACTTTACTTGACTTTATGAAGAGAAGACATAGAACTCACTTCCAAAAAGCTGGTTTTTCTCTTGTGGCCCGATATGTGCTGGACTCATGGAGAGAAAACTATTCTTGTGTCATCATTAATGAAGTCTTGCCAGTGAAGTACAATGTAATTGTGGTACCACCATATGCTTTTAGCAAGGTTTGCTAATTGTAACTAGGAGAAACCCCCACAGCTTGTCTGTCTATCCAGGTATCATATGTGCATCACCAGCTGAGTTGTTCACACTTGTTACTGCTTTTGTTTCTGCCTTTAGCATTGCAGGCAGTGTTGCAGAGAGTTATGACACTGAGAGTGGGTTTGAGGACTCGGAGAACAATGATGTTGCAAACGCAGTCGTGCGCTTCATCACCAGATTTATTGACAAGGTTTGCACAGAAAGTGGAGTCACACAGGATCACATCAAGGGCCTGCACTGCATGATACCAGGTAGGAATTGTCACAAAAAGGTGCTTTGTAGTCTTTCTTTTTTCTTTTCCTAATTAAACAAATACACTTTCTAATTTTAATTACTTTCAGAAAAGTTAGAACATTAGATTTCTTTTCCAGACTGTAATTGCTGTTGAATCTCAGATAATTATTTCCTTGATGTCAGAATTAGAGAATATCAGAATTATCAGAGTTTTAATTACAGGGCAGCTTTCTCTTTCATGTTGTGTGAGACTTCATTTATGGTGTTGCTACTTTCCAGGCATTGTAGCAATGCACATAGAGACTCTGGAGGCTGTTCATCGTGAGAGTAGGAGGCTTCCACCAATACAGAAGGCAAGTGTTATGAAACATATTTGTATTCTTTACAAGTATTACAATCATGAAATTTAGTCATCTTTTTTTTCCCCTCTCCTAGTGTTATGAGGAAACATCAAAACGTTAACAGAAAATTTCCACCAGTGATAAATAAAGTGCTTGGCTTTGGTCTCATGAAATATGAACTCATGAAACTAGTAGAGCCAGACTTCTGATCATAAACAAGCTGTTGCATGCCCACTGCTTTCTGAGACCCATTTCTCTTCTTTGAGTCCAAACTCCATCTCCCTTCTTTGGACTCAGTGTCATAACAATTTTGTTTTGAAGCTTTTAAAACCAAGTATTATTACTAGCCTGAGGTATAACACTGATTTACACTTACACTTCCATTTATTTGCATCAGCCCAAAATTCTACGGCCAACTTTACTGCCAGGAGAAGAATTTGTTTGTGAAGGTCTCCGTGTGCTGCTGGATCCTGATGGCAGAGAGGAAGCCACAGGAGGACTGCTTGGAGGTCCTCATATCCTCCCTGCTGAAGGAGCTTTGTTCCTTACCACTTACAGAATTATATTTAAAGGCACTCCTCATGATCAACTGGGTAAGAAAATCCAAATAGTGATAACTGTGGTCCTTCAGATAGGCAGGATTTTGAGCTCACCTGTCCACCTATTCAAGCATCAACACCATTAAACAGTTTTTTTCAGACACTGGAAGGAAGTGAAAGGAGAAATATTAATGATTTGGTATTCTACCTAAAATTATTGCTTGTAAATACAGTATTTTTCTTAATATGTCAGCCCTTCTGAATAATAAATTTTCATGATTTAACATGTGCCATTTCTAAGCAGATTGTCATTCAGAAGTATAAATTTATTGTGGAAAGTTCATGGTCATGTGTAAAGATATCAAAGTAAATAATTTCTGTTCGTAAGTTATATATTGCATTATGAAATCTGAATAAACTTGAAATTGTCTCTTTACCCCCTACTGACGTAGGTTTTGAGGGTGCATTTTCATTATATACAAAGACTCAGAAAGAAGGATAACATTTTTCTAGTAATCACAGATGAAATAAAGCAGGAATTCAGATTACAAATAGTGCTTTAGGAATTTGCCAACTTTTCAGGTATTTTGCCTGAAATTAATCCTGTACCATTATATTCATGGTGCTTTGTACTTATTCTTTCGTGTTTATTCAGATTAACAGTGTGAGCAGAGCAGACCTGGTTGTGTGATCTAACAAGTATCTATGTGTTGTATCCTCAGTTGGGGAGCAGACCGTGATCCGGAGCTTTCCTATCGCCTCTGTTACCAAGGAGAAGAAGATCAGTATCCAGAACCAGCTGCAGCAGAGCATGCAGGAAGGGCTGCAGATCAGTTCAGCCACCTTTCAGGTAAAAGGAAGTTTTGTGAAAATGTGTGTGGCTACAGTCAGCTCAAAATATTTACAAGCAGCACTTTGCCCTGGGATTCGTGAAGAGTCTGGTTTTCTACCCTGTAAGGTCAACAGACAGCGCAGAACTCATAGCAACCCTGGCATTTCTTGGCCCACTTGATATTTACAGAGGGTTGCTATTTTCACACTGGATTTCTTTCACTGCTTTCCGCACCTATTTTGGATCCAGAAAAGGTCTGGTTTGGGTCCAGAATCCCTTCGTGTAAGTAGAGGCCTAGGCAGGCTAGTGGGAACCTGCTTTCTCTCTCCTCCAGCTACATGGAATCAATATGGAAAAGCTTTAAGTATTGCTTTCTTCTCAAGGTTTGTCACTTTCACCAGCTCGCTTTTAAAATCCGTGGCAGAAAGTCGTGATATGTCACGCATGGAAGCTGCACTTCCAGGAATCTTTGGGGTAGAACCAATGAGCCTCTATATGATGGGCACAGATCCTGGAATTTTCTGTAGGATCCCCATCAATGTGTTCAACAGAAGTTTGTATTGCAGGGCAATTGACAGAGATGGACTTGTAAAAATTAGGAATCCTGAAGTGTCTGAAGTCTTCCCTGAATTTTCCTTCTTGGTTTTGATCTTAACTCTGATCAAACCCCAAGAGATTGAAAGTTGCAAGCAAAAAATTTTATATCAAGGACTGAAAGTAGACTGCAGTGCTTAAGATACAAAATACTTTCCTGGGTTGACTGACTGCAGAAGCATATTTTCATTGAGAACAATAACTCTAATATTTGAAAACACAACAAAAAACATAACAGAATAGCATTTTACTAGTTCCTTACAATAATGGACATTATTTAGCTAATCATCCTTCAGTATCCTATTCAAAAGCAAGAAATTAGGAATGCAAGTGAGTAAAACAAGCAAAAAAAGTTGTTCTTGTGGACTTTTGAGAGGACTTTTATTTGCTAGAAATCTTTTTACCAGAATACTTATCATGCTTCAATGATGTGATAAATACAGACACAGCTCAGTGTTTTCAGAGCTGGATTCGGGTCAAACATCATCTTTGCTTTTGTTTAGCATAGTTTTGTGTTAGGTTATGAGAACAAAAACAATCAGCAAACAGTTTATTCCCTGTCCCCTATGTAACAGCCAGGGTTCAATCCAGTATGAAATAGCCCCTCCCCTTTGTTTATTAATTATGATTCTCAGATGGGTTTGTATGCAGTTATGCTGTTTCATGTCTTTAAAACTTTGGATCTTTGGATTGAAGAGCTCCTTTCAAGGAGGTCCTAGAACAACAGAGTCATTAGTCATTTGGAAAGTATTTACAAAACAAGTGAAATTGGAAAAGCAAGGATGAAATCCACCTCCTAGATGGCAAGCAAAGGAATTTAAAAGGTGTCTAGGTATGCGCTCAGAAATAGAGCTCTAGGATATTTCTTTGTTTGCTTTCTCCACATTCTTAGAGTTCTTTTGGGCCTTTTTATGGATTCCGTATTTTCTGTCTCTTTTTTGTTTTCCCCGAATTGTTGACTTCCTTTCAGCTGAGGATGATTGGATGGGATTATTTTTTTTTTTTCCCCCAGAACCTTTCAAAAAAGCATTTTTTGTCAAGTGGATGGATCAGTATTGAATAGCACAAGGTTATTTCCTTTTTAAGGGGCGGATTTCACTATCACATTTTTGTTACTAGTAGTTTTCTATACTTTGCAAGGTGAGGCCAAAATTGGAACTTCTAAGTAATAGAAATATAATGGCTGTGACATATGAATGCTGAAATTGCTGGCTTGGTGAGAGTCTTTGAAGTGCATTACCAACCTCAGTTCCCAGTATAGGGGCAGAGCTGGCAGACTATTTCCCAGCTAAGCTGTCCCGTGTGACCAGAATTTGAACTGTTTTAGACGTCTTAGTGCCAGCACTACGACTGGGATTTACCAAAATATTTTGTATTTGATCTTATGAGAATTCCAGATGCTGCCTAGTGAAGATGCCTTAGTATTAGGACATAAATTTAAAATAGGTAATAAAAAATTACTAAAAATTTTTAATAGCCCTCAAAATAAATAAGGTATATGTACATATATTTCTATTCACAGTACTGCAAAAATACTGAAATTTTGCTTATATGTTTTAGAATCTTTCCATTTCTGAAGTTCTCACGTTTTTTTTGTTTCTAACGTGTCATGTCTTTAATACACAGTTAATTAAAGTAGCATTTGATGAAGAAGTAAGTCCCGAAGTGGTGGAAATATTTAAGAAGCAGTTGATGAAGTTCCGCTATCCTCAGTCTATCTTCAGCACTTTTGCCTTTGCAGCTGGGCAAACTGCACCACAGATAATTCTACCAAAACAGAAAGAAAAGAACACTTCATTCCGGTACAGTCAGTCTTCTTTTCTTTTCTTACTGATGTTCTTGTCTTGTATTAGCCGAAGACTTTAAACAGTCTGAAAGCTCTGCACAAGTGCAGATCATTCAAGGAGTTTTTAGGATTGCTATTGTGCATCTCTCTGTATTTCCTGAGTAAGAGATAGATTAGTAGGATACAGATGTTTATTTGGGATAGGAATTACATTATTTATGTAAATTTCTGGCTGCAGTAGATTTGAACAAGCACCTTATTACATTTGGAAACACACAAAATGGAAGTAGCATCTTGAGCTATGCAACCTGTGCCAACATGGGAACAAGATTAATGTGTATTGCTTTATAGCCTACCCACTTATAGCCTAGTGTGGTTTAGGATTAATTTTACCCTGTGCATTTGCCCTACTGGTTTTTAATTTAGAGTTTGAGCTTTGGGTCCTCTTTTGAGTTTTGTGTTACACATTAATTTTTACTGGAGCAGCTGCATCATTAGTCTATTCCAGAGTGGTAGCTCCTGTGATTCTCACTTGATTTTTGCATTGTTGACACAGGAAAGTAGAATGCCAAGATAGTCATGAAATCCTAAAACTTAAAGGTAATTTCTATCTTTCCTGCCTTTACTTTGGCAACTTTTTAGATTTATCACATTACTAGCAAAATAAAAAAAACCTAAAGAAAGATGATACCTGCTTATTCATTACCGATAGACAAAAGGGACACTAATTTATCTCAAAGTAATACAATCTTTGTTTAAAAATTAATACAGGAAATAATTTTTCTGATGTTTAGAATAGTTTGTATTAAGTGAAAAATTATTGAATCCATTTTATTTGCTTTCACAGTAGAAATCTGTAAAATGCTATTAGGCAGAATCATGTGAATCTTTCTAAATACATTTGTTGTTTTGGATTTATAGCACCTTCTCCAAAAGCATTGTGAAGGGAGCAAAACGTGCTGGGAAGATGACAATTGGGCGCCAGTATTTATTGAAGAAGAAGACAGGCACGATAGTGGAGGAAAGAGGGAATCGCCCCGGCTGGAATGAAGATGATGATATCTCTGGTAAGAGTATGACTTTTTTTCCATGTTGGTTAAGAAGTCTATCCTATTATGCTTCCATTCTGGTGTATTGAATGAGAAATGCCTTCAACAAGAACTTGAAGGGTCTTCCAAGGCAGGAAAGAGAAGGGTTTCAAATCTGTACATTTAGTGAGTATTTTCTTTTGCAATGACGAGGCAGAAGAGGAAGTTGACTTAATTCAGTGGTACAGCAAAGTACTAGATTATTTTTTAATTGTCAAACTATTTAGATATGATATCTTTTAGATCATTTTTACCTCATGCTAGTGGAGATGAAACAGCACAGAAGCATGCTGCAGCTTCCATTTATCTCTAGACATCTGACATCTGTAATTATTCTATGATGAGAAGGCAGTAACTGGTGAGGTGCAAGAATGAGCAAATTGGAGACTTTCGTGAATGTGGAACTGACAAATGCTTTCTGAAAGCAGCAGAACTCATTACTACTGAAGATACCACTTCCCATATTTTTGGTTGAAATTATTTTGGGATAGAAGGTAGAAAGGGGTCTGGGCACTTTGTGCAGTTTGTGTGATGGTGTGGAGTTTGACTTTCCCCAAAAAGCCTCTTTTCCTCCCGTGTGCTGCTGTCTGTATATCCTTATCTGGACCACTGCTAATTTAAAATAAACCACTAGAGGGAACCAGATTCTCCTGTACTTAAACAGGTGTTGTTTTGTCATACCATTCTTTCTTTAAAAAAAACATAGGCATCTCAGATAATGAAGTGTTCTTCAAACATTGATAATTTCTTCCAAACATCAAACAACCCGAATTTTCCTGTTGAATATGTGGTCACTGAGCAAGGCAGCTTATGTGACTTATGAGCAGATGCATGAAAGTTGTCTAAAGCAGGACTGAAGCCTCTGTTCTCTCTGAAATGGAAGAAAGCCATTTCAAGTGAGCTAAAAAATACTGTTTATCTTCTTTCATTCCAGAAAAAGTGATGAGAAATAGGCAGAATAAAGATTTGGAAAAAACAGACTGTCTTTAGAGTGATGAAAAGTTATGTTCTTAATTGAATTTCCAGCATCCTCCTGAAGTGCTGAGTTAGCATGTATTCTGATGTTACGTGTTCTTTGGGTCGGAAGCAGGCTCTACCTGTGTGATTTTGGGGTGATTTTGTGTCCTTCACCCAGTGACACCAAGCACAGTCATACCTGTGTATTCATATTCTCTCGATGATGATGTTTGAAGAGTTTTTCCATTGCTGATATACAAAACAACTGTATTCTTCCATGAACACAGGTGCTGTGTAAGATTAGTGATAGTCACTTTTTTCCATCCCTAAAAAAAAAAAAGAAATCATAACTGGTGAGTCTTCAGGCCTACTGCTTTCCAGGTGTCTTGGCTGGGAACGTGTTAAGGTGACCAAAGGCTGAGTTTGCTTTTCTCTCCGTGCAACACTGGCACATCAGGGACGGGGAGCTGTCAACAGCAGTGACTCTGCTTCAGACAGAGCACAGAGAGCCGCAGGGAGTAATCCCTGCAATTCCTTTTATATTGACTGCTGTGGCTTTGGCTTTGTTTTTGACTTGTTTGCAAGTCTCAAAAACTGAAGTATAGGAAACTATGCGGCTCTGCCAGCAATGAACTATCTACAGCAGGTGATACACTGTCTTAGAAGAGAAATGTTAAAGGTGGGACTGGAAGGAACTTCAAGAGATCAAGTAGTCCACCTCTCTGCCCCAAGGGAAGATCAACATACTTCATCTGTTCCTCATAGGTGTTTGCCTAACTTCTTCTTAAAAGCTTTTGAAGGTGAAGGTTCCACAGCTCTAGGCAGCTCATACTAATACTTCAACCATCCTTAATGCTGGAGAAAACAATTAATTTTCTGAGATTCGGGACTAGACATCATCATCAATTTAAACCCTTCATTTTTACTCTGCGACTATATAAATCTAGAAGAGATGATTCCCCTCATTCTGATTGCAATGCATAATATATTTATGATCTGTTGTAATATTTCTCTGTTGTTTTCTGGATGTTAAATATCTGCAGTTCTTTCAGTTCTTTGTTTATTAGTCTTTATAGACTTCTGATCATCTTCACTGCTCTTTTCTCAGACTTCTGTAGCTGGCCCACATATAACTTGCAATGTGATTACCAAAACCAGGCACAGTACTGTAGTTATTAGTTGTTACCAATGAACACCTAATTTCCCTCAAATTCCTCCTCGTTTCTTTGTTTTCAGAGTTTAGAATCTCTCAATCATTAGTGAATCCTTTGTCTTACAGTAGTCATATTGGTGCGTTCAATAAAACAAGAGACTGTGAAACCTTCTTTTGCAAATAGTCATATCTCAAGAACAGTAAAACAGAGGGTTTATTCCTTGTTTTTTCAAAATCAAATAAATCTTGTTAATTTTGAGACAGCAGAGTATCTTCATGTCCCTCTTCAGGTTAAGGACATGGATAGGACCTCTCATGTCTAGCTTTTTGTGCACAGGAGAATGCTTTGCAAAGTCTGATCACCAATATACCTGCTTTCATGGGAGAACAATCCATTTAGAAAAAAAAAATTTCACAAAATGCACCCTCATCTTAACTGAGCCAGTTATAGCTTTCCATTCGGAACTGTTAAATACCAAGTTTTTGTATGACCCAAAAAAAAAAATGTCTAAAACTCATTTAAAATCATTTCTCATTAGTGCACTTTATACTTAAGATGTTGTGTGACTTCTTTCTTACCATGACAAATATGGAAAAAGAGGAGAGATCCAGAGTGTTCAACTTTATTATTTAGATCAAATAGAGAATTTTTTTTTTCTTTAGCTGAAAGGGCAAAGAAAATTATTAATTTAGCTTTTATATGAAGATGCACAGAAAAAAACCATAGAGGTACTACTCCTGTAAATTCTGAATGTTGTCTACTGCCAGTAGAATTTTAATTACATCATAATTTTTATTTTTATTTTTATAAATACTTTGGAATTCCAGTTTTGTAAAGTCCTGCTTGAAGTTTAAATCCTTTTATACTTTTCAGTGCTTCATTCATCATGAAATAGTTCTCATATGCACGTATTTCAATGCTTGAAGTGGTAGCAAGTAACTGATACATGCTGTGAGCAGTAAATCTGCTCTCAGAAGTGTTTGGAAATGGTTGAAAGTGTCACTAATAGGCAGGTGGCAGGTTTTGTACAAAGACCTTGCTTGACTTGAGTTTCAGAGTAGTTTGAACTTGTGACATAGTTTTTTATCTCTCATGGTTGAAGTTTTTTCTGCTTTGGAAAGGGCAGCTGATATGCACGGCTGAAGAAAGCTGCTGTCTGACATTGAAACTGAGACGTTCAGAACCCAGCAGTCATCTGTTGTGAAATTACAACACTGAAACATTTCTTAGGCTGCACCAAGCCTTAAAGAGATGGCTACCTCTTCTGAAGATAGTTTAAAAAAAAAAAGAATCGTGCAGTTGATTTTTATCTTGAATGTGTAATGAATTTGTAAAGAATTTGCAAATTGGTTAAGAAAGATTATCTGTCTTCAGTTCACTTCAAGTGAATATGTGAGATAACTTTCTCCAGGATTTTAGCTAGAGAGACGTCAGCCATGCCACTCACAAGCACAGTAGGTAACTGCATGCTATAGTAAAGTTTCCTGACTAAAATACTATTTTAGTGTTTATAAATTTAATAAACTGTGGTTTGCATGTCCTGGATCTTGCCATTCATCACTGAAAGTAGGACAAACTTATTTAGAAGAAAGTAGCATTGTTTGCTGTGTAACTCCTGGGCTCCCCAATAAGGTTTTTACCTTCAGTTTCAGATGACAGTGAGCTGCACACCAGTGGTACCCTGAAAGCATCAGAAAAATCAACCATGGAGCAATTAGTAGAAAGAGCCTGTTTCAGGGACTATCAGCGTTTGGGGCTGGGGACCATCAGCACTAATTCTTCTCGCTCAAAAACAGAATACTTAAGAATAACTGCACTGAACAGGATGTATTCCCTTTGCAGGAGGTGAGTTTACCAATTCACTTGAGTAGGTGAAATTAGAGGCACATATATGTATATCTGCATTAATATATTTACGTTTAAAATCTCTTCTGTTCCTAAATAAAAAAAGCAAGCTTCAGAAGCAATTATAAATAACTATTTTCTTCAAATTAAAAAGTATGCATTACAATTGACTTCACAAAAGTATCTACTGTGAAAGTTTGTCATGTGCTGAAAGTCACATGCTGTGCACCATCAGCATTACCAAGTCCTTTTTCTTTGGTTATGAAAGCTGATGTAGTTTACTACCACTGCCCACAGAAGTTCCTTTTAATACAAAAGCCCATCTACATGAGTCATATCAGAAGACATTTGCATTCTCTAGAGCCAGTTTGGGCTGGTCATTGCTTTCATTACGGACAATGGAATTGCCAGGAAGAAGGGCACAGAAGAAAAATACTAGGTCCTTTCTTGTTTTCTGACTTGTGTAGAGTACTGGTTTTGTGTAGTCACCGTGGAGTACCATGCAGATGAAGGCATGGGATCTGTCCATTTCCATTATGCTTTGAATATTATGTGGACAATTGTTTCCTCCCCTGAACCCACAAGTTTTTAACATTCTCTCGAGTTTTTTAGGAAATATAATTAATATCTGAATGAGTTACAAATTTCAGGATATAAATACTTACCTACTGCTATATTACTGTGGTTGCTGTGTAGACTGTAAATACCATGTTCATTTATTTTGTCTGAGACCAATTCAATAAACGTACAAGAACTGAATTTTGTGGAACAGTATATATTGTAGAGGGAACAGAAGTTATTTAGTAAGCAGTAGCTGTTTCCTGTTCCTCATCTTAGTTTCTTCTTAACCTATGAAATTGGCGCTTAAGTTGATTTTTTTTTTGGAGGAGGAGATAAAAAATCATATTTCATATTGCATGAATCCTTCTTTTGCTGACATGAACACAACTACCATCTTGTTGTGTTTTTTATCTTTAAAGGTATTATACCAGTGAATTTCCTAATCTCTAAGTGTATTGCAGTGTTTTAAAAAGAACAGAAAAATGCAGTTTCAAGCACACTATTCTAAGGAATCTGACTGAAAAATTTAAATATATTTTTCCATAAACCAAAAACTGTTGTTTTTGTTGTGATACTTTAGGCAATCTAGCATGCTTTCCTTTCAATTCTCATACTTCATATACAATTGTCAAAACAAATCTACTGCATCATTTGCATACCTCAAAATTCTGTTTTCTGTCATGCTTAAAAATACAGCTTCATTATAGTGACAGATAAGAGGTGTGCTAAGAAGAAAAATACTACCAAATAAAATGTAACCATAAATGGAAAGTGATTAGTAGTGATAGTCTTACAAAGTTTTCATAATTCAATTTCTATTGAAAATGCCGTTTGCTTAAATTAATGTATTTGCTAGGCTTGGACTAAAAATTACTTAAAAAATAAAAGTAATTCCAACAGTTAAGGTGTATTTTCAGCTTGTAATTTTAGGATTTTCTTTTTTTCATTGCTGCTGAGCATTTTGAAAGCAATTTTAATTGCTCAATTTTTTTTCTTCACCTTGTTGTCAACGCAGTTATCCTGGGCTGCTGGTGGTCCCTCAGTCTGTTCAGGACAGCAGCCTGCAGAGAGTGGCTCGCTGTTACCGCCACAATCGCCTGCCTGTGGTCTGCTGGAAGAACACTAAAAACAGCACTCTGCTGCTGAGGTCTGGGGGCTTTCATGGAAAAAGTGTGGTGGGCCTCTTCAAATCCCAAAACACACACCCCACAGGTGAGTTGATGCAGCCAGGCTCTTTGTAGAAGGAATTTCATGTAGAAATGCTTATTTTGCTGGAGGAAGATCAGTGATTCAGTTGAATCAAAAGTTTCAGGATATAAATAGTTATCTGATATTGCTACTTACTGTATGTCAAAATCCTGAATGGTATGAAAGCAGTTAAAAAAATGTGAATGAATAATTTGGACAGAGATTAGGCCAACACAAGATTTATCAGAATAGTTAGTTTTTCAGAAGAATATAATATTAGGGCAACACTAATTTTGGAAATAACATTAGTTGACTTCCATCATTCACAGGCAGTGTTTAGGATACTTTTGACTTCCTGGATTTCCATCTCTTACACTGATAGCTTTTTCAGAGTTAATTTCATGCCAAGAATGAAAGAGTCAGTATTTTCTTTAATCAAAGTCGTTTAGAAATTATTCCAGAATTAGGCCATAATTTTTCTTTTTGGAGAAAAAGGAAATGTGAGGTCAGTTGGAATATCAGAAACTCATTAAGGTAGCAAAGAAATGCCTTTGTCCTGTTTATGTTTGCATTTCTCCTCAGTAATGACTAAAATGCAACTAAAAGGTTTGACTCTACTCCAGTGTATTCTATAGAATTTTTCAAAATCTATAGCAAGCATACTGTACACTTATGTACAAGTGGTATGAAAGTAGTTTGAAGATTACATGATTGAAATATTTTCTACATAGTCCTCCATAATTTTTCCTTCACAGAGTATCTTTATGAAAACCACATTTTTCTGACTTTTTAAGAGCAGTTTCTATCAGACATAATGAGGTTTTGTGTGTATCGAATGCACCTTTAAAATCTCATTATTTCAGAGATATTAGAAAAATGTTTTGAATGTTAGACAGTGTCTGGACTGGCTAATTTGTGAATCACTAATTATCTGCTGAATATTCATTGCTATAGCACTGATTAGTGTATCTCTTCTGTGTTTTGTGGGAGCTTTTTTTTTTAGTTGGAGTGATGAGCAATGAAGGCGATGAATTGAAATTTGTATAATGTGTTTTTGTTGAAAGGATTAATAAAATGAATCAGTGAAGTACTCCCAATAATTGACACAGCAGCTGCCAAAGCTGATGGCTACACCAGTTCTTCCACATACCTACGGTGTGAATCCTAGGCATGGCAATTCAAATGTTAGTCTTAAAGAGATGTAATACTGATTGTCCTGGCTGAAATACAGATGAGGCATCTTTAACCTGGTACTAATAGAATAAATTGGAAGAAATCTGCAGGAATAGTCTCGAAATTATATAAGGACAGATACTTCGATGTTTTCTGTAGCAGCTATCATTTCTTTGTGCATGGGAGTAGGAGAGCCTTCCAAATCAAGACCTACAAAGCCTGACCCATGAAAACATGCTTACTGTGTGTGATCTTAGTGCTTTTGTAGGTGGTTTCTTTTCTTAAGTTTATATAGTCTTTTTTATTTCCATTGCCATATTTCCAGCAGAATATTATGGAGTAGGTAAATGGATTAATAGCAACTGTGTCTGACAGATACTCACTTCTGGAGTTACTGTTTCTTTTAAAATGTGAAGAAAATGGAGACTTTCCTCAGGAAGGTACAACAAGGAAAATAGAAAATATTTATAGGATATTTATTTTATTCATAATGAAGTTGAAGCTTGGTGAAACAAAACTGATCAACAAAGGTGCTTACACACAGCTGCCTCAGCAGGAGTTGTGTACAGTGAAGGAAAGTCTATATCAAAAAATGCAAACTAGGAGGACAAAGATAATCTGAAGTTAAATTCAAATTGACAGATTCATTCTTTCCTAAGCAGAGATTTCATAGCAGTAGATTTTTATTAGTCAGTTCTGGATTGATACAGAGAAACAGAGAGGACCTGCTGGAACTTAATGAACATTTTTGTGATTTCCTGTTACGTGATGTGTTACGCAAGTTTTGAAAGCATAGTTGGAGGTCAGTATGTTATATAAGAAGCACAGAACATATTTGTTAAAGAAATTATGCACAGTACTTAATTTCTGTGTGAAACCAAACTGTATGTGCAACAGAATTGTATTTTCTAATGTCTGTCCAACAAGAGATTATTAACAGATGTTCAAATATGAGATGGAGAGTGTATAGGTCTTTTGAAATGTTCCTTTGAAACCTACAAGTCAGTTTCTGAATTACTTTGACCTCTCTGGGAATTTTGTTGCACAGCATTGTAGTTCTAAGTATGACATTCTACACCTAAAGTAGCATTTATTGGTCAGCTCTCCTGTGGGAAGAACATTTGTCTTTCTTGGATGCAGTAACACTATCCAAGAGAACAGTTGTCTTGGTACAGGCTGGTCTATTTACTTTATTAGGACTTGTAAGATAAAGTTGGAGCAACCTGTGACCAGGCATATAAAGCACATATTGGCATTGCGGGACTAAGCAATGCATTTCTTTCCTGAGGTAAAAGGAAAATTAAACGGGATAAAATTGCTACCAGGATCTCCGTCCCCATCTTTTGTTTAAATCTGTGTTGCTGTGGTGACCTTCACATGTGATAGAGCACTTGAAAGATGAGTCATTTTATAGAAATCCCAGTTCACCCGTGCAGGTAGGGAGCAATGCTTTGAGTTACCACTTTATGCTGCTGTGATGGGATGATGTGTGGTAATGATGAAGGGCAAATTTTCCATCTCTAATCCTTCACAAGGACATTTTTGCCCTCACTCTTTAATTCCTATATCTGCTCAGTTCAATGTAATTTCCATCCCTAAGTCAAGCTGTTTTCTAAAACACAGACAATACTCTGCACAAAATAAAACTTCGTAAGTGCAAGTGGTATAGACATTATCCTTTCATTTAGACAATTCATTTCTTTTCATTTAACTGAATTGTTAAGACCTAAATTGACTTTTTGTGGCATTATTTCAAGGACTAGGGGACCTAGAGATCATTCCAATGGATTTCAGGATGTGTAAATCCTGCTTAGGAGTTGAAGAGAAAATAGTTTTCCTCCTCAGGCTCTTGGTCACATAGAAACAGCATGATGTTTCCTGCAGGAAATATAGTCGCTTCCTAATTGTACTTTCAATTCAGACACTAATTTCTATCTTGAAATTTTGTTTGCCATCTCCAGCTAAATAGCTTACTGTCTATTAGTCTCCAGCATAGAATCTGATTGGCTCATCACTGGGGAAAACTATTTACAAATTACCATTGTGTTTTGTCAAAATGTGATCAGTCAATTTCTTTGACTCTGTCTCTTATTCCAAATCTTGGCTCTTGTGCTCAAGATACCAAATCCTGGTTTAAGCAGCTATGAAACTTTTGTCCTGTAGTAAGTCCAGAGGTGGCTGCAGTAAACTGGAATGCCAAACGTTTTGTTTGGCATTTGAAAAAAAATAAACTGACTCACTGACACTGAACACTATTTTGTCATCATGTTACGGCCCAGGACCTGAGCTTCATCTCCTATCCTTAAGTCCTTGCACCTGGACCCAATGGGTGGAGTTTTTCTAGTTGAGATTATTTTTTTAATTATTATTTTTGAGGGGTTTTTCCCTTGCTTCTGTGTTTTGTTAATGGTTTCTTAAGTTTTTTAATGGGCACTGTATCCCAAGGAACCTCCAAGTACAGGTAAGTAACCTTCCTTTTCTGGTATGAGGGAGAGCTGATTGAGTATGGTTTTAACTTAGTTTTGTTAAGGAAACAGTTCTGTCTGTTCTCTGCACATTTTGCTGACAAGTAGCACAAACTTAGAAATGCTACCTTTTTTTTGGAGAGTGAAGGGAAAGCTGCGTTATCTTCACTCAGTTTGTGCTGATCACATAATGGCTGAGGGTGAATATTTTAAATAGTGACTACGAAGTAACAGTTTCAGAAGTTCAGCTTTGTGTGGAGTGCAAGAGAACATTGCTGGATCCTGCTGTGCAGCCGAGTGATGAACAGCTTTCCATCAAAGGAAGGGCTTTTTGAACCTTTGGTAGACAAACTAGGACATCTTCAGTGCTCTGCTTTACACAACACGCCTTTTATTCTATGTGTTTACAAATTGTATTTTTCTTTTTTAATGTATTCCATTCTTCTTGTGACTCTAGCTCCCGCTTCTTTAGAATCTTCAAGCAGTATAGAACAGGAAAAATACCTACAAGCCTTACTGAATGTGATATCCGTCCACTGCAAAATGAATGGCAGTAATACTCTCACTGTTAGCCCCACAATTGCTCTGTCTCCAGGTAAAATTGGTTTGTACAGTGCTTTTCTCTGGTTAAGCTGATGAGTGACTTCTCTCTGATTTGATGTTAGTTCAATCTTCCATATGAATTCTGTTATTTATTGTTCAACTTTCCAGGTAGCCTGTTCACTCTTAGCTTCAGTGAATGCGTTTTCTGTAGGTAAAGAATATTTATGATCTGTGTTATGATCAGTATTAATCTGACAGTAAAGTCTTTTATAACAAATTAACAGTAAACTGCATATTGAATAAAAGATTACCAAATTTAAAAGAATGCAAAATCTGCTCCATTTTATATGATGAGGAAGTATGAGGTTGCAAGATCAGAACAGGTAACACTACTTAGCTGCGGCAGCAATGGAAGGCATATAGGCCTCTTTATGCATTACATACTCATGTTGGTTTCTACTAATGTAATTTCCAAATAGAGCTTTTTTTGCAGTGAAAACTCTCTCAAAATACACTGTTTTGAGTTATGCCTAGGTGGAACCATGAAGAAATTAATCCGTGTTTTATTTCAGTTATTTTATGATGAAACCTGGTAAGGTTTAGGTGAAGGTAACCCCAACATGTCAGGAAGGACTATGTGACTTGAAATTGTGTCTGTCTTGTCTTACTCAGTTGGTTTTAATTGGCCTAATACTGCCAAACAGGGGCTTTTCTTGTAAAGTAACACCATCCCAAAGTGTGTGTGCTTTGCTTCATTTATTGTAAAATATGTTGATTGCTTAGCTGTATCTAACACCTCCATACTGTTGCCAATGTACGCATTTGTCTTAAAAAATAAATCTAATGTACAAAATTGGCAAGAATTAGCTGTACTGGGTGAAAAGGGGCATTTTATCAGTCATATTAAGTGTTAGTCTGGTTAACACTGTAGCTTTTTTAATCTTCTATTCTTTTTTTGGCTGACTTTAGGCACTGAAACGAGGGCTTCAAGAATGTCTACTGTGTTTAAGCAGGTAGTGCCAGGACATTTGGATGTAAATCTATCCAATAGCTTTGCTCGAGGAGGTTAGTAAGACTAGCTCAAAGTCTATTATTTGAAGTAATAAATGATGCAAAAATGTTAGTGAAATAAAAATATTTATACTCTTTATTGATTCATCGCTCTGTGAAACAACAAAACAGAAATTAGATTGGCCTCAGTCCATAACATTATCTAAGTATCTAATTTCTGTTCAAATCCTTTACCTACCATTGAAATAAAGTTGGTTTCATGTTGGAATTAGTGAAAAACTAAGCACTCAAATAGGGATTATGTTTCTAAATAATTTGGGATTCATCCATATTTTTAATTTGTCTATGTATGGCCTGAAAATGCATATTTTTATATAAGCATTTAATAGACTTTAGAATCTGCAATTACAGATCATTCCAATATGTGTCTGAAGCTTAGCTGATGCTTCATAACATTACAAATAATCTGTGAATAATTTTACTCTGAGTAGTAGGGAGTTATGTGGCCAGGTGTAATAGGTAGGGAGATACAGTGCATTCTTTGGAAATAGTTATTCCTAGTTACAGGGGCTCATCAGTGTCTTTTCAACAAGAACCTGTCATTCCGTTAAGGGGATTCCAACTACTTCTACACTTCTCGTCTGATGAAATTGTTACGATTTTTTCATGTGCAATATGCACTAATCTATGCATAGATTAGTGCACCAAATTCCTTAAATATAGGTTTCTTAAAATAGAGATGAATCTATTCTCTAAAAAGGAGCATTTTATGTTTGATTTATTACCTTTTAGCCATGAAGGTTCCTTTTACAATTATTTCTAAGCATCTAAAAGTTGTGTTTCTTCTCTTTTGATACCTCATCTAAAATTAGTTAGATGTACATTGACCTGCTGAGGTCCATTCCAACCTAAATCTTCTTGTGTGATACAAAACCTATAGCTTCATATGAGGAAGGATAAAAATACTTCATGGAGAAAAACTTCCAGAAGAGGTGGGATGGGATTAAGGAAATGAAAGAAGGACGAATGTGAGAAGGAGGGAGAAAGGAAAATGCTCAGAGATGTGTAGGGAAGTGATGTGAGAACTGTAGCAGAAGGGAAGAGAGGAAGGGCAGGAGAGGGCATGGAGATCACCAAAGAATGGAGAATTCTGTGCATTTTTATTAATCATAGTAAATGCATATTTCTTATCTACGAGTTTCGTTTTTGTTCTGTGCTCACTGTGTTGTTACTGTGCTGTGTTGTAGCTGGAGATGAATAAAGCTGGTGATTTTAATTGGCTGGGTGAAATAGCTGGGGCTGAAGAGAGCAGGAGGGAATAGTGGCTGCAGTTGTTGGATAAATGGTGGCAGTGCCCAGCCTGGCTGAGCCCTGGAGCAGTGGCAGTGCTGGGTGGCTGACAGCAGAGGTTTGGTTGTGTTCCATCCCCTCGTGCCAGCACAAAAGCACCAACAGCCAAGTGGTGCTGAGGGGCAGCAAAGGTGCTCCAGATAAGTCAGGGAAAGCTCCCTGGCTGCTGTGTGGAAGTTGTCTTTTGAAGATAAAGGGATTACTGAAATAACTGCTGCTGGTTTCTAGGATTAGAGTTTGTGGTAAGTGTGATAGGATGAGTTTGTTGCTACTCAGAGAAGAAAAAAAGAAGCCTGAAGGCAGTATTAGGTCACAGACATGTTGTTTTGTTGGACATTGAAATCCCTTGGCTAAATTTCAGCAGTAATCAGGAAGAGGGCAGGGAAGTTATCTTGTGTGTTGCTGGATCGTTGCCACGCCTGCCCCGTGTATCTGAAAGGTGTCTGTTCACAGTTCAGCAGGATACATGAGGACTTTGCTGAAACATAAGAATGTTTGACAAGTACAGTGGGAGCCCTAGTGAAGGTGGGAAGTTGACAGGGGAAGAGGGAACAGAGAAAAGGAATATCTCCCTGGAGAGAAGTAAACACTAGGGTTGTTAGATTAGCTGATACAATTGTTTTAAAAGAAATTCTAAAATTCACAGTGTATAAAATCTCTAAAAGAGTTCTCAAATCCATTATTACGAAGTTTCTCACTACTTTTTCACAGCTAGATATATTTCACGTGTGAAGCAGCAAGCAGCTGTGGATTATACACTACACTGTGCAAAATATAATAGCAGTATTTTTGTGGTTTGGATTCTGGATCAGCCTTTCTTCCCTTGTGTTTATTATCACACATACCAGGGCTCGAAAGCCAGGTTCAGCTATGATACACCAGTAGAAAATTACATTTTCTGGTTTTTTGTGCCAGACAATGTATTGTAATACATATAATTTTAAAATATAAGTTAGAATATATGTTGCAGTGTGTGAATAATATTTCTCATTTTTAAAAACCATCACTGTTCTGAACACTCATCAGTTGTTCTGAATACTTGTGTCTGTGTCAAGTATGATTTTTTACTTTATCTGGAACATTGTCACGAAGCATCTGCCCAAAGCTCAGGCAGGTTGGTTTTGATCTGAAATATTTGCTCAAATACTTATGTTTCATGATATATTTTCATTCTTTGACCTTTTTTTGGTTGATATTTTTCATGAGAAAAATATCATTTTCATTTTTCAAAAGCCACAGCTTTTCCTCTTATATTACTTTGTAAGTGTAATGCGGTTCTACAGAGCAGCACTTCTTACCTGGCATTACCATGTAATTTAGCAGAATAAAAAGTTTTCTCAGTTTGTTTTGCTGCTACTGGAAAAATACTAGGATATTTAGAATTAATAAATACAGGCCCAGCTCAAAGAATTATTTTCAAAACAGGAAACATTAACATTTTGCATTGGATTTAATAGAATATTTGTATTAAAAGGACTTGGTTGTGTTGATGTGGGTTTTGAGCCAAAGATATATGCACTGATAAATGTGTAAAGCTCCCACTGAAAATGGCGATTTTTGCAAGGGGAGAGAAAATATCTTTCTGTGGTAGATATTAAATGTTTTCTAAATTATATGCTTGTACACAGGCCTTTAAAAATGTTTGTAGGTGTATAGAACTAATATCTTGCATTCTGCTTTAATTTTGAGGTCCATCAAATTTTATACTTAATGTCCCTAGACTAAATCAGTTTTTCGTAACAGGCATTGATGTTGGGATTTTTAATTAAGCCAGCTTTCAGCTGGATAGAAGCTTTCAATAAAGTATCCAGCAGAATAATTTAATCATTACATTTCCTTTGATATTACGATTATGGAAAAACACATGGTGGGTGTTCTGCATGTTTGAAGCTATTGCAATGACAATTGAAATTATTCCTGTTTGATAAATGGATGCCTCCTTCCCATTTTATATTGGTTTTGTGGCTTGATTGATGTTTTGTCTTGTGATGACTAAGATTTGTGCTGTCTGATAAATCATGTACTATAAAGAAATGCAATATATACTAGATCTTTGGAAATTAATAAGTAACCCTTTTCTTCTCTCCTGCAATGTGTTTCGCTGCAATGTGCATTCCATTCCTCCTCCTTCTGTCTTAACTGTTATCTGCCAGTGCTTGGGTACAGAGATAAATGTTTCACTCATTCAAATTCCAAATCAGCAACTAAGGAAAGAGTCCATCAAGGTACTGTATTCTGTGTCCTGAAAGCCCATTCTTTTCTACCATCTTCTGCTACAATGTCTTAATTCATTCTGAAGTGATACTGACAGAAAGCCTTCGTTCTGCATTAACAAAATTTTGGGGTTTTTAGTTCAGTGTTGTGGTTTTGTTATGTTTTGGAGGTTTTTTGCCCATTGAATGTATGCGCAGTGACGGTGATCTAACACAGAATGAGATGTAGAAAATTTTCTGTGTGGAAATTTTAAACAGCTGAAAATCAGTTCTGGAAAAGAGTATTTAGTATTCCTACTGCTTTAGTAAAATAGCTGAGAAATACTATTATCTAGTCAATTAATTTCTTTCTATAATTATTGTTAATGTTAATGAACAAGGGAAAGTTGATTACTGTCAAATCAGAAAGTCATAATAATGCAGCGTAAGCCAAATAACAAAAGCAAGATACTGCTAAGAAAAGTAAACTATTAGGCAAAATTACAATAGAACCATAGTTGTGCCTTTTAATCACTGCTGTCCGTGCTGGTAGACATTTTCATCTGTGTTTATTTGTAGCCAGTTTTGTTGCTCTTTATGTGCCACAAGTGCTAATGACGGGTGCATTTGTGAAATGCTCCAAAGTGTCACTGTGTATTTTTGTACACTTCATCTTTGGGGGCAGCAGTCTGTGTTGGAGCTTGCATTTTTCATACCAAATGAGCGACAGCTTATTTCTCTTATTAAGTGTTTGCTGTGATTTCTGCTTGCTAAAGTCTTTAGCTGAGATATGGAACGAAAGTGTGTACTAAACACACTGCTTTACTGCGTGAGGTGTTTTATAAAAGTGGCTGGCTGTGAAGTGGGAGCTGTTGAGAGCTGTTACTGACTCAGAACTCCTTGCCAGCCATTCTCAGTTGCTGCAGTTCATCTGCTCACGTCTCAGACTAGCAGCCAGACAGGCAGACAGGCTAAGCTGTACAGACAAGTCCCTGTTGAGGGTTATTGTACAGAATTATTTTTTAATAGAAACCTAATCCTGCTTCTAAAAAATAGAGTAAAATTATTTTGCTGGTTGAAGTGAGTCAGTGGAATTTACTGTTACCTGCGTCTTTTTTTCTTCTATGCAAGAAATGTTAACTATGCACATTATTGGATTTTCCTGAAGAGGGGTGGGTGTTGGTCCTATAGTATCTAAATTTCTAGTACTGTGAGGTATTTCTGGTGCCTCTTTTGGATATCTTGCCTCACAGATTTATGGACAAGAGTCTCTTCTGATAATCTGATTTACTGCACATTGGGATAAAGAATTTCACACTGCCATTTGGACGCCAAATTTAGTGTACTTTAAGGGATTTAATTTTCAAGTAGTGCTATTCATACTCTGAGAATCCAATACCTTTCACATGCCTCATATTGCACACACAAAAACAATCTCATGAAATCCTGGTTATTAACTGAGGTACAAGAAACAGAAAAATATTTACCACTTGTCTTTTCTTCTAGCACTGAGCAGGCCTTGGCAATTGGTCTATCACTGCTTTATCTTACATTAAAAGCACCAAAACTTACTCACGCATGATGAGATTAGAGCATGTCTGTGTGCTGTAGGAATTTCCTGCCCTGGCAATGCCAATAGAGCTGCAGCAGCAAGGTGGACAGTATGCAAGCTCAAAGTGCTGTTGGGATGCTGGTGTGATGCCATTCAAAAATTGCTGCTTTTCAGGTGCACTCCGTGGTTCCACATCACACTGCACTGTTTCAAGCTCATGTTGCTGCTAGCTTTGGGATTTCTGTATTTTCTGATTTGTGTCCCTCTACAAATTTCATCTCCGTGCACTTACATGGACATTTCTATTTGCAAATTGTGATTTATCACCGTATTACTGATATCATAGCAACTATTTTCTCTACAATAGAAAGCACTGGACAGAGTTCGATGAGTGTCTTAGGTTGAACAACAATGCAGTAGGATGGTTTTGATAATTTTTGTTACAATTTTTTTCCAGTACATGCTGTTAATTATGTCCTGTGAGGGATGCATGTGATATGTTTAAGCATATGTCTTAGCAATTCTGATCTCCAGTGCCTCACACAAAGAGATTTTTAAATATTCTTCATCCTTATGAAGGTGTATGGGCGAGTCTTCGTTCAAGCAACCGATTTATCAATGCTCAGACTCCATTCATTGATGTTGGTGCAAGACTTGCAGGGAAAGATAACACCCCTCCCTACAGTAGCAGCTCTTTTCTGCAAAGTCAGCTTTTGAGAAGACAAGCAGCTCTCTATATATTTGGAGAAAAATCTCAGTTACGGGTAATGGCAATTTTTTTTTCTATGGTTAACGTCATTTTTTATTTGGTTGAGTTTAATTACTCTCATGTTGTTAGAAACAGTAAATAATATTCTAGATAAGCTATATGGGTAACTCTCCTGAAGGTATAAAGTCTAATGAGAATTATTTCTATATGCAGAATAAAAATTAATGTTGTATAACTAAGTGGGGGCTGGGGTGGTGAAAATCAAGCTCTGTGATTATAAAATGGAACAAAGTTAACCTAGATTAAAATATACTAAATTATATTGAAGAGCAGTTAAAGATCAGGCTCAAACTCAATAATTAAGTTCTGTGCACAGAGCTCTATTTGTCACTTTTGGTGAGGTACTGATGTGTAGTTGAGCTGAGAGATCCAAATGGGCAGCAAATGACCAGAGAGGAGTGGAGCTCTGTATTTGCAAGTTCTTGCTTTCAAAGCCACACTTAATGACACCTAAATACGCACTACTGTCCTCTGACCCTGCTGGCTGCTCATCTCATCTTCAGCTGAGTCCTCAGCTCAGTGGTTTCTATTTTGGGAAACATGAAACGAGCTAATTCGGTAATTTGAAGTGCAGTTTTATTTTTTCTGGCGTGTTGAAATATGTTATGAAGGAGACAGAATGTTGTTAGTCAGGGAAGCAAATATCAGAGAAGGAAACCTTCATTACTGTGGGCAGGACTAAACTCACCCAAAGCCAAACTGATGACAATAAGGCCAGCCCAGAACTCCTGATTTGATTACAGGAAGAGGAGTGTGATGTCTGCAGTTTTGTACATATTTTTTCACAGATTTTAATGTTTTAGATGCAGTTGTTTGAAAAAGAGATATCCTCTAATTCTTAGTAGTTTTACCTGTCTTCTGAAAATGTTTTCAGATTTTTTTTTAAATCTCTGCATTCAAAGATTAAAAAGCCAGTTGTTTTCTACTTTCTTATTCGAAAGATAAACATACAAAAAGTATTACTTAATTTTTAAAATACAAAAGGTCCAAAAACCATTATTGGTAGTAGGAAAATACATCACTATTCAGTTTTTTCTGAAATTATGTTCTATCAGGAGGTGGAGGCGTCACACTGTACCAGAATAATGCATCAATTACATAAATTAAATTGCTATAATCCAATAATAACAACTGTTTCTATTTGTTTGATTTCTTAATGAATGATAAGTGAAGAGTTCAATCACGCATCTAAAGCTGTGTAGCAGAAACTACTGCTTTAGTCTGCTAAACATCACGTCACATAAATCGATGAGGAAAACAGAAATACACAACATTTTAAAGAAATGGTGCTACTTTTCCTCAGTTGCTGTTGTCATGCATTATTGCAACTTACTGTTGTTGTGTTATTGAATTTATTTTTGAACCATGCCAAAATATAAACAGAATTAAAGCCGGGCTTTCACTTTCCTACATTTTCGCTTGGCAATCTATGAAGGAGCTTAATGAAGATTATTTGCAGGCCAACTTTTAATTCAATGAAAGCAATTTCTGAAGAAAACTCAAAAGGTTTGGCATGAACATCTTCAGTGATGTTTCATACTTGAGAATTGTTTTTCCTAATAACGTTCTCCGTATTATCCTTTTCATCATAATCCATTGGGTTTTGGTGGGGTTTTTTCAGTCAGCTAACTTGTTCTCTTAATTCAGTCCTCCTCTCTTACTGCTCCTTTGCTAAATGCAGTAAGTTAAGTAAAACACAAGGAATTCTGCTAGGAAAACCATCCAACTGCCTCTCTGTGCTGAACCAGGTACTTCAGACAAACAACTCCCTCAGTGTCCACTGACTGCTTAGATGAGTCAGCTGGTTTGCAGTTATGGGGCTTCTTTTTGGGTGTGGGGGTTACTTTTTTTCTGCTTTATTGAGCTTCCAGAATGTGTCCTGCACTGTTTGTATGGCATCTGTACAGATATTTTCATTTTTATTTGTTTATTGTTGATTTGCTTTAAAAATGTTAAAGGCAGCACATTATGTTGTGTATAAGCAATTGAACAGATTGTCACTCGACTTTTTCACCACTATTGCTGCTAGAATTATTATTATTGAAAATTAGACTGCTGTGCAGTACATTCTGCTGTTATGGTTCTAGTTGGGTACTTTATTATGGTACATTTTGCAAGGATTTTTATTATATTTTTTGTTATCCTGGGCAGGTGTTTAGCTACACAGATTTTTCATGAGGAATTAATTATTTAGCAATAAAGCAGACAAGACTTTGGGATTTAAGGAGACTGTCAGTGAAAAATATGCTTTCCTTTTAAATTACATCTGCTGTTGTCCTTTTCATACAGGGGTTCAAACTTGATTTTGCTTTGAATTGTGAATTTGTTCCTGTTGAATTCAGTGACATCCGACAGACAAAGGCGAGCTTTAAAAAGCTGATGAGAGCTTGTGTTCCCAGCACTATTCCTACCGATTCTGAGGCAACATTCCTCAAAGCACTTGGGGAGTCAGAGTGGTTCCCACAGGTAATTTATCTGACAGGTACTTCTGATAATCTATATGCAGTGCTGCTCACACAAAATAAATTCCAGGCTATTGTGACAGAGGACTATTGTGTTCTAACCAGCTGTTCTTCTTTGCTCATTGTAATCGCTTTGCATGCTATCAATTCTGGCATTACATAAGCATTATTATTTTAACACAATCATAACATTTACGAATATGGGAGGCAAAATATATATGTTTTATAACATGGAACACACACACAAGGAGAAATGACTGGGTTTTCTATCTGTATAAATTCATGGTCTCGCTTTTAAATTATTTTTCTTACTTTATATATTTTAAAAATCAGAAAAAAAGTGTGGAACAATAAAGGAGCTTTTTGATTTTAGAACCAGTATTTGACTCTTCCTGTGTGTTCCCACCCTGAGTTTCAATATGCTCAAGTTAAAAAATAAGCAAACATCTGTTGTGGGATATGGGGAAGTGTTTGTGGGGAAGAGAGGATTCTGTGTGTGTTAAGCTCTTCTCTCTGAATCTGTACCTTAATTTCCCTATCTCATGTTCCTTTGAATAAATATTAACCAAACAAAGGCAAGACTGGAGCAAACTTTGCAAGGTTCAGATTAAGAAGGATGTGGGAAAGCCAGCTCTTTGTAAATCTAAAACCACTTTAATTACAGTGAATATTTTTTAACAGCTGCTTGTTATGTTTGGAATCAGCTGCTGAATATACTTTTCTCAAATGCAATTAATCATAAAAAACCTATGCTGATTTCTTAAGGAGGAAATACTTGTGAGTAACATGTGAGCGTTACACATCAGAAAATGCACTCCTGGTTGAGATGTGCTGCAAGGGGTGGCTTAACTTCTTCCCTGAGGTAATGGCTGGGTCTGGCCGCCAAGGTTTTCAGGAAGGGAAGAAGTAGGAAGAGCATGAAAAAGACTTGACTTCCTCATCATGTGGACGTTTTCAGTCACAGAGTGGTTGAGCAAGTTGATAAATGTAGATAAATGAATTTAATTTCATTTTGTCATTGAATTGATGAAATAAACATGTCCCTATAGCAGCCCAGGGATCAAGGGGAGATAACACTGGAGTTACTCTCTTTTGGCATATTGGAGAGGATCATTCTTTGCTTCGAGTGCGTCACTCTGCTGAGGACTAGGACATAATGTGACACACTAGCTTTGTTACATTTAAACCACATTTCTGTGGTTTAAATCATGTCATATCTGACTTATGTGATAAAGCTAATTTATGACTGATAAAGCTAATTTATGACTGTGTTGGCACATTTTATGCTATTCCCATGAAAGAACGTAGATCTGTCATCTCAGAAAAGATTTTATTGTATTATGATTTTCTCTTCTGGGCAATAGAAGTTTAAAATTACTGATTTTAACACTGTATGGACTAACTATCTCTTTATAAGAATGTGAATACATAGAAGAAAACTGAAGTGCTGCCGTATCTTCTGAACACAAATTATAAAAATAGTGGTTTGCATTTTTAACAATGAATCTGTAAAACCAGATTGCATATCAGTTTCCTCATTAAAGATGGGGAAAAACGGCCTTTCTTGTATTCTACTGCCTAAGAAAGCATAGAAGATTAAACAAGCTTGGTTTTAAAAGTGGTTCTCTTTTCAATATTTTCCTATAAAAATTGCAGGAAAATTAATCTGTTTGGGTTGGGTTTTTTCCTAAATAATGGCTATGTGAATGCTCAAAGGAGTCAAGGTTTTTCTATCACAGTTTCCATAGCAATATTAATCAGTTTTTTAAGAGGAAGAAAGCAGACTGCCATGAATAAGGATGAATTTTCTAAGGTTTAACTGTTGTTTGGTTGATCTTTTTTCCTCTTATTTTCTTCAATTTAATTTTCTTCTCACTTTCCTGTGCCTTCTGTACTTTCTGAACTTACTTTTTTCCTTGCATAAATGATCTTAGATGATTCTTACCATCTTTTATTTGTTTTCCTGTACTGTTTTCTTCCTTCTTTCAGGCTTTCATCTTTCCTATTGCTTCTGTTGGTTGGATTATATTCAGTGCTGCAAAAGAACAGTTTCACTCTGCTGTAAAAAACTGAATTGCTTATGTATTACCTATTATGTTGTTTACCAAGAGTGCTGTCATAGTATACAAAAATGGTAAAATCATCATATAGATTTTTCTTTTTAGTAATAATAATGTGAAGTCTCATAGTAAGATAAAATTGCCCAGATTCACCCAAACTTCGACCTGCTTATTTTAGCATTGTTGTGTAATGAGTATTAAAGCGCAAATAATTAAAGTGTCCTCTTTTCATATATTTTAGCCTGTCTGCCCAACTATCTAAACTGTTCCTCAGTTTGTTTTTACATTTGTGGTTTCATTATTCATGGTGGTGTTGTTATTATTATTGTTCAAGTCATTAATTTCCAACTTCCATGGGATTGAATATTAGTAATGTTATCTTGTAAATATCTTACATGGGTTCTCCCATCAAAGTACTTAGAGACTTTATGGAACCTAACATTTCACATGAAATTATTTTAATGTTAAGCCCAGGATGGAATTTCTCTCCAGTAAATCTGTCAGCTGTGTTGTTCCCATTCTCTTTTTTATGACAGCTGTTTTGTTACAGTACTCATTGGCTTTAATACTTTTAGTTCCTATCTTCAAAACTTCCCTTAGTTTTATTGTAGTTCAGATGGAAATCCTTAGACTGTTAGATTTTATTGTTGCCTAATCTGTTGCATCAATGTATTTCTCTGTGCTGTATGTAGATCCAGGAATAAATTTTTAAATATTAAATAAGAAAAGGTTCTGTTTATTGATATTTTCTGAAGATTTATCTAGAGTGTGTTACTCATTCATAATACTTTATAGCTTCACAGGATAATGCAGCTGGGTGTGATCATCTCTGAACTCCTGGAAAATGGTTCTTCTGTTATGGTTTGTTTGGAAGATGGCTGGGATATTACTGCTCAAGTAAGCTGCTATAAAAACCTTGAAATAGTTAAATATTAAGAAAAAACACCAGGCAATACTTTTTTACACAAGTGACAGATAATTTGGTATGACATGAATAAATTTGTGTTATGGCAGCAGAGAAGAAACCAGAATGCATGAATCCTTGCAATCATTTACAATTTATATCATGAAATAGTTCCTTAAAATGAATTCATCTGCATTCCTGCACCTGACCATGTGTAAGAATGAAGGCTAAAAGCTGCCACAGCTGTTAATTTAACATTTTAAACATAGCACACTTTAAACACGGGAGGGATTCGTTCCCTTCCATTCACTCTCCGTAAGTGATGTTAGGAGACCACACAGGGAGAAAACTAAATTTGTGCCAAAGTGCCTGTAACACCTGCTGCAAGGACAGATCACCTCAAACTATAAATTAGGTGAATCAAGATCTGCTGCCTGATTTAATAGATGCATTGTGTCCATGCTGCTGCTTCATAATTCAGAAAAGAAACACAGCTATCCCTAATTCTAGTAAATAAAACCTTCATGTGCAGCCAGCATCATAATACCAGGTAAACAAACACACAAAAGAATGTGACCATAGTTGTTGGAATCATTGCCAAACAATTAAGAGTATAGAGGGCATATACATAGCTGGAAGTGCAAGAAGGCTGTGCTGCGTTTTACAGTCTCCTGAGATGCTGTGTATAGAAACAGACTGCAGTTGGCTGGTGCAAAAACTCTGAAGTCACCCTCAGGACCAGTTCTTTAATGCTTTCTTTGCTGAGGTAGCAGATACTATCTTTTAAATGCTTATTATAAAAGGGGTTTTATTTCAAACATAATTTAAATACAGTAAGCATTGTAATCACCTCCCAAGTCTGTAGCTGCTTAGGTTTTACTTCTGCAGATACCATAAAGTCTCAATGTAACTGAAGCTTTTTCGTGTGAAATATTATTTGGTTTGTTTTATAAAAGTACTTAATCTATATGATAAAATACTTGTCATTGAGTTTATACGAAAGCTTTTGTTTTCTTGAACAATAAACAGGTTATTGAATGTTTATATTAATTTGCCAAAAGTTTCTCCTAACTTCTGTCACTAGTAACATAGAATATCCTGTCTTGTGATCTAGGTGGTATCTCTGGTGCAGTTACTCAGTGATCCCTTCTACAGGACACTTGAAGGCTTCCGAATGCTGGTGGAGAAAGAATGGCTCTCCTTTGGTCATAAATTCAGTCAGCGCAGTAATCTGACCCTCAATTGTCAGGGTAGTGGATTTGCTCCTGTTTTCTTACAGTTCTTAGACTGTGTGCATCAGGTAAGCCAACCTCTAACTTTCATTTACAAGAAGGTTTCATGAAGAGAAATGTGTATATGCCAATATTTCAGATGTTACAGATGTGGGTTTGAGAGAAGACTGGTAACATCATTCCCTAGGTTTTATTAAAGTGAGTGGATTTCACCTCAGGGAGAGCTGGAATGGTTGTCTAGAGGAGACTGACCCAAAGCAGGCTCAGAGGGATGCTCGGTGGTATGGATCTATTAAGGTCGTTTATGTAGAGGGTTCATATAGAAGGTTTTTAAGCTACTACTGGCTTTTAGAGTCCTTTATTCAGAAGGAGGAATAGACTGATTTTTAATACCTTGACTAGACAGTTTTTAATTCCTTGTGCCTGATGATGAGCCTTGAAGAGGCCTTGTACTGCAGCAGTTCTGGGAGCAATGACAGCTATAAACCAGGGGTTCCGAGATGTTCTGATTTTTATGTCTAGTACATGTGCAGAAGAAGATGGACACCAACAATTGCGTTGTGTAGGAAGAAGTTAGGTTAAGAAGATTACACTTATTTCGGGTTAATTCTGAAGTCTGTCCTTTTCTTCATCTCAAAGCACTAAACGTAAATTCTTTGCAGAGTTTCTGTGTATGCAAACACAAGAGAGGTTCTTGCATAGTTCCTCTTGTACATGTCCTTCTTTTCCCACTTTTTCTCACTGAAAAAGCTGGAAGTTTCCTTGACATTATTAACCTGTGTTAAAATGTGTGGATGATGGTGTATCACAGAAAATAACTGTTAATGCACCAGCCTTTTCACTGGGAACACCCATTCATATTGAATACTTGCATAAAGTAGACCCTGAAAGAGAAGTCTGTGAGTAGGCTTACTCTGCTACCTGAAGAAAACTCCACAGATTAAATAACTTGCTAAACCAATGGAAAGCCATATTCAGCTAGATCTATGTGAGATTGATAATGAATGATTTTATGAGAAGGTGAGTGAAAAACATTTTATGGAAAAAATCCCCAACTTCATTTGTATCCCAGTGTTAAACACCAACAGCCATCATTATTGCTGTCTCAGAAGTTAATAAATCATATCCTTGGAATTTGCTCTGATTCCTACAGCATTCCCCTTGTGAAAACCTTAGAAATTTTTGTCACATCTTCTGTTCCATCCGTTTCCTAGTGGTTGTGGTTGTAAGGTTGGTTTTTATTTTAAATTGGAAGATTTCTCTAGAGACAATCAGTACTGCATTTTTCATGCAAATAAGTTAATCTGCTCAAGTGCCACACTTTTTCTTACAGTAGGCTTAGGGTTATTGCTCCTTTTCTGAAGTAGAAAAAAAAACATATTCTTGGTTGCAATGGCTACAACAGGACAAAATTGCCATGTGCTCTAGTACTGAAACCCATCTGCCTGGTGGTTCATTCAGTTCTGTGAATTAATTGTTTGTCTTGGTCATGGTGCTGTGTTCTCTCTGCTCTCAGGTGTCTTCCCTAAGCTTAAATTGGCTGATTGGATAACACCGTCCATTAGCAGAATGGAGTAAACCTACATCTGATTTTAAGCAGTAGTGTAAATTTGAAGTGAATCCTCCCAGCATCTCCCCTTACCATTTTTGGATGCTGGTCTGCTGCATATGTACTAGGTTTTTCCGGGAAGAATTTAAACCCAAAATTTCTGCTTCAGGTGTGTACTAAACACTAGCTCTTAGAAGATCTGAACCAGTGATTTGTCACTTACCTTAAAACCACTGGGGACATCAATGTAAAGTGGAGTCATCCGCTCAACTGAACTAGATTAGTCCGGGTAAAACCACAAATGTGTAGTATGGCTGCAGGAACCTCAGCACCAGCTGCTTCAGTCTGTTTGTCTACTCTGGGTTGCTTCTGATTACTTGCTAATGTAGATGTAGCCTACATCCTGTTTCTGACCCTGGAAATGCTTTGCTTCAGTTTTACTGTAATAAATCTTAGAAAGTTGTCATTAAGAAAGGCAAGGAAATTATCCATGCAGTATTTCTTCCTTGAGTGATTCAGAGATGACACGAATTTTGGAAAGCAAATGGGTTATCCAGACGAAAGTTAAAAATTAAATTCAAGGATTTGGGTTTATTGTCATGAAATAGAATGGACTGTGTTTTCTTCATGGCAGAATTCTTGGTTTTTCTTTGAATAAAGGTTAATACAATCTGCAGTTCTAAGGACATGGAATAGTGGATTATAATCATCCCACCTTTGAAAGTTAGGGTGAAATGCAAAGTGGGATAAATCTGTGCTGTTAACAACTGTCAGGTATGATTTTGCCTCAGGCTGCACTCATGTGAATGTGTCAAGGAAGTAGAAGAACATTTCCTTGGTAATTCACCTCAGGTAGCAGCTTTGGTGCGTGTCACTCAGCAGGCATCTGACTCTGTCTTATGAAGTATACGGGTTATTAACAGATACATTTGACAGAGAGATCTGTATTTTCTGCTTTGTGGGTTTAAGCTGTATGTACATGCCCTGGCTGCAGCTGTGTCAGCAGGACAAGTACCTCCTGCAGCCCATCAGGAGCTATTCACTGCTGCTCTGGTGGAGATACCACCCTTCCAGTCTCTTAGCTCAGGGGTTCTTGGGAGTCTGCCTGCTTTTGCCAGCCAAAATGTTGGGAAAATTTGGTAGAAAAGACCATTAGAAGCAGTTCAGCTTGTCAATCTAAGGAGACAGTAACTTCTTATGAGGAAAGATAAGACTGTGTAGGGGTTATAATCTTTTTAGCCAGTGTTATCTTCATCCAAGACAGGGCATGGGAAGCATAATCAGTGTAATATAGATAATATAGACTTTTAGAAAAAAAAATCTGTAAGCTAAATGACCTACAATCCTATTGAGAATGCAATTCTGAGTAACTTTTCTAGTACTAGAGTTAGATTATTCTTCTAACTTGTGATGATGCCACAGTACTGAGTTAGCAAATTCTAACAGTGTGGTTGTAATTTCTAGGGAAATTGTTTTGCAGTCAAATTATTGGTTGAAATTTCATATGAATTTACCATAAAAAAGAAGTTTTCTCAGCATCTGTGCTTGAAAATTTTTGTGAAGTTTCATTGGTTTCTCTGCAAATTGTTACACAACTACAGAATCCAGTTAGATTGCAACTTGACCCTGAAGTGTAATATATTATGATCAGTTTTTTTAAATTACCCATTAACTGGAAGCAAACGTTTGGTCCTTTCAAAGTATTTTTAACCTTTAGAATCCATATACTAGGTATAGTAAGGAAACTACCACAGAGCCAGTACATGCATTAAATGTCATGGGTTACACTAAAGATACAGAGAAAACAAATGAAGCAGTGATTCCTAAATTAGAACTGCATCATCTTATAAAAAGTCGTTGTTTATGCCAATATCTCCAGGTGTCAGCTGAATTATTAATGCAAAAATCAGTCTTTCACAATAGCAGCGTCTGGCAGATACTTTCCCTGCTTCTAAGGAGACTGAGTTTATGCAGCTGACGTCAGTGAGGAAGCTTTTCTTATTTTTCTTCTGAATCTATTTGGTAATTTATTAAATATGATTAAAACAGGATGATTTTTCTAGAGCTGACTTCTTTTAAGCTCAATAAGGAGCTCTGTTACAGCGCCCTGTGTAAGAGGAGGTGAGTGCTGCTCCCGTGGGAGATGTGTTCAGTTATTCCAGTGTTTGCAGGAGTAGCCTCGTAGTGATTACCAGCACAGGACATTGGGAGTACTATATTTCTCATTCATACTAAGTAAAAATTGATATATAATGGAATTAGAAAAACAAAATGTATTGGAAAACTAAGGAAGGCTGATAGATCTATAAGATTATTAAATATATTTAGGAGATACTTCAGTGGGACCATGGTAATTTTAGAAAGAACTAAAATGCTGAGTTTCTCTAATCATAATATTAGAAACACATACAGGTTTAATCAGGTTTTAAATGTTCATATATTATGGAGATTAAGACAACAACAATTACTACATTGTTTACCTCTATCAAAGAAATGTTTTATAGTTGTTTTCTCTTTAAAAGTAAATTATATTATAATAACTTAGAGTTATTATAATATTTCTGCATCCAGAAATCTCAGAAATGGAATCACCCACAACTTTAAGATCCATGATAGGATTTTATTAGCAGCTTGTTCTTGTAACTCTTACATGTATTAAAATAATTGTTGGACCATAAGTAGAAGTTAAGACCCTGTATATAATTCATGTCAAATAGCAGAATGTTGCCTTTCCTTCTTACAGTGTATTAAAAAAAACCTCCTAACACAAGGAGAAAATATGTAATAAAGAAGATATGGAAAAAAAATTCTTTTTTATAAAGAGAGCTGAATATTTAATTTGTCTATGAAATTGAAGTCCTGAATTTATTATAGAAAAAAAATTTGCTTAGCTTTATTTTACAAATCAGTGCAGGAATGTAGTATTTGTGTCAGGGGGAAAAAGGGGATTAAATATGAGTGGGTATATTGAACTGACATATCTTAAAGTATCTTAGCATTTTAAATACCCAGCCGCAAGATAATAAGATGTGATAACAACAAATTCTCTGACTGAAATGCTGTGTGTGAGTGTTTATAGGTCCTTTCAAGGGATTTTCCTGTCACTGTTGCATATTCAGTAGAAAACACTTGCTAAACACTTTTTCCCCCCTTTATTTAGCTGGTCTATGTGGAAATCTAAATGTAAGGAGCTTCAAGTAGTCTTAATAGCAGTTCCCATCAGTACTGAAAAGAACCCCATTGAGTAACTGATAAGTTAAGAGAGAAACTGATAAAAGATTAGAGAGAAAATATGGAGTAGGAAAATGAGTGGTGGGAATGCAAAATACAAGGCACGGGTAGATCGTAGAACTAAAGGTATACTACAGATTTGATGTGAAGCTAGGCAAAGCACAGTGGGACATATTTCAAATGTGAAATTCAGTCAGCAGTTTCTTTTTCAATTGCGAGCTGTACTTATTTCCACTGCAGTTAGGCATTTTCAGTTAATTGCCATGTTTATTCTGAAAATAAAGATCATGAGTCATAAACTTATTTGAAGAGTGAATTTTAAATTAACACATGAAATTTCTCCAAGCACTATCTCATCAAGATTTTTAGAATCTTTCATTTTATATGGATATCAAGGATAAATATCAGTAACTAATGCTAAATTTTTTTGCCATGAATATTAAACTTCATGTTTAAAACCTTACACGGGGCTCTTTATGATAATGTTAAAGAGAAGCAGCTGTGAAGAACCAGCCATTTCACAGTGCTGTATTCTGATAATCTCGTAGAGTTTTCTTAAATAAATATCAGCTCCTGACTCATTGGAGACACTCGCTGAATTAGAGCCACAGCCTAATGAGGGTAACAATTTAAGGAATGACATAGTTTTTAACTGTTTTAGAAGAATAATGGCGAGACACCTCCTCAGTGTGGGGTTTTTTTCATACTGTAATATTTTGGGTCATGTTTTGAAAAGGAAGAAATACCTGTAGACTAGCAAGTAGTTGAGAAATTGGCTGTCTCAGGAGTGGTAGATGGAATGTTATTTGCAGCATTGTCTCTGTACGTGTCTGCCTCGTGGGGTTCTGAGCAGTAGCAAGAAATCCACTGTGAAACCTTCCAGTTAAGGTTTGGATTCCAGCCACATCCAGGAGTAGCATCTTTACCTGTGAAGTTACCTGGTGACTCAGGAGTTATAGAATATTTATATCCAGTTGGATTTCCTAGAAGAATCATGGAGTTTGTACAGGAGCATAATACTGCTTATTATACAGTTCACTCTATCTGCTCTGAAATGTTTTTGCAGCATAGACACTACATGAATTTACTTAGCCAAAAAATATTCTAGGACAAAATGTTAGAAGGATTTGTGTGACACTTGCCATGTGTTTTCAGCATTCATGGGGGAATTGTTTTGCTGGCATTTCACTTTATTATTTCTTACATACCTATTTGTATTATACCTCAATATCCACTTTTTTCCTTTTTTTTTTTTTTAATTTTATTTTTTAGATTCATAACCAATACCCGACAGAGTTTGAGTTCAATCAATATTATCTGAAGTTTCTGGCTTTTCATCACATATCAAATCGATTTAAAACATTTCTTCTGGATTCAGATTATGAAAGACTAGAACATGGTATGTGTGATCTTTGTGTATTGCATATTGCTTTTGTAGTTGTTGGTATTTTCCTCCTGGAAAGGTTTGCCTGGGTTAAGATGGTCCAGCTGGCTGCATGGTGACCGTGTAATGAATTACATTTCAGGTCTAAAAAGCAAAATGCAGGTGAAGAACTTGTAGTGTTTTCTGCATCAGTGATTCCTGAGCCATGCCTCTGATGGCTCTAAGAGAGAGTGGAAGAAATTACTGCCATGCCTTAGGGGTTTTGAGCAATTTATCCACATAGTTCCATTTTCCCTACTAAATAACTTCTTTTAACAAAAACAAAGTCTCTGGGAATCCATCAGAGAGTGCATAAAGTTTCAGGAAAGAAAACCTTTCCATCTATTACCTCCCACTTCTTTCTCTTGCGTTATCTTCAGTGTTTCTCTTTTTATATTTTCTTTGTTACTCCATCTGTCATGTGCAACCTTACTAGTTCCAAGGCCTCAGCTCCCCTCAAAGCCTTCTTACCAAGGCTACATAACCACAGTTGAGGCTTTTCTTGGGATTTGTCCACTAAAACATGCTCCAAATTTCTCTGCTTTGTGGGCTCATTCTCATGGCATATGATCAATTTTAATGCTTTTCTTAAAGACTGGTGTAGCTGTGGGGCAGATGAGACTTAAGCAACCATTTTATTTCAAAAAAATGTTAATTCTGCTATTTCCTTTCTTTATTTTTTTCCTGTTGCAGTGGCATTTGATAGTAGACTTTGCTGTACCTTCAATCTGTGAAATTGCTTTAGGCTGTGCTTTAGCATTTGTTATGCATTATCATAAAGCTATCTTTTTGCTGCTCTTCTTTTCCCCAGGGACATTGTTTGAAGATAAAGGAGATAAACATGCCAAGAAAGGAATTTGTATTTGGGAATGTATTGAAAAGATGCACAAAAGGAGCCCTATTTTCTTCAATTACCTCTATGCCCCTGCT
Organism: Rhagologus leucostigma; assembly: GCA_013397725.1. NCBI lineage: Eukaryota > Metazoa > Chordata > Aves > Passeriformes > Rhagologus > Rhagologus leucostigma. The sequence continues at coordinate 2,649,290 of VZTD01000747.1, read as the reverse complement.
GAAATAGAGGTATGATTTTTTTTTAAATACGGATGGTTTGTTATTCTGAGTGATTCCTTGAGTATATTTTGATATCGTAATTGTTCTGAACTGAGTTAAGTATTTGGTGGACAAAACTGACCCTACCTGATTGATTGGAGCAGTATCTCAAAGTCATGGAAGTGCGATTTAAAGAGCCAAATTCTGCAACATGTATCCATGCATCCTGGTGAACTAAATGAGGTTCCTTGTTTGATTTCATTAAATTATATGAATTATTATTAAAATTGTCTTTAAAGGGGAACTGTGTTTAGAGTCATAGTGGGATACATTTCATAACAATCTGATTGAATCACATTATATATATATCTCTGTCTTATATGATAATGTATGTCCCCTAGAACAGGCTGTGTCTTGAATAATTTTAGAAAATTCACAGTACACTCACCATTGTAGAATTCAATTTAGAATAATTTGGAAAATACAGGTATTGTGTTGTAAGTATGAAATTCAAAGGCTTCCTTCATTTCATTATAATAACACTTTGTTTAAAATAGGCACTGAAGCCAAATGTAAATATGTCCAGCCTCAAAAAGTGGGATTATTATGTAGAAGAGATTTTGGCTACAGGTCCTTCCTATGACTGGACCATGGTACCTGCAAAATGCAGTGTTTCGGAAGAAAATGACCAAACGGATGGTTCAGTCTCTCAGACTAAGAGGAAAATAGTGTGGCCATGTTATGATGATGTAAAAAAAATACAGCCTGATGCCATCACCAGCCTTTTAAATGTAAGTACTTGTGTTGCACAGAACAGTAAGTTCTCTAATGCTCGTGAAATTCGTATCTACTTTTTATTGAAGTTATTGCCTTACAGATACGCTGTTATTAAAAGGATCGTGATAGATGTCAAAGCAGGTCTTTAGTAAGACTGACTGGTCGATCTGGAGATGTGGTGGTGGTTCTGGGAATCAGTCAGACTTCCTGTAAAGCTGCTGTTGTTCTGAATGGACACTTCCCTAGGAGTATGCTGTAATTGTAGTTAATAACTACTCATGGATTCATTTTTTCACTGTCTGCTTTAAAAAATAAATAAAATTTTAGTTTGCCTTTTCTAGGAAATGTGGGAACAGCTATTTTCATTTGGGCAAATGGTGAATCTTGCTTTCTTGACCTCCTTCTACTCATTTTAAAGTAGGTGTGTGGTAAAATAACAACCCAGATTTTTGGACAGATCAGAAAATAGAATCTGACGCTTGTTGCTTTTAACAATTGGGAGACAGATACACAAACATAAACTGAACATCTTGGCCCAAATTTCTCAAAAAAGCTTTCCATGATTGCTGTTAGTTTATTCATGTTTACTAGAACTAAACTGATGAATTTAGATTCTTCAGAATATTTTGGTACTTGAAATAGGTGGTTGATTTTGGCTTTTTCTTGTTTGGGCTCACTTAGGCTGCTTAGGTTTTGTCCTTTCTTCATTAAAGGATGAAAAATGATCTCATTATCATATTGGTTGTAGTTATTTAGAGTGATTTAACATCTGTCTTGTCTTCAAGATGAAGATGTTTGACGATTATAATTAAATAACAGCCTAACACTTTGTTATCATCATAACTGATAGCGCAGGAAAATGACAAGGGCATTCTTCACTTCCGTGGTTTCAAGCCACGTGTATGTCCAAAACCACAAAACTACGTGCAGTGTTTTATTTTGACAACTCTTTGCAGACATTACCTTACAGTAAAGCTGGGATAATGGAGCCGAATATTGCAGTACTTGGAAAATCGGAATATGCTGTGGGCCCCCAATTCCCCTGAATCAAAGATGATTTTAGCAAGTCTTAATGTAGGAATGAATGGATGTGAGTCCTTGAAGATTTTGATAGAGAGTTAGCTTTATTCTGGCACATTCCTCAAATTCCTTTTGGTCTGCTCCTTCCAATCGTAATTGATTGAACACAAGAACAATGCCCAATTAAAAAGAAAAAGAATCTCATGTAAAACCCCCCTTGACTCAAAATAAGACAGTCAGAACTTCTCAGAGCTTGTAACTTCCCAAAAGCAAGGAAAGAGCAGCCTGTCAGCAGGGGTCATTTCAGGGATTCTTCAGCAAAGTACAGAGAGCTTTTGTATCAGGTAACCAGAGGCCAGAAGCACATCAGGAATACAACAATGTTCTCCTGCATTTCTTCCTGGGGTAGATGCCAGACTATTCATATCCACAACTGTGAGAAACTGCCATGTAACAGGGAAATCAGCCGTATTATAGGCTAAAGATTATGTGGGTCAGGTTTTATAGAGTTTAAATGTTATTTGTGAATTAGATTATAGTAATAAAAGATAGCAATGGAGAGAACATTTGGAAAACTTTGGAGAGGTTGTATAAAGGTTACAAAAATATTCTTCTAAGTTTAAAAAGCAAAGTGAACGTTCTTTTAAAACAAGTTGTTAATTTAGGGCTATTGCTGATGTAGGAGAAAGACCTCTCTTTAATCATAAATCCACTGAGAATGTGTTGGTATCCAAAAAATGTTTCGACTGAGACCATATTTAGCATCATAAATTACTGGGGAAGATAGATTCTCTCTTAGTTTATAATGATAAGCCCAAATTTGTTTGTTCTAAAGATATTTTTCAATTGAAAACTAGATAGTGCACTTCAGGATGTAAAGCTGAAACAGAGGAGTTACTGAGTGCCTTAATTCAGAATTTTCGTGGTAGAATGTGATGCTCTTCTTTTAAGAGTGGGTCAGACTCTGGTACTTCTAATAACTGAGAGAGATGAACCTGTGTGCATTCACAGACACATTGTGGATGCAAAGGAGGTGATCAGTCTCCAGAGTTCTGGAGCTGCTGCAGATTTAACTCCTATCTCTACCATTCAGATATTCCAAAGAAGGTTATTGAGCAGATCTTCTGAAAGGCACAGTAATGCTAATTGCTTGTAACTGCGAATTGCAGGAGATGGATATTCTCACAATTAAATTTTTTGTAACCTTTTTTTTTATCCATATATATTTCTGTCCCTGTAAGCCTGGACAGTAGGAGATGAACTAGAGATAAAAATTTAAGGATTTTTTTCTTTCAAGGAAATGCATTTACTTATAGTCCATTCCACACATGGAAGGGGAAAAAAAATATGCTGCTTTCCGTAAAATTTGAAACTGAAGGGGCAAGAGTAAATCTTAGTGATTTATTGCCATGTATGTTTTTTTACATGGGATCTATTAAAGGAGAATTTAGTCCTAACTTTTCAAGTTATATACAGGAGATTGTTGAAAGTTTTTCATGAAAGTTTTTCATTTTAAGTTCTGGAATCACTACTCACTATGGAGCCAAAAAAGAAGGAATGTGACCCAGTTGCTAAGTAACAAGTTTCAGTTACTTCCAGATTCTGCAGAGGACTCATACTCAGAAGTCAAGACTAGGGCAGAAAGAGAATGATCAGATTAAAACCTGACTAATTTACATCAATAAAGAGCTTATATCCTTTTGCAGCAATTTGGAAAGGATTTTACTTTAAAAAGTGTGTGTTAAATTGATTCAGTTTTATGTCTCCCATCCTGAAGTGTTTTCCTTTCAGCACTTGGAAAAAGAAACAAGTAATCTCAAGAAGCCTTTTGGCTGACTTGTGTTCATCATTCCTTATTTTTTTATCTACCTGTGACAATACTCCAAACAAAGATATTCTGGTTGTGTTTCTTAGCAGAAAGAGAGCATATGTGACTTTCAGCTACCTTCAGTATTTACGACTTCTGGTTTGATTCTTGCTGTTCTAAGCCACATTTCTTGTATTTAGTTTCACTCTGGAGTTTTCTAATTTAGCTTCAGCAAGGAAGAGTTTGTAGAAATATTTTGTTCCTGTTAAATTGTCAAATGCTGACTTTCTTATTTTCACCTAAGAGTTCAAAATTTCGTTCAGAAGTTAATCTCCTGATCAAAATATTTTCTTACTTTAAAAGTATAATAATTTTCTATCTTTCAATTAATAGCAATTTCTTGAAGAATTTTTCCATCAGAAGACCAATAGGAATTGGACAATATTATGAAATCTACTTTAATTATTAGGTAGAGTAGAAATAAGTAGAGACTTACTTTCTCTACTTGGAAAATAAATGTCTTGGTGTTTAGTTGGCTTCTATGTAGCATGAGCAGTCTATGTCCTGTGGCAATATTTTATTCCATCATTAATTAATTGAATTTGCAAAATAGAGTTTTTAATTTTATTTCATGAATAATCAGATTTTCGTAATGATGTAGTTGCTGAAAGTAAAAATGCAGGAAGGGAGAATGGCAAGACACATCAAAGTCTTGACAAATGTATCAATGAGTGTCCACAAGTAAACATAACCTAATAAAATTGCCTTTTTTTTACTTAGCTTTGCACTGTCTTATTAACAGGAAATAACCCTAACTGGAGGTTATCAACATAGGTCATATTCCCAAGTTCCACAACAAGAACATGTTGTTATGGTTTGGCATCCAAACTGAATAAATCTTTCTGTTTCATTTCCTTCTTTTATTACAGCTTTGTATCACATTTTATAAACCAGGGTAAATGTTAATATTGGCAATGTACAGTGTTGGTGTCACAGCACAGAATTTGTTCTTTGTAAATATTTTTATAAAATACAGCCTGTCCTTATCAGTGTTGTGTTTCTGTTATGGCAGTTGGTGTTGAATTTTGTGTGTTCAGGAGATCTGGGGGAGAATTGAAAGCCTGATGGCTCCTCCAACCTGGGACATGCAGGAAGAACAATGTGGCTGATGCTGTCCTTGGGTGCCTTCGACTCCTGATTCTGATGGATCTCAATTTATAGCTCGTATGACAGAGGTTTTTGAGCTTTACTGGGCAACACGGCCTGAAGGTTCACTGTGTGAAAACATTGATGAGAGAATAGTTATATTAAAATGATTGCCAGGGAGTGATCAGTTAGAAATGTTTGTTCTTAAGGAAACCTGTATTACTTGTTTCAGGAAATCGAAAGGTTGGAAAGTAAATTAAATCAGAGCCCAGAGAGGTGGCAGCTTTTGTGGGAAAGGGTCAAAATGAATCTAAAGGATGACACCAGACAAGACAATGTAAGTAGAAAAGAGCTTGTCCAATAGAATAATTCCGTTCCTGCTGTATAGGCTACCTGGGGCACTGACAAAATCACTGTATTTCTTGGAGTAAAATACTGCTTTTGGAAAACTGAATGTGTTGTTCTAACCCATGATACTGGCTTTTTATTTCTTCATGTTGCAAAATATATTTTTACTTATGCTATTTATCTAATTGCTTTTCCAGAGTAGATTAAGGCATACAGATAAAATGAGCATTTTACTAATGCACAAATGTATGATTTTATATATTTAAAAGATTCTTGAAGTACAAAAAAAGCTCCGTTCCTGAAAGTAGCCAAAAGGATATCACAGGTTTTCAGGGATAAGTGAAGATATTTCCATGGCCAAATGGAGTTACAGTTTCTAAGTAGAGATAGGAAATATTCGTGCTTGTGTTTCCAATTCCTGACTGTGGTAACAAGAATAGCTGCCAATATAGATACTTTCTAAGTCAAAGGCTGCCTCTCTGCTCTTTGTGTGCACCAGTAATAATGCTAAATACTGCTTTTTGTGAGCTTGGCCTATGAGCTACTGTTATCTGTAGAGTGTTGTCATTTAGATTAGGACCAAATTCAGGATCCCTCTTGTTCCAGGTTATTGAGATTCTACTAAAATGACATGGATCTATAAAGTAGCTCTTGGAAGCTGTAGTTTTTCCTTTCCCCCCTTCCTTCCCTTTGAAATCAGGGAAATTTATTGTATCCAAATGTCTGTTTAGTTTTAGATGCTTCTGAGAAAGCGAGGGGAACACTGTTCAACATTATGTCACTGGAATATATTGAAGCTTTTCTGAAATACTGATTTCTTACACCTTGTGAACCCTTCTGCTTAAGAAATGCAGGGAATTGCCATCCCTCTGGCTTGTTCTCTCAGGCAGCACTAACTTGTATTAGGAAGATTTTTTTTTTTGGCCTCACAGTAGTTCCCAACTTAGATATTGTACCATGTATTTATTATCAGTATAGCACTGAGACAGTCTCACAGTGCGAGACACATTGCATTACCTTTTTTCTCCTGTTTCCCTCTTTTGCAGCTCCGGAGACATCCTTCTGGCTCCTCAGGGATGATGTCACCTAATCTACATTCCTATCAAAAGAGGTCTTTGTTAGAAATACCTGACAGTGGGCTGGGTGAGGAGCAGGGTTCAAGCATCTCTCCCTCTAATGGAGTAGACAGAAGAACAACGACGCTGTACAATCATTTCACATCAAAGAATGATGAAAATAGGTAAACTGAATAATCAGACAGTATTTATTAATATTTTTAATATTAGAATTGTAGAATTCTAATAAGTAGAATTCTAATAATTAGAATATTAGATTGGTACAAGTCTCTGCCTTAGGAAGAAATGGAATTTTCCTGTGCACAGAATGTTTTGTGGCTACCTTATTTCTTCTCTTTGGATTTGGTTACATTTAGTTGTCTCAGTGGGTGGGCATCTGTCTCCTACCAGCATCCTTCACCCTTCCCTTTCATTAGATGCACAAGCAAATTGTAGTTGTACATCTAATGCATCCAAAGTACTAAAAGGGTGTTTTATCAGTGTATCACAGTTACCAACAGCTCAATATTGGTTTAAATCTTACTGGTTTTCCTGCAGGAAAATAAGTGTTTAATATGTATGTGGTCATTTTGGGGCTTTTATTTATCAGCAGTATCCATGTTATGGAATCACATGCCATCTGTATTTTCTGTCCCTCTCAGATCTTTTGAAGGTACGCTGTACAAAAGAGGAGCCTTACTAAAAGGTTGGAAGCCTCGCTGGTTTGTGCTGGATGTGACAAAGCACCAGGTAAAACCTTTTCAGATAAAGGACTTTTTTTATTATTACGTTGCTCCTTTTTTATTTACTAGGGTTGTATAGATTGGTTTTACAAACAGTATTAGTAATGATGTTTTTCAGATGTGATGTGTGCTACATCATCCTAGACCTATCTATGTTTGTCTTGTGTATCTTGTAGCTGATATAGAATTCTGAGTGGACAGAGGGGTTTTAGCGTTTTGCCTTTTGTTTTTTAGAAAAAGCATATGGGAGTATTTTATAAAAATATATTATAGTATTTTAAAAATATGTAGGAGTATTTTAGATTAGTTGCAGTCATGTAAATTTAATAGCAAAATTATTCATAAGTGTTCTACCTAATCACTGTACAAAAAGGAGCACCAAAACCAGACATCTGTTGGTCTATCCAATTTACAATGTATGCCAGAATTCTGCAGTAGAAATTTATGGTCTCGTGTACTTCAAATAATGTTGGGTCATCAGACAGCAAAATATTCTGAGCCAAATATTCCACACAGTGGGGGTTGTCACTTCTCAGACTCATGTATGCTTTTGTTGAAAAAATATTAATTTATTATAGTCAATAAACTTAACTATATGTAATATAGATAAAGACAGGCATCTCTTGAAATGCCAATTGAGTACTTTGAGATCAGTGTGGTAAATACGAACAAATGTGCTGTTTGCAAGTATTCTTCCTGATATATCCTGTATATCTTATATATAGGAGAAAATGTTCATTTTGCAGGAGAAAAAAATACTTTTACATTTTTTGTATAACCAGATATCCTTCTGAGTATGATAGATGCACGAGTAAAACAGGTCAATCCTAGCTGGAATTCTGTTGTTTGACCTTTGCTGTGAAAGTTTGTGTTGCTGTTTTGCACTGGTTTATGGGAATTTGTTGGGGTTTTGTTGTCCTTTTTTTGGAACTTGTTTGCATGTTGAAATGCAGTTTCCAGAATGATTAATATCCATATCAAAGTGTCTTTGCAAGGAGAACAAAAAAGCACAGGCTTCGTTCAACTGCTGTGTGCAGTATAGGAAAATGTGAGCTTTCTATGTGGTTTATAATTACCTAAAATTACACTTAAATTTTTGCTGATCACTTTAAATTCTTGAAATACAGAGAATAAATGTTCTGTCTGCACCTTGGTGAAGTAAAGCTTTTGTGTTAGTTTTATGTAATGGCCACTGAAGAAATGGTTCTGCTTTCCTGCCTCACGTGTCCTCTGCCTAGAGCAATCCATGACTGTTTGCTTCTCTGCTCTGGAGCTCTGGTGACAAAATACTCTTCCCCCACCTCCTCAGCTCCTAGTAGTATTTGTGCCTCCCACTCTTACCACTCCATGCCCACAGGCTGTATCCAGGAAAAGGGAATTAAACTGAAAGGTCCATCTAAAAGCATGTCTGGATTTTTTTTCTCTTGTGGTCCAGCTGCGATACTATGACTCTGGTGAGGATACGAGCTGTAAGGGACACATAGACCTTGCAGAAGTGGAAACTGTGATTCCTGCTTCTCCAACAATTGGAGCCCCAAAACATGCCAGTGAAAAGGCATTTTTTGATGTAAGTATATCTGGCTTTTACTTGATCTTTATGTGAAACTTTTTTCCCTCGGTGTGTTTAAGCTACTGCTTCCAATCCTGCTGGAAGGTGTGAGCTAGGAAGGACCTGTTGCGCCATCCCAAGACAAAAAATTTTTATGTAGCTGGCATCACTCTCAACAGCAATAGTTCAAAAATTGTTCATTCAGACCCAGTTAACACATTGAGTATTACAGTTTAAAGTTCGCAGGTTTGCTTTTCCATGTGCTGACATCTGTCTTTGTGTCCTTGTTTTTCCTTTGCAGCTGAAGACAAATAAACGTGTGTATAATTTTTGTGCCCAAGATGCACAGAGTGCTCAACAATGGATGGACAGGATCCAGAGTTGCATTTCAGATGCTTAGAAAGGAGAAAAACGTTCCATGATAAAGTCCTGTTTAAAGCACCTCTTCCTGGAAGAAACTGAGTTCTGGAATGTTACTGACACACAACCTGCCTTCCTTGCATTTCAGCCATAAAAGTTCATAATAAGTTCTTTTCTGTTTAATGATTATAACCACTGTAACTGCTATTTTTTTTCTCCAGGGAGGACTTAGAAAAATAATAATCCATGTATCCTGAATTTCCTCTTTCTTCAGTACAATTCCTAGCTATAAAAGTGGGCTGTGTTTGCACTATGATCTAAATCCTGGTTTTCTCATTTCAGAGCTCTTCTGTTAGGAAACCTGTCCAAAGGAAAGTGTAGGAATTTTCCCTTCAAAAAGAAGTGTGTTTCCACTTTATTTAGATTTTTAAGCAGAATGTTCTTATTTCCAAGCTAGTCATGAATAAGAGGGAACATGTCTACAATTCCTAAAAACAAATAAATAAATGAAGCTTGTGAGTCCAGTGACATACACACCAGGTTGCCAATGTTTATAGACAGTTGATATTTTTAAAGACCAAAAAAGTGAAATTGCCTGATGCCAGACTTTCAAGTGTCTTCTCAGTGTGCAGGTCATTCTCTAATCTTGTGCTTTTCTGAGTGCTTCTGCAATGTTGTTATAAAATTTCAAATTCTAGGGATTACCTGAAGACCATAGCACTTTTATTTTAGATTCTGTTTGCAATTCCAGTGGAATAAATGAAAGAAAACTGGCTGACACTGTCCTGGAGCAATGGAAAACAACAAACTAGGAATTCAGTAGAAGAAGGTTCTCTTGTGTGTGAGTTGTATGTGTTAATTTATATGCTGTTCTGCTCACTGTAAAATAAAAAATAACGAACATGATAATGCACTAAACAATGAAGCAAGCACTTGCACTGAAATCTTTACAATGCAGACATTTTGCAGGACAGAGGTAAGTTATTTATAGCAGAACAAAACAAAACTAGCTAGTTAACAGCATTTACAGATATTAAATATGTACATAATCAAGTTTGAGGTGTCGTGATTTGATACTTTTTAAACATTTTTTTGCACATTAATTGGAAGACTTTATAGATTTTTACTTTTGATGAACTTGTGTTTGTTCTGCTTAAAATCCTGGTGAAACATTTTTAATAGCCCCAAATTAGTAGAAATTTTACAGTCTACGAATAGTGAGGACTTTGAGTAGAATATGTAGGTAATTAAGCCATTGTTTTTACTTTGAAATGTTAATATGTTAAATAGCACACTAATATTACAAAAGGTCTGTATATATGATTCACTATTTTCTCATTTTCCAGACGTTCTGCTTGTAATTTAATGTCAGCCTAACCAAACTGACTATACTTACAAGATTTTTCAGTTACTAAACTTTGTGGGTTTTTTTATAACTAATGTATTTTGTCAGAAAGGAACATAGATTTCTCACCACACACAATAGGAAATGCAGCTGTTTTTAATGCATTTGCAATTTCAAAACAAAAATATGAAGGATTTTTCTAGCATTTTTCAACTGACAGATTTCCACCTGTGACAATGGTGTTTGCACATTTGTATTTTTCTTTGTATATGAAGTACTTTTATATGTACTTTGTAAAATACTGATCCTGTTCTTAGGTTATGTGAAGATATACATACCACTGCTTATTTTGTAACTAGTTAATTTTAACTCTTGTATGTTATGTGATATACGTATGCTAACCATCTTGGAATAAATACACTCCTTAAGGAAAAGTAAAACCTTTCCTTCTACTGTAAAAGAGAAAAAAGCAAGACCCACCTGTTGAAATATTCCACGGGCACAAGACAAATCCTTATTTACTCTGTATTAAGAATAGTGGGTGTATTAAAAACTATGTGGTCTTTTGTATACTTGTAAATATTCTTACCTAAAAGTTGCACTTGGGCATCCCTAACTCAAACACTTGTCAACAGTAGCACTAAAGAAATCAGAATTTAAAGCAAAATTATCATTCTAACGAGTCTCAATGTATAGCCTTTACCAAAAGGCTAAATACGTGTAATGTTCATACTAAAGTCTTTGAATAATGATGTTAAATATATATTTTTTAAAGAAAATTCTATGTGGTATTTCAACATAAGTCAACTGCATACTTTCACCCTGAGACGTATCTCACTCGTATCACCTTATGCAAAAATGATCTAGTTCCTAAAAAAGAAACTGTCATAAAATGGCAGGGTCTTACTTGAGACTGTGCATCTAAATGGGATTCCTGAGTGTCGTGTGGGATAGCAGAGTCCAAACGGAAAGGGAATGTGTGACGGAGGTAGGGGACCTGTGGCAGTTCTGGGATGCTGTGGTGCTTTAGATGACGTGGTTTGCATATTGAGCTTGGCATGGATGCTAATGTTGCCTTAAATGTTGATCTCAGTTTTTAGTGTCTGTATTGATGGAAAATGGACTTAAGCAACTTAACTTAAAAATACCCGAATAAAAGCTGAAATGAGAGGTGTGATATTTGTGCTGTCTGTGTAAGGAACATACAATGGAACGGTAGAAAAAGGCTTTTGGTGTGAAGACACGAAGTTTGGAGTGTCCCTGGGGGTCTCTCCTCTGCCAAGTAAAGATTCCAACAGAGACTTGGAGAAAATGTGGAGAAGTCAGCACAGCTTAGGCTACAGGGTTTGCCAGCGTGTTTGTGTTGTGCCAGCAGCAGCAGCAAATTAGGAACCGAGAATTTGTTCAGGAAAAGTTCTGTGTACATAAGGATTCAACTTCACATTCCATGAAAATTTTCTAGAAAAAGGAACCCATCGAGGAGTTGGGGATGAGGCAGATGTGCTCCCTCTGCTGTGTCACATCACTATTCCCATATTGTGTATCAGAACATTCCTGCTGTAGAAAAGAGAAGTACAACAGGTCTTACATAAGGGGAGAGGATTGTTTGCCCTTCTCTGTGTTCAGTAACAAAACATCCACGGCGTAGGTGGAGGAACGAAGCAAGTTGAAACTTTGAAGAGTTGTTGCTGGGGTATTATATCAGTGATTTCTCTTTCCTATCTAACAAGTGTTTTCTATAAAAACCCTTACTTTTGATGGAGCCTTAGAATTTCTACACTAAAAAATAAAATACTTAGCATGCCACACATGTGGGTCACTGGTTATGTAATGGTACACAAACAGCTAACAGACCCAAGAACAAATGTTCAAAAATTTGTGTCACATCCCACACACATTATTTGTATCTGCTATTTTGTGAATTTCAGACATAACAAAAATGTGGTGATCTTGTCCAAATACTGTCATTTTGCCTTTTCATCCTGTAATATTCTTGGAGTATGTCGAAGTGGCTGCACCACATTTCTCATTTTTCATATTTGTGATCATCCAAATATTTTGTCTGTTCGTGATTATCCTGTGGTTGCTTTGGAGGGTCAGAATACTGAAATTAATCTACCCATTCCCCAGTTACGCTGAAGTTCATGCTGAGTATCTCTGTCACACCTACTTTCTGTATTTGATCAGTTTCTTCCCGAGTTTTGGCTACTGTGCAAGCCAAGGGCAGTCGTAGCATCCACATTCTCATTTAGGAAATTCTCATCTTTGAGTTTTTTCCCATCCAATTTTTCATTAATTGACTGTCAGTAAGGATGCTGCAAGTTCACTATTGTTTCCTCTCTTCACTTACCAGTCAACATCCACTGGGAAATTACATTTTGTCCAGTTTCAGCTTGCGTCATACAGTTCAAGATTCTTTCTTGCTCTTAAAATTTTGCCTAGATGTCAAAATTTGCACACTTATGAATAGGAAATGTTGCTTGATTTTGACACATTTACTGTTTTTCCATTGTCTACTCTTTGGTAAAGAAGTTGTGTTTAAGTGTCTTCTAGGAGATTCATAGAGAGCTGATACTTTTATCTGTAAAACAGGCAGTAGTAGGAGATGTAAATATTTAGGCTGAAAGGACCACAGTACTATCCTGGAAGGAGATACAAAGGCAGCAGTTGTTTCGGGTATTAAATAGTGCTCCTTCCTGCCCCTGTACTCACCCAGGAGAACCTGAGGCATTGTCTTGATTTAATTTAAGGTTTATTTATTAATGTCCTGTTTATCAGTGTGTATTGAGCAAATATCAATGAGTACACTGTTGTTTAATGAATTTTTCTCACTGTTCAGCCCAGAATTCATGTCATTCAAGCCTGTCACCAAGCAGGACCGCCGAAACCTGGTAGTGTCCATTTGTGTTAAAGTCTCTATTAATTGTCCAAGATTTATACAAGGTGCAACATCCCTGTTAACGTCAAGACCTCCAGTAAGTTCGAAATTATAACTTCATAAAATTGTGTATAATTATGAATGAAGCTCAATGTAGTAAGCAATAGTGCAGGTAAAATCACTCTCAGGTTTAAATAATTGCGTGCACAGGCTTTGCTTTTGTTGCAGAGGTTTTGTGCTACCACAATAGTTAAAACTTCCTTTTACTTCTGCTGTGCTCACATTATCCCTCATGTTAAATATTTTAATGCAGTAGTTGAAGCAAGTGCTTGCACTAACTTTTCAATCAAAAATGCGTTGACTATTTAGTATAAAGCATTCAAATCTTTGTAGTGTGTCATGCAGGCAAATGATTTAGGATTGGAATTTGAAAAAAAAATTAGAGTGCTGAAATTGCCATTGATTTTTGATGAAGTTGGGCAGCCTGTTTCTCTGAGATGCCTGTAAGATTCTTTTTAAATTTTCAAACAGCTCTCATTTTCAGTGCCTCCTAAATTAGTGTAATTCATGTATTTGCTTTAAAGTAAAATGATACTAAGTTCAAAAATCCCTTCTGCTTTTCTTACTTAAAACAACTCGTTTTCGTCATCTTTAGAACTGTTTTCTGACCAAAAATCAGGCAAAATTTAAGTCAAAATTAACTTGGTTTCTTCTACTTCAGGCCCCTGACTGAAAGGAAAGCTTGCAGTAAGTCTGTATCTGATACGAGTATGTACGAAAAGCTGGAAAATATCCCATCAAGTGATAATGAACCAAAGCCAGGAATAAATTGGGGAGCTGGTTTTGGTCTGTGGGATGGTGTCATTGACCACTGTGTGTGTGATGTATGTTAGCCGTGTCAGGACAGGCTGTACGTCTTCTGACAGTCTCAGAAAGTATCATTCTGTTGCTACAGCAATCAGACATCTGGTTTTAACCAGAAATATCTACGTTTTGCATGCGCTTCTTCATGCATAGGCCTTTGAGACTTTGTTTCTTCAGTGACACAAATTTCTGGAGAGAAAATAATTTTTCAGATAGACTGATTTTATCAGTTATTGTTTCAGTTGTTAAAACCACACAGCTGACCACACAGTGGCATATGTGACAAGTTTCTCAGCCTGGGAACAGAACCCAAACACGTAGCTATTTCCTGTGATGCTGAATGTGTTTTAGTTCAAAGACTACTGCACACAGGTTTTTGTCATGCAAGCAGATTTTCCATTTTTGCTATCAAAACTAAATGTTGCTGTCAATAAGGTCATGCATACCCTAGCAGCGGGCTATGGACTACCACTAAAAAAGTAGCTGTTGTCTGAAAGGCCTCAGTTTTAAAATATTTCTCCCCTGGCCTAGGTCACTGCATGCCTGTTGCCTTATGGTGTTCAGCTATTTCCTGGAAGCATGGTTCTGTGCAACTTCCCAACTTTATCTTTTCTCAGACCTGCTCCATTTCACAGTGAAACATTATGAATATTTAATTCTTTTAAATTAAATTCATATAATACTTGAGATAAGGAGAGCTTTCCTTATTTCATGATAGTATCTCAAGAAAACCGATAACTTTATTTGAAAAATATGTATGTGCAACCCAGACAGAGATCCTTCAGTTTATATTGGGATTGCAGCCCAGTGATTTCTGTTACTTTTCATTATCAGTTTGAGTTACATGAGCGTGTGACGAGGCCTCCAGTGACACTCGAAATTACAAGTGACTGTATCACTGCTGTCATTGGAGTATATTAGAAGTTAGGATTTCAGGTAAAACCTTTCTCACCAAGCCAGGATGAACAGATGTTATGAAAACTATGGATGTCAGGAAGTAGAGAAGGGCAGGGGAAAAGCAAGCCCTGGCTGGTTGCTGGTGCCTGACACAGCAATGAGATGATGCCCATGCAAAGCAGAGATGAAAACAGCAGATGTGAGCAGCTTAGTGCATATTCAGCTGTTAGAGGATCAGAGCATTAGACAGGAAAAAGGCAGTGTCTGTGGCAGAGTGGGGTGTAGGAAAGTTCACGGTGCAAATGGGAAGAGCTGCAGGTCAGCAGGCCCTGGAAGCGGATCCCGTACACCCACACCTCCAGCAGCAAAGGAAGGCTTCCCATCTCCTTCGCTTTCCACTGGGCTGTTGCTTTATCTGTTCCCCAAAACCTCCCTCCACACTTGTCTCACTCCCTGTTTTGTTTTTGACCTTTACTTGTCTGATCACGTCTAAATTTAGCTGAGAAATTTTTGAGAAGCAAAGATGATCCATGTTGACTCGTTCCCTAGGGGTGCCTGGAATACTTGCAGGTGCTCTGATAATGCTGCAAGCCAAAAGGGAAAAGCTCTTTGTTTTTCCAAGTGCTCCGAAACTAGTGGCTAGTTCAAGTTGTACATCTATATTTTGGAATTTTGGGAAGCAGAGGAATGGGGTTGGTGACTGAGTGTGGTCTGCTGGGCTGCCGTGAGGGATAACACTGGATCTGAGCCTGGATTTGGAACACCCTCAGCATTTGACATGTGATTATCACTCTTTGGAATTAGATTTAACAGCACTGGGGAAAGAGGTTAATGTGAAGCCAGCATCAAGTATGCTGAACTCTGGTCTTTGGAAATACCATTGCTAATGTTGCTATCAGTGTATTTCCAGGAGAACATCAGAGCTTTGTTTATCAAGCGCCGACTTGGCCAAATTATTATCAGCTGCTGGAGATGGGTACAAAGGATGCACTGTCAAGTCTCTACTTGAATTTCCAAATTTGGGCCAGTCTTTCCATGATGTAACATACTTATCTGCTATATGGGTATTCTCTAATGTGGAATAAATAATAATACAGGATTTTATCTGTATAGTGGAATATGGATGCCGTTGCCTTATATTTGTTGCTTTAACCAAAACAATTTGATTATAAATTTTCTTGGCTTTTTTCAGTGTAGCTGAGCATGAGCTACTGTCAGAGACACCACAGAAGACAAAATGGACCAGTGGGCTGACCAAAAATTGCTATTACGCTGCTGTGTCCTTTTACTAATTATTGCTAATGTTATTTTGAGATATTATGTAATTAATATCGTTATTTCCTGTAGGACAGGATTCCTAGCAGCTTGAAACACAAATAGCACACCTAAAACAAGTCTCCCTTGGTACAGCCACTGAATGTTTTTTCAATCAGAAACCACGTAGCAAACATGTCTGTTCCGTTTAATCTGCGTAGGGAAAAGAAAAATACATGATATGGCAGTAAAAGTGGGCTCAAATATCAGTGCTAATAAATATTTGAGGAAAGTAATGCTACTTAGAACTGTTACCTTTGCTGCTCTTAAAGGAACTTGGTAGGTAACACAAACACTTAATTTTTGGACTGCTAATATGTGGTTAAAACAAACCTGAGCTTCTGCTGCGTTAGGTAAAGCTGTTCCTTTTAAAGACAAAAGCCCAGTGACACTGTGCACTTCAACAAGAAATAGTCACACAGCCCTTGAAAAAGAGGACTGTTAATACACAGGATTTCTTGCAAAATCAGAAATTGATGTTATCAAAACTTGGTTTGCAAGGCTTGAAGAGAATGGGAGAGGAGAGAGAAACCTGTAGTCCTTCTCTGAGAACAAACATGGATAGTAGTTACAGAAGGGAGATGAGTACTTGGGAAACAAACCCTCATAGCAGCCAACATCTGAATTAGTTACTGCTGAATTAATACAGATGTGGTACAAAATACTTTTAAATTATGAGTGTTATCCTGCATTTCTATATCAAATGCAAAATCCTGGCCTTTATGAGAAGGCATTTACAGATACAACACACGCAAAATAAGAGAAGTATGAAGTAGATCCTGAATCTCTTTGCCCTTGCTTTGTTGCACAAAGTAGCATTGAATGAGGAGGAGAGGGGCAGAGGAGTGGGCAGGGCAGCAGCCAGGCAAAGGGAGAAAATGGGAAATTGGTCTTTACTTATAGAGCTTGAAAAAGGCTTTCATACTGCTTGGAATTGCACAGGTTGGCAGAGACCCTGGGAGAATGAAACACTAAACATCTCAAACCCAGGAAGGACAGAAATTATAAACTGCGTTTTTATCTGGGATCAGTGCGTTTGTATTACGTTTCAGGAGCATGGCAACATTTTCTTCTGAAGGAAAAGACTGAGAACAAAATTGGGGTAGAAAAACATGTGATTTACATTAATTTTACCACTTTATTATATGTTATTTAAATTGATATTTTGTTACTCTGAAGGGGAAAAGAGGATTGCTGTGAGATCCACAGGTGATTAACACCCTTGCCAGAAGCACGTTCTGGATGGATGAAATGGCAGAAGCCACCATGTTGCCAGACCTTTAAACAGGATTCTGCCAAAGGAGGTTCCAAAAGGTAAGTTTTGACGGATGGTGCAATTCCAGGAATTATTTTCATCTAGAAACTGCTAAAATATGGAAAGCTTTTGAGCAGTAGTAGCTCAGTTTGCCGCAGTCTTTTAGCATGGTATTTTGGGAATATGATATCACTGTGCTTGAGGGCATGTTCTGCTCTGGATGGTTTGTAGCAGCCTGCATTGGGAAGACATCCACAGATGTCTCTTGTGTTAAAGGACCTATATCTGGAATGAGGAATTCCCTGGTGATTTTTTTGTGTGCCATTTAGCATGTCAACTTCAGCCTGCTTCATAGGGAGCGCTGAAGTGAGTGGGGTAAGACTGAAATGCCACGATCCAAGTGATGAACTTGGCCCTGGGAAGGGAAGTTTTTATTTATTAGTCAAATAATTGTCCCAAGACCTGCTGCAGGACTCGGTGGAGTGTTTGGGATGTGTTGCACTGGTCTCTCACAGTAATTTTTATGCAGAGTTTGTGGGTAGTGTATCCAGCTGGAGCTGATCTCTGTCAGCTCTGAGGTAAATTCAGAGGTGTTTTCCCTTCCCTTTAAGTGGTAACACCTAGAGCTTTGCCAAGTCCTAGCAAAAGCTGCTAATATGCTGTAGAAATAGAAACAAGCTGAAAGGCGGCTGCAGCTGTTGTTTGCTACATTATTGCACAGTTTGGTTCCATATGTGCCTCTGTGGAATAAGAAGTGCTTCAGAATAAGCAAATAAAAATTAAAAAAACTGGAGAAGATAACTGAAGCTAACTCACCTTCAGCATCTAATTTCTACATTACATCAGAGCCTTTCTGTATCCAATCCCAACTTCCCGAAGGGTTTAGTGTAATAAAATTCCTCTGAGCCTAATCATGTCAGTGGAATTCTTCCACATTAAAGTAAAATACCAAATATGCACATATGCTAAACGTGTTAAAGTTGTGTAGAATAAGACAGTTTGGACATTCTGTTAATGTGATGGAGAATATTTTGATGTTGTAATTTGCTTTAAAAGCATGTGTAAGTAATTGCTGCATGAGGCACTGAAGTCAGACTGACTGTTCACAGATGCAAACGTTTCCATCTCCCAACCAAGGAGTCTCGACTCATTTTGCGTTACAGTGTCTCAGAAAGCACTGATGGGTACTCAGCTTTTTCCTCTGGTTAACTATGTCTTACTTTTTATCTGAAAAAATTTCATGCTTCTGCTGTCTCAGAAAAGATTTTTTTTGTTGTTGTTCTTTTACCATTATGAGCAGCAAGAAATTGCCTGTGCTCAGAAGAAGAGAGAAGCTATTCCTCTATTCTGATCCAGAGAGTGTATATTTGCATATTTTGCATTTTGTGCATTTCGTATGTCGTTGACATGTGTGTGACATGCCAACTGAGCCAGAATCTTTTTTACATGATGTTGTCCATCCAAACAGCTCACGCTAGAAACCGTGATTAGACTTAGTGTGTGGAAAACTGGAGAAGTTAGCTGTAAGCTGCATGGTGAAGTCCATTGAGATGGCTGGTTTGGGAGGCACGGAATAGGATGGAACCTGCAGTTAGCCCTCTTTCTCTGTGCAACAGGATGGATACATCATCTTAAAACACTTTTTAAAGATCCCTCAGCTACTGTGTTTTAATGGCTGTAGCAATAATTTCAGATAAGCCAAGCATCTTCCACGGTATGGATCTTTCCTTGCTTTACTGCAGCACTTCTGGATATAGCTGCCTCTCAGAAGGGATCAATTGCTCTGCTCTTGATACTGTGGCCAACTAGAGCATTTCTCTGTGATTACAGGAATATAAACAGCATATATTAGATACTGCAGCTCTTAGTTTGACTTATAACTAACTTCCTGAACAGCACTGTCAACAATAAAAATAGTTGGAGCTCTCCATTTTCTTGGCACATTGTTTGACAGGCCTGTTTCTTTGCTGTCATAGGTAGCAAAGTTCAGGAAAACGTGCGGCTGAACAGCTGTCATATACGTGGGACCAGGAAAAGGGCTATTCTTAGTTCCTTTGTTTTTTCACTGTTATTCCTGAAGTCTTTTTCAGGGGGTGAAATTATGGCCTGCTTAACTATTTGGCAAAGTTTGCCCTGAGTTCAGTAAAGCAGAGGTTCCATCCCTCATGAAGGTTATCATATCTGTTAAATTGAGTTTGAGCTCTGGTCACATGGAAACCAGTATTTGCTGTTATTATTAAAGTTGCTTTTCTTTCAGCAGAGTACTTTAGAGCAATGTTTCTGTCCTCTCTGGATTTACCATCATAATTTCCAAAATA
This sequence comes from Rhagologus leucostigma, assembly GCA_013397725.1. Classification (NCBI taxonomy): domain Eukaryota; kingdom Metazoa; phylum Chordata; class Aves; order Passeriformes; genus Rhagologus; species Rhagologus leucostigma. The sequence continues at coordinate 2,629,635 of VZTD01000747.1, read as the reverse complement.
CCGTGTTCTGGAAAAAGAACAAAAATAATACATGTTAATAACCACGGGATGCTGGGAAACTTCAGATGCGTTTGGAAGTGACACCATAAATAGCTTTTAATTCTGTGGATTTATGATTTCATAAAAGAAATTATGAGATTGTTTGTTACAAGCAGTAATCAAGATGAATGTATGATGCAGGAATTATTTTATTGCAGAGTCAGCTGGTTGGATTGTAGCTCTTCAGTAATGTAGCAACTATAGAAACTGGTTAGTGCTTCCTATGCAGTGTGATCTGGTTATCTGTAAAATAATGCCAAACTTTTGTGTCACAGCATTCAGAGGTCCGAGAGCACAGCCCAAGGAGACATCTCCCTCAGGTTGGTTATGTTTGCTGTGTTAAATGTGGCTCAGTCCTTCAACACTTACCTGTAGAGACATGGCTCAAAATAAACTGGTGTAGAGCCATAATTTATAGTATTGGCTGCAAAATTTTCCCAATTATCTCTGAAACTATCCATAAGTAAAGCATATATTCCTAGCTGTCAGGTATAGTATGAGGTGTACAAAATATTGAGCAATTGCCACTGGGTCAGCAGAGCCCTGAAAATGCCTGCAGACCTCTAATTCTTCCTCTGTCTTTTTTTCTCATGCTGCATGTGCATGCACAGGCACATAAAGCAGGCGTCCAGTGGTGCTGACTTCCTGCAAAAAGCACCACAGAGTGTTAGTGTTGCTCTCAGTGCCACTGGGTGCTTTAGGATGGACAGCTCCAGGCCTGGAAAATGGAGGTTGGCCCAGGGCATAGGACAGCAACCTGTTCCTGAAGCGAAGGGCAGGGCAGCTCTGTTGTTGCTGTACAGCCTCTTAGAAGAGCACAATCATTCACAGCTAAAGAGGAACTTCAGCAGGGCCGTTTGCTCTCCATGAGGTGAGAGATCCACCTGGAGAAGTAACTCAGAGACATTTCCTCGTGTCATGATTCCACGCGGGGCCAAACGTGACGGATCCCTCCTGTCAAGCTACAGGCCAACTGCGCAGTTCGAATCCAAAGCGCAGGGGAGCTCAGCTCTGTTGTTCTGGTTCGAACCAAACTTCAGTGAAGTCACGTGATGTAACTTACACTGTTCTATGGCAAAGAAAATCAGCATTCCAAACACTTTGTGAAGCTGGTTGGTGTTTACATAAGCTTGAAGGGCTGTGCCATGTGACGTAGGCCCTGTTCCAGCTTGGTTGTCAACACGGTTTGCCAGTGACGTTTTTGCTGTGGGAGCAAGACATGCAATACTTTCAAACTCAGTGTTGCCAGTATTTCTCTACCTCAGAGCCTTCAGATGGATGTTTTTCATATGGTTTGCACTGAAAAATTATTTGCATTGCACTTCATATGGTTTGCGATGCACATCCTGCATTGCTGTCTATTTAGACACGGCTTTGTATTCGTCAGTGCCAGGGTTCCATTTAAGTTTTCAGGGCTATTGTTACAGTGTGTCACAGATAAAATTGCTTTGTCAAGACACCACAAAAATGCTTCTGTGTCTTTGGCATCTGTGCTCGGCGTGCTGGAACCATTTATTTAATTTACATTTTTTTCCTTTTGAGTATCCGCTATTTAGAATGTAGAAACAGTAGCACATCTCCCTTTTAACTCTGGTTTTGGTAAAGTTATAAACATTCCTTCTGAAGGGTCTGTGGCTCTGTTCATTGGAAAGAGCCCTAGAATGGTTTGGGTTGGGAGGGATCTTAAATATCATCCTGTTCCATCCCCTCTACCATAGACCACATACCTTCCACTAGACCAGGCTGCTTAAAGCTCCATCCAAGCTGGCTTTGAATGCTTCCAGGGATGGGGCATCCACAACTTCTCTGGGCAGCCTGTGGCAGTGCCTCACCACCCTTACAGTAAAGAATTTCTTCCTAATATCTAATTTAACCCTGCCCTCCCTCAGTTTGAAGCCATTCCCGCTTGTTCTGTCACTACATGCACTTCTAAAAAGTCCCTTTCCAGCTCTCCTGTAGCCCCTTTGGGCACTAGAAGGTGCTGTAAGGTCTCCCCAGAGCCTTCTTTTCTCCAAGACCGGACAACTCCAACTTTCAGGTTTGATATTTCTCTCATTTTTCCAAAGACACAAATAAAGAGACATCATGAGGTTCAGCTTCATGATTTAAAACCAACCAAACCAAAGCACATACACATAGCAAAATAATGGCTTTATATTATGTAAAGAATTTGCTCAAGCCTACACGGCCTCAAGCTGAATATGAATTATTTGTGTATTTAACTCATGGAGAATGGAACCAGTTCTGGAAGTGCTAACTGCAACCACTTTTTGTAAGGGGACAAATGGAAGATCTTGTGAATTGAGAAGCAGAAACAGCAGAGAATTGTACTGTATCTTTTTTCCTGTCCTGTTTATCTGCTTTTTATCTTAGCAGTCAATTATCTCAGGAAGCAACCACATCTGTATCCCACTATGAGATTTGAGGAAGCTGAAACATTGCAGTGGATTCTGTAAGTGAGGAACATGACACGAGGGCCTGCAACTGTTCGTGGATACAGAGAAATCTCAAGAGAGAGCATCCCACGCCTGCTGCTCAGCAATAGGGACAAATACTCTGTCCTTCTGCCTTTTCCGTAACAGAATGCTGTTGTCCATAATACCAGAGAGCATTTGCAGTCTCTAATGTCCTACAAAATTATGCACCAGGGTCAGGCTTTCACTCTTGCAATGTGATAGTTTACTCCTACATTTTTTTCGTAGTTATCCAGATGTTCTAGTTATTCTGATTATCCTGAGTTTCTCATCTTGTTGTCATTATCTAGGGAAGTTCTTGGCTTGACTAAAGCAAAAATTTACACTTTGTGTAGTTTTTCTGGGTGGGCATTTCCAGAGTTTTGATGTATTTCAAAATTATTTATGTCCCCTTGTTCTAGGTCTTCTAGTGCTTTGTGCAGTAAGACCACAAAGAGTGTGGTGTATCTTTCCACTCTGTGCACAGTTATCTTTTTGTGTGCTGTAGTTTAAAACACGAAGGAGGTCTCCTAATTTACAATGAAGGTGACTGTCACTTTGGGGTTGTGATTCTTTTTCTTCTTGAGCTTCTTTTCCCTTCTTAATATGGAACAACTTTTGGACTGCAAATATGACCTTATTGGAGCTGAGTGCTTGGATGAGAGGGATTTGGGTGTAATTTTTGCTTGTTTTCATTGATGTGAGGTTTTTTGTCTTTAGGAATCTTATTAGACAGACACTCTTGACCTAAAAATTCCTTTTGCTGTTAATAATATCTCTGCTGTAATAATATCTCTGCTATAGAGCATTTATGACAGTGCTGCAATATTTGGTTTGCAACCAAACTCCTGCTCTTCGGAAGATGAACATTCTATTTAAATACCACTGGATGTTTTTGTTTTACTACACTGTCCTGGAGTGTGACAAACACTGTTTAGATGTGAAGTTAAAAGCAAAAGGTTTGAGAGGTTAGCTTTATGAATGTCTTCCTAAATGAATCCTAGGACTACAGAGCATGTTTCTTAATGCTTTCGAGAGAATTCCTAGAAATTACTTCGGATTTTTAGACATTGTCCTTCAGAAACTTTTGCAAAATATTCAGATACAATATAACTTTCATACTCATGAGTGAAATTCACTGCATGCTGTTCAATAGGAACAACTAATCCTAAATTCTACCTCTGTAATTCCTAAAAAACATAGGTTTTCTGAACACTCAAACCAATTCCTATTAACTTGCTCCTCAGGTTTCCCAGATGTCTTATTACAGATAGCAACTATTTGTTTTTATGCCAAACCCTGAGGTATCTGTAAGACTGGATTCCAAAATGTCAATGCTATTGTAAAGTATACATCAAATTTGGGCAGGAGGAAGGGAGGGAGAAAGAAAAAGAGGGACTGCATGAACCTAGTTTGTTTTTGAAGGACTTCACACACTCATGTGGCCTTTGGTAATAAATTGAGTTTAGCTCTCACTGATAGTATTAAATAATGCTGATCTAACCTTGTCTTGACCTATGAGGGTTTTTTCCTCCTCGCTCCATGCCCCACCCCCAAAGATAAATGTATTGTTACTCTGGATAGGGATATTTATGCTTCAGCAGTGCCTTGTGAAATCTTCCACAGTGAGGTTTATTCAGGAGCAGACCGTTTGAACCTAATTCAGTTTCTTGTTTTCAATTTGTTCAGGAACTATTATTCTAAACTCTTCGATGTGGAAATAGTCACTGGCTTTCGCAGTGTTCTAACCTTGTCCTCTTTTTGCCTCTTCTAGTAACCTCATTTAATGAACTATGTTTCTTGCTGGGATACATGATTAGCTGTAGCTCCCTCCTTCTCCAGTGCTTATCCACACCAATTCCCTTAACGTTCATGACAGAAACAATCTTCTTTCAAAGCCTCTTCCTGCAGCCCAGCTTCCCCTCTCAGGTCTGTGGGCAGCTGGCATCCACTCTGCTCAAAAGCAGGAGGGACAGGAGCACAGCCATGCTCCACTTCCTCCCCACTATTTTTGGGACTCGATGACTCTTGTGGGTCCCTTGAACTCAGCATATTCTGGGTGAGGCAGCTTTAAATTTCAATCACCCTGCATATATCCCTGTTTTTACCTAGTTTGTATGGCTCCTTCCTATGATGGTCAGCCAGAACAAGCACAACTTTACGATGTACCGTGTCCCAGCAGAGTTCTCCAGAGTAACCCAGGGTGTTACAAAACTGTTCCTGCACAATACTGCAGTGCTTGCTATCAAACCCAACTTTAACTGGGCCTCCCCAAGTGTTACTTTTCTTTGAAGGCTGCTAAGCAGTAAAAAAAGGATGTCGCATTGATCGATCATGTTGGTACAGGACTACCTAGACATGTGGAAAGTCTTCAGCTACTGTCTTGGTTGGTTTTGATCAGTGCACAGTTCCATGCTGACCTCCTGAGCCATTTGTGCTCCTGCCCTCAGCTGCACCCCTCATTTGGGGCTCACTTGTACCTTGGTGTCTGAATAGGACTGATCTTGTGAGCTGGTACCAGTGTACGTAACGCCTTCCAAAAAAACTTACCCAGTGTAGCCTGGAGGTTTTCAAGAACATTTTCTACTACAATCTGAAATGCAGCTCCAGTACAGAGTTTGCTTCTAGTTTTATTCTGGTATCTTTTTTTCAAGGCTTAGCCTCAGATATCTTGTGGTTGATTGAGCATAAATGCCTTGGCCATACCAGCACAGGGAAGTGCTGCTCCGATTTATTTATACTTTGATAACGAATTTGGAATTGTTTTTAGCTCTCCACGGGGCCCTAATTGTAAGAATAGATGAAAATGCGAATGTTCCCATTCAAAACAGCAGTAAATATGTTTTTAACTTGTTAACTCAAATGGAACTTAGTTAGGGTAGACATGTATTTACTGCTGTCCTGGACTGAGGTCAGCGAGACCTGGCACTGTCAAGCTTAGTTTTTGATTTGGTTGCTACAAAATGATTTATATAAGTGAAAGAAAAACTTGTTTTCGTCCGGAGTCCTAGGCCTCTCGATGCTCTGTGATTAGTATCTTGGGAGCATAGTTTTCAGTACATTCTACAGGATTTGGTTATAAATCTCTGTCCTTGCACACTTCTTCAAGCTACCCTGATAGGTACAAACTTCTCCTCATGCACACCTCCTCTGTTTGAGAGAGTTTACAGCTGCTCTTAATTGATTGCATTCAAGTGAATGCTAGAAATGCGCCCCACATTCATCCAAGCTTTCTCAAAGTTCAGGAATGTTCCTGAACACATCTGGGGCTTCACGGGCAAGAACCTGTGAAGTTCAAGTTCAGACTCAAATGCTTGGAAAGAGCAGACACCAGTTGAGAGCCCTGTAACAAATACTGGGGACAAACAGATTCCCAGTCAGAGCCTTGTGGGGTTCACTGGTAAAGGCTGTAGTTGTTCATCAGGCTGCTTCAATGTCTAGGAATCCCACCTTGATTTGTGAAACAGAACATTCGCTTTCAGGAAAGGAAGGCTGTGAGGGAAAAGCAGAGTCTGGCTGTGCCCTTGATGAGGGAGCTGATCTGGTTATGCTGTGGTTTGTCCAGAGGAGCTCAAGCCTTGTTCTCCGAGGGTGGCATTTTCCTTATTTATTTGTTCTTTGTTTAGCCCTGCATTTTTACATGCTGGCTGCAGGTCAGCCCCTGCTCAGCCAGCAGCTGCACTGGCCAATTCAGAGTCACTCAGCTCAACTAAAATGTTCACTTGTCTGTTCGTCCCTAGGTTTCCCAGGATTTTCAGCAGTAAATCTGGAAAACACATCTAATCCCACTGAAGCATTCTCCAGCCTTTCTGACATGAAGGATTGTGTGGTGGCCATTGTGATTTGTGTGCAGCAGTGGAGTCTCTGGGACACAGACCAGTGATTAGGAGCTGTGTGATTTGGGGGGAAAGGGGAGAGGTTGTTTGCTATTTCTGGGTTAGGGAAGGAAGACAGTTAAACTTTGTATTAATGAACTGACTAGAGGAAACAGACCCAAATCCAAAAATCCTGCCAAATATTAACTTTTTGTTGACGGTAGAATTTGTTCAGTTTATACACCTGCTATAGAAATGCTTTTTATCAGAAGCTGGCTCATTTCCAGAAATGAATATAAGCCTCTGGCCAATAATAGACAGAATAATAGAGAAACAAAAACAAAATCACAAGCAAGTCTGCCCGTAATGATTTATTCACATTTTCACCCACATGGAAAGCAAATGTTTTGATTAATTTGCTGCAAGTTTACTTCTCTTGTTTTCCTTAACATTTTTCTTCATTATTGGATTTACATCTTAATACAAATAGTCTGCTATATATTTAGATATATTGTTTAGTTTATAACAGGATAATTGGAACGGAAGATGAAATTGAAGATAGCTACTGAGATGCAATAAATTAAAGTTTATCAGATTTGTTTTCAGATCCCTGCTGCCTCTTAACTATGAAACATGGAAAACCAAAATTTCCTCTTATTTTTGGTTTCCTTGTCATAGAGCTGGAGGTGCTGACAGAAAGGTTGATGATGGCTGAGTAAACTTAAAAAAAAAGAGAAAGAGAGAAATACTGTTGATTTCCTGAGATGGAAGGAAAGGGGATCTCTCCTGCTGTTGTACAATACCTTTCTGTCCGTAGATATGGTACAGGATGGAAGAATTTGGCTCCAGAATGGTCTTGCCAAATAAACCCAAAGGGCATTTGAGGTGTTTGCTGTGACTCCTTGCGAAATTGGACTCTCTTGCAGAGCTGGTGCAGAAAACTGGGAAGGTTCTGTGCAGAAGCGAATGGATAGATATTCCTTGCTAGGCTTTTTTAATTTATGTGTTCTGAACTCTTCGCTCCACTTTGGGACAGAGGAAGATCTTAAAGTGGTATTACTTGAGATCTTAAGAGCTGTTTCCACAAAATCTGTGCAGCTGTGTGTTTCCTATACCAGGCTGAGCACGTTGATTGCTGGGTGCTTGCGTTTGGAAAGAGGCACAAGGCATCCAGGCTCACCTCTGCTGTCCAGGACAGGCTGAGCAATCCCCAGCACCTGCTCCCATCCACCGGAAGTAGCGCTAATTTATTTAAATGAACGGCACATCTGACTCTCCTGTTTGCTGTCGGAAAAGCTGGATCCTATTTTCCATGGCCTCACCCCTCCTTCCACCCCCACTCTCTCCTCCTTCCCCCAGAGGAGGACAGCGCTGCCATACGGCATAGCAATCACTGGAAGTGGCCAGTTCAGGACAACTGGAAAGGAATTTGAGCCATTACTGGAATTCTAATCTCAGACTCTTCTAGAAAAGAGCTTAACAACTTTTTGCTTGTCCTCTTGGGTCTGATGTTTGACAGGAAATGAGTTTGAAGGGTTCAGGAGCAGGTCACAGAACTCGCCTTGTTGCCAGCTGCTCTGCCGACCTTAACAGTGTGTTTGCAGAAATCTGATACACTTGCTTATTATTGAAGCCTTTTCTCTGAGAAAAGTTACTTCCAAAGCCAGGTCCTACCAGACGTATTTCTAGAATATTACATCCTCGCCTCTCTGAATTCTTCTCCACTGACACTTGCTATGACCTAAGACTTCAGCCATGTGAAAAATGCTGTTTTGTAATTCAAGGCAGAGTGAACAATCGTGTTTGCAGGCATGTTTATGTTTGTCTTTTGCAGCACTTACTTTGTTTGTCCTTTTTGTGCCCATCTGTAGGATCTCAAAGAAACTTAGATAGTTTCCCGATCTTGCATAATTAATAAAATACCTCATATACTTCATAAAATACCTCAAATCTGGCCTCAAGAAAACAATTGTAATAGATGGGCTGACTGTTTCCTGTGTAGCAGCTGAGAAGCATATTCCCAAGCAAATATAAAAATAAAGCAGTCTCCATACTTTCTTGGAATCCTATTGGCAAGTCAGCGTTGTTCAGACTAGTACGAAGTTCAAATAGGCCATGGAGACTGATGGCATGTCCCTCTTTCTTCACTGTGTTTCTGATTTAGAAATCACTTTCCAAATTAAAAATATCAGAGCAGACAGACCAGATCAGGACAGCGGGGAAGCTCAATAACGGGGCTGTGCTGGCAGGAATATTGCAAATAAAAAGCTGTAGCAGAAGTACTCCTGGTCACCTGCTTTGAGAATGCTGCATCTTCCCAAGAGAACAGTTGTGCAGCTTTGCGTGTTTTCTTGCATGAGGACATGTCTAGGGAATAATCTTTGCACAAATCCTCTACGTCCAACCCAGCAGGCTTGTTTTTCCCCTCCTCTTCCTCCTGCCAAAGAAGGTTAGGTGTTCTTGCAAAAATACTTAAGGACGTGCAACTAAAACAACCCAAAATAGGTAAGACTAACTGGCTATAGCACTGCATTTTTTAGCCTCTTTTTATTTCTCCCTTATGTCTTCGCTTCTGTAGGAATTTGGCTCCTCTGCAGCTTCTGCTGCTTTAATATATTGGTCAGTTTGCACTTCAGTTCAGCCTTCTCAAATGTCTGCTGTCTCTCCAGAATCAGCGTGTCCAGGAAAACGAAATGTGTGCAAATACACTGACAAAAACCAGACACATAGAATACACAAATGTACCATTATTTTGACTCCTTAGTTCAACTGGTGAAAAGTCTTCCAGAAATCTTGAACAACAACTGAAAATGGTCTTGGAAGCTCAGAAGACCTATCATTCATGGATAACAACTACTTCTGCCCTAATCATTTGTGGTTTCTGCCCCAGTTTGAAAATTATTGTGCAGGCCAGCCCACTATTAATGCAGAGCTAATAGTAAACTTCTGATTCAATGGTGTGATTGCCCGACTTGGTAGCACTGAGCAAAAATAAGATATACTGTTTGCTCCAGCACTACATGTGTACAGCACTCTCCAGAATGGAAAAGCCAGGAATTAATAAAAAGTAGGATTCTGACTCCAAATGTTTCTGGTCTCCTTGTCTTCGTTGGGTGTTCTTAAGAGTCCTGCTGTCTGTCCTTATCTGCACTATTTAAGAGGAGCTACTTCTGCCTTAACAGGAGCTCTCAAATAAAAAGAAAGAGTGGAAACATAGCAAAACTTTTATATTATTTTCTAGTGCAGTGATTGCTGTGAGTATGGGTAAATAGAATGGGTCATGAATGCACAAACAATTCCAGTTGAAGGAGTTGAAACTTATTGTTCGGCACCTCCTCCTCATAGGATACAGTCAGGGTTTTCTGGATAAGAGCTGGAAAGGGGCAGGGGGCAAGAAACCCACTGTGTTAAAGCAGCAACAAAACCCATCAAAGCTCCAACACTCTGGTCCTTTTGCAAGTTCATCCTTCTCTAAAATCAGAGCCAGTTCCTTTCTGTCGATGGAGGAGCTATAACTGCGTAGTTTTCCATAAGAGCACTTGGACTCAGAAACAGGGAAGAAGCTCCTTAGCAGGAACACTCTGTGCCCCTCCCTCCCTGCTCCCGGGTGGGACAGCAGGCCCATGGCTACATCACCCCTCAGGGAAAACCTCCACACTTCCAGCAGTATAAAGTGGCAGCTCAGACTCCCGTGGGATCCAAGCACTCTCTTCCACGCTGTCCTAGGTTACAACATAAAATGTAACCAAAAGTATGTATTCTATTATCATCTCCAAAAGCTGTTAAAACAGGTGGGGCTGTGCTCGTTATCTCCTACCATGACTCATCCTTGATAACTCCCTCCGGGAGCTATCTCTGTTTAATGGGCAGTCAAGGACCCACCACGTGACTCATAGAATGACATCACCCCATTGTGAGATGCTCCGCCCAGGGGGAAGAACCAAGCATTCCCATGTGGATATAATCTGGGTTTTGGAACAGCACAGGGAGCCTTTTCCACTGGATTCCCAGAGGAAGACCTGACCCTTCTACACTGCCACTGGACCTTCAGAGGAGGACCAGACCCTTCTACAGAATCGCTGCTTCAACAGAACCATCCCTCCAGGAGGACTGCAGCCACCATATAATTGGACAGCTACCAACCCCCCTGACTGTCAGGGGGTCAGGTTGTATTCCGACTCTGTCAGTGGGCTGTTTTTTGTACTATTGCATTTATTTTATTTTTCCTATTACATTGTATTTCTGACTTGGAGTCTCTCACTAGTTTGCTTTCAAACTAGGACACACGCCACAACTGAGCTTTCGGAGTAGAGGACATGTGGACACAAAGAATTACTTGGCTTTTAGATACTTATAAGCTTCTGTCATTTTCTGTGGTGTAACAAAAGTTTGGGATGCTGTCAGTGCATCAGGAGAGGTGTGTTTAGAATGTGCAAGATGAGAAGTTTTTGGGCAGTGTGGGTAGGGATTAGGCACCCTGATAGTGGAGTAAGTGTACACAGGACATGCCTCAAGAAACCAGCTCTGTTATTTGTTTTTCTGGATGAGATGAAGCCTGAGACCAACCTAAGCAGCAGGAGTCAGTACTAACTTTAGAGTCAGGACAGAACATGGAACTTTTTCTTTTGTTTTTTCTTTTTTGATTGCTGAAAGATACCTTGTTGAAATAGGCCTAATTAAATTATTTCCTTCCATAAGCATCACTGTTTCTAAGACCTGTTTTGAGTACAGACATGGGAGGTGGTTTGTGCTCCACATTTGTTATGAATATTTTAGGTTGTGAAGAAATGAACGTGTCTGTTAGTTCAGCAATGATGGAGATGTACAATATCTCTGTTGTAGGGCTGGATATAGTTGGAAGAGCACCTGTTCCAAAGAGGATAAATGTTTATTTTCCAAAATAACAAAACCGTCAAAATTATCTTAATTAACTTTGATGACATCAAGAAGTTAGTTCAGTCTTGGAAATGTTAAAGCCAGGAATGTTTGTCAAGGAGCTTCAGAGCACAGGCAGCTACTGACCCAGTGAAGTCACCTGCATGAACTGATGAACGTTTCTTCACTGCGCACAGTGTGGGATTCTTTTGCTTATGTTCCTGTGGGTTTGTTTTCTTAAAGAAGAACATTCCATTTTACCATAATGCAAGCTGAGAAACCAGTATTTTTCTTGACTCAGCCTTTGTTTCAGAAAGTTCCTATCAGGAAAAAAAACCAACAAAACAAACCAAAAACGTGACCCAAAAGATAATGATTACAAGAACCATTAGTTTTCCCCTTCTGGACAGAGGCCTGAAAAAAACTTGCTTGTAAAGGCAGAATTTCAGGGGAAACTCCAACTTAAAGAGTCATCGTTGACTCGCAAGCCAAACAACTGTAAATGATGAATTAAGAGCAGTTTAAGTCAAATCTGCGCATGGATTCTCATATTTTTGTCATGTGCTATCAGCTTTTCACATTTGCAGGTTTTCCTCACTGTTGTAAAAGCAATAACACGAAAATTCAAGGAAAGAATGAGCCTGACTGCACACAGTGAAAGTTCAAATGTGCAAGTTCAAATGTGCAGGTTCACTGGGCTGGAGAGAAGGAGCAGAGAGCAACACTATTTTCTTTTATCACCTCTGGTCATCCTGGGCGTGCCAGCAGTAAATGGGTGGAAAAAATGTTGAAACCAAATGTTGTTTTCCTAAATTGATGCTCTTCACAGCAATTCACCTTTGAGTGCTGTGGCTAGATGCATTGAGTTTCCACTGCATCGTGGGGTCTGTGTGTACCTTAAGGGAAAGTGCTGATTAAATATGTTTTTCTGAAACAAACTTGATCGTTTGTGCACAGCCGCTATAGGAATCATCTCCTGTGGCCTGATCGAAAAAATCCAGTGGACCTGGAGTGGGGTTCATTTAACTGACTTCAATAAGCTCTGGATCAGATTCATGGGGAATGAAGAATGACTTTCCACTAATCTCTTAAATTCTTCTCTTCTCCCGTTCCAAAGCAATTACAAAACCAGTGAAATGGAAGGAATGGTTTCTCTTGGTCTCATGTTCTTCATCAGTCTCCAGGTTTATTTTAGGCTATAAATCGCCCTAACCATGGATGCTTTCTTGTTTTTGTCTTACAATGTTTAGCTGCAGAAGGCCATGTTTACTGCCTTTCTGCAGCTGCTGTTGGGCTGAGATTGTTTATCTGCATAGTGCCTGTCTGCTGTGGCTTCTTAGGTATTTCACAATCTAAGAAGCTCCAAACTCTTCAGTAGTTGATAAGAGAACTGAATCATAATGTTCTCAGAAACAAAATCTATCAGGCTGAAAAAGCTAAGGGTTTTTTCTCCTTTTGCAGAAGCATTGCTGAAGGCCAGCATAATAAAAGCCATTTTTTGTGGCTGTGCTCTCTCATGGTGCTGCATGTCCCACTTCATTGCTGCCAGAGCACAGCTGTGTGTAGCCAGCATTTTGCTGAAGGGTTTGCATGAGGCTGGTAACAAGATACACACAGTGGTTTTGTAGAATTGACTTGTACATCCACAAACATTGTGCAGGGAATGCTGCAGCCAGAGTAGATTTAGCCACAGATCACCACGACTGTCCAGCGTTGCAGTGTAACCAAAGAAGTGTTGGGCTCTTGAGCCAGGCTTCCCCAGATGTGCTGCCACTGCTGTGTATAAAATCCTGGGACTTTACATACTGTGCGTTGTGACATCCAACTGGAAGAAGATGGAATTTTGAGGCTTGGAGTGAAATTTAAATTCCCATGATTCTTCTTATCCTCACATCCATCTTGTTTTTTGCAACCCAGCCAGCACCAGTTTAAAAACATTGGCAAGCACCAAGACGTTCGTGGTGATGAATATAAACAGGCTGTTGCAAGCATGTCTGAAGACATGCGAAGTTGTCAGAACCAGGGCAATAAGGGCAGCCAAGGAGGAGTCTGGCACCAGGCACGCAGGATGTCACCCCTGCCTGTACCAGACAGCCTTGCTCCGTGGAGTGTGGCCTGTCTGGACAGTCAGTGGTGACAGGCAGCAGGTTAGTTTTGTAGATCTGGGATTGCAAGTGGATAAAATCCCTTTTGACCAAAGCTCTCTGCAGGGCTGAACAATCCACAATTGGTACTTGCTAGTGCCTTTGCGTTTGGGAGCCCCCAGGTTGTTTGATTTGGATGATTCCGTTGCTTACTCTTGGAGCCTCTGGAATAACTCCATAAAGAAGAGTCCACAAAGCCTGCCCAGCTGAAGGTTCACCTGTATTAAGGCATGAGGGTCTTGAAAAGCCCCTTGTACCAGGATTCCCACAGCCATGCTTGTGACCCTTGGCCTTGCGGCCTCTGGCACTGCGGAGGAGAGACTCGTGTGTGTGCCTGTTGTCTCCATGTCGGGCACGCCACCACCGAGCTCTATTGTGACTGCAGGAGCTCTTCTGCACAACTTGTCACGAAAGGAAGGGCTGCAGCCTTATGGGACAGATGGGGGGAGGAGGCTGATAACCTTGAAGGCAGACTTGCCCTTATTCCAACCACTAAACAAACGCTGCCAGGGCTGGGCTGTAGTCATCTGTGCTCCTGCTTTGAGGATTAGGACTGCTCATGGAAAAATGTGTGTTGTGCTTTGTTTGGAACTCATCCCGCATGTTAAGGTTGTGATGTATAGCCCCCATCCTCCTCTGAAGTGTGTGGCTGGAGTGGTGAACATGCAGAAATGCTTCATATGAGGGAGACTTCAGTCTTTGTATCGAAAGAGATTTCTAACAATAAACACATTTTGTGTGGGAGTGTGGTGAGTTGTTTGTTTGCTTGATTGTTCACGGGTTTTTAAAACAATTTTTGGTGAAAGATCATAAGTATGTGTCCTCAGTGCACACTGGTCATTGAATGCTTGAGATAAGCTGTCTTACTGGTAGGAGTTAGGAAAAGGGGCTCTCCCAGCGCTCAGAATTGTCTTTGCTATCACTTCATGCAGAAATGAATGCTGATAGATGCGGTGTGCCCCAGAAAAGGGTGCTTGCAGAAGCAGAGGCTTGCAGAAGATGACAAGTCTGGCATCTGCCGTGACTCTTAGAGCCTGAGGCCCTGTCTGGGTCAAGCAGTCTGACTCTTCAACCTCTGCAGCAGCTGCATCTGCAAGGCCACTTCTCTGTCCCCTGTTTCCACTTCAGGAACCCTTTCCTCCACTGCTCCGTCTCTTTATTTGCCTCCTGGGATGCCCTTGCAAGCATTTTGAGCATTTTGAACATGTCGTCATCTCTGGAGCTCTTCTTTTTCCTACGTAGATTGGACAAGTATTTGCTTAACGACAATAGCAGCCCTGTCCTTAGTTGCCATGAGTTGTCAGCTGTTGGGGGAAGGAGAAAATGAGCTATTGTAAGAATGATTCTTTAATGCCAACTGGAACAAAGAGCTCGGGTTGCTCCCCCTTCCCCCTTTGTTTTAGCTTTCTGGTTCTTCCCAGTCTTGGAGACAGCAAGATATTTTCAAATGGCTTTTGTCTTTAAAGAGTGAGGGGCACCGGTCTACCTTGAGGAGAGGAGTTTAGTCTGATTTGCACTGAATTTTACTAATGTCTGCATCTGTTCTTAAAGAGCTTGTTGTGGCGAAGGGAAAAAGCATGGTGGTGTTTGTTTGCACACCGGTACTGGCTGTCCTCACTTAGGCAGGTATCTTTTCCAAAAGGCATCAGACAAACACAGCTTTTGCACTGGAGTGGAAGGACACCACTGGCTCTGAATGGTACTGCCTGTCATGAGTCACTTCGAGAGAACTGCACTGCTGTGCAATTCTCTTCCCTAAATTAGATTTCCTTAAGGTTGCTCCTATTGTTTGGTGCTCTTACCTTTCCCAACAACTACAGTCAGCACGAATTGCACAACAGTTAAGTGACCCAACAGCCCAGAAAGAGGTATGCGAAACCCTGCTCGTGCCTTGAATCATTTGTATTTTTGCAATTCTCGCTGGTTTTTTTCTGATCCTCAGCTGCTGCTTTGCCACTGCAGTTAGAGCATGTCTCTCTGCTCAGTTACTGCAGTGCTGCAACCTTCATTTAGGTGGCCGTGGAGGATGGGGGGCGGAGGAAGTGTTAAAAGGAAGGTGGTGTAAGCAGCCGGATTGTACTTGATCTGAGCAAGTGAAGTGGTCATTCTCATCATTAGGAGGAATCTAGAGAGCCTGTACTTTTTCCAGCCTGGCTTCTACTTGGAGCAAGTTAGAGATACCACCTTTAGTTAAAACAGAGGGTGGGGATGGTGTGGATGAATACCCTTGTAGGCTACCTGCAGCCAGGCTGCCTTAATGATACAGCTGGTAAGGCAAGAGGAGCTCTGACACAGCAGAAACATTCCCACCTTCAGCTCTGTGTGCATCCTGTTCCACTGCCCAGCAGCTCTAACCCGGCTGAACGTACTGAGGCTGAGGGTTTCACCCTTACGCTGGTCCTGTTTGGCTCCCTAATCACCTGCAGCAGGGACGGATTTCTTCTGTGGTGCCTACAAAGGGCTGTGAGGGGTTTTACTGGAGGTATATCCCAGTTCAGGGAGCAGGAAGGTTTAGGTTTCTGTGAGCGCTTGGGTCACCCGGGGCTCTGTTTCATCCTGCTGGCACTGTCATCAAGGTATCTGCTTTCGTGCATTTTTTCCTCACGGTGGCTGGTGCCTGGCAAAAACCACACAGGTTTTTGGGGTGGGAACCAGCCTCCGGCTTCACTGCAAGAAAACTGAACTCCCATCTCCTTCTGCACAACTGCTAGAAAGATCATCAATTCACAAACAGCTTTTGCGTGTTTGAGGTGTTTGTTATATTTCTTTGGGGTTTGTTTTTATCTGAAGAGGAAGTGTATGGTAAATTACAGCTACAGGTGAGTCCTAACACACGATACAATGTAGGTCATACAGTCTGCTGACGGAATCCTGGCATGGGGTTATGCTGAGGATTTGTCAGAGACTCATCATAATTTAGATTATATCCACTATAGGTTTAGGTCTGATTCCTAAAACTGTAGTTCGTACATGTCATACGTTCCCTCCCTGAAGCCTCATTAAATGTATATTTTAGTAAATTGCTTGATGTTTCTGATGCAGTTGACTGACCCCTAGTGCTTAACAGAATTTAACAGGAGTGCTGGAGCTGCAGTGGGGTGATGGATATCATCAAAGTGTAGGACAGCTTGCAGGATGCATCAAATGTGAACTCAAAATGTATGTACGCACGAGGGATAAATGGACTCCAGCAATAAAAATAGTTCCCTAATGCCATATGAGTTAGTATGTCACAAGAGCATTAATCAATAAGTTTACTCCAGGAATTATTCTGAGGCTGAAGGGCAATCCAATCATCGGCAGAAGGATATTGGTGCTGCCAGAAACAAAGCTGTAAACGGCATAGGAATTTGAGAAAATGCATTCAGTGCTGTATTTGTAATGGATTTACATATTTGTATAACTGCAGAGTGAACTAATTTTATTCCCACTGCTTACAATACAAGGAAATCTGGGAAGATAATATTTTCCACTGATGGTGATAATAAATGTGATCTGTATTAAGTAGTTAAAAATTATTGGAGCCAAAATTCCACAAAAATTGGCAAGTCATGTATGGGCAGTTTTTCCTGAAAACTGGCAAGAAAGTGAGCTCGAGGAGTGTTGATGGAAATCTGCATGTTTATCTATGCTTCTAATGCTGTTAGAAAAAACCAGGAGGTTTTATACTGGCTTATGCAAAAATATGTAAAACGATGAAACCCTACAGGAAACTGGAATTATTTCCCCACCACCTTTATGTTGCTCAATGCAGCTGCTGTGCCACCCACCTCGATATTGGGGCCAGGGCCCATGGCCACTTTGTCACTCCCCAGGTTCCTCTGTGCCAGGGCTGGGCCAGGGGGGCTCTGGTTGCCTCTGCTCTGCACTGCCAGCCCCTGGCACCTGGGAATACCTCCTCAAGGACTCTCTGGATGCTTTCGAGCCAGGAGGCAGAGACATTTCTTCCAAACTCCGGTGGGGATTTTTGGTATGTCCGAAACAAGGTATTTTTCCCTCGTTGTTTCAGGGGAAGCTTTCATAACCTTGTGTGTATTTACGTGGGTATATAAACAAAAGTATCTCTTAATATATATTTTTGGAGCTATATGCATCTATGAAATAAAGATATCTCTGACCATACGTATTTAGAGATGAGACTGGAGCCAAATCTACCTTTTAAGCCCCGGATTGCCCCTGTCCCTTTGCAGTCAGCAGACAGGCAGCAGAGCCAGCTGCACAGATAAGAGCCAGTCCCCCTCTGGCCGGGTGATTAAACCCTCCTGATCTGAACTCCCACCGACTCCAAGCACTTCTGCTCCAGATCTGAGCCTGGTGGCACAGGCCAGTTCGTAGCACCAGTGCAGATAGCTGAACCACTCCAGCAATCACAGCTGAGCACTGGAAAATGGAAGGGGTGAGTCACATGAGGGAGATGAAAGCCAACACTAAGTGCTGTGATTATTCTATCAAAATGAGTGCTATAAACATGCAGTTAAAAAAAAAATATCCCTAGCTAAACAATGCCATCAGGTGACATTAACTGGTGACACTTTCTAATCTGGGATTCTGAGCTAGCTGGCTTTGTGTAAGCTTTGCTTTGCTTTGCTTTGCAGGAAATGGGAGCAGAAGGGTAGCTGCACTCGGCAGGCTGGGCCCACTGAGGTTCAGAGCCCAGAAGAGAGTGTTTTTGGGACCTTGATGGGCTCATTTCTGTGTTGCTTGGGATGGTAGTTTGAAACTCGTTAGTGCATTTCTGCACACGCTGCACTCCCATGGCTTGAGCCGTGCTGTGGCTGTAACACGCAAAGCTACGCTTGGGCAAATCCGGGGACCTGCCGTGGTTTGGGTCAGCAAGCGTGGCTCGCACAGTTACAGCCACTACAAAGCCAGAAAGCCCCATTACTGCAGTGCTTTGACGGGTGGAGGAAACCCACTCCTTTGCTGTGGTGGCTGCACTTGCAGCTGCTGTGTGGCTCTCCTGGCAGCTTCTGCAGCTGGAGCCCTCCTCTGCAGGAAAAGCGTCTGTCTGTAACCAGAGACACGGGCTGTTCCTTTCAAAGAGCTCCAGAAGAGGAAAGGAGAGGTTTTTCTCACACCACTGACTCTCTTCATGAGACCAGGAGAGTTAAACCCTAAAAAGTCCTTTTAAATGTCAGGATGATGTAAGGTACCTGTGTCCCACCCTTCTTGGGTGTTCTTGGCTCCACTGTCCTTGACCCCAGTAATTTCAGTACTATTTGTTTTGAGTAATTTTGGTTTTGCTGCTGCATGTCCCTGTGAATAAGAAACAATGTTTCTATTGGCAGCAGTCAGTTCTCCATCCACCCATGTCTCCTCCTCAAGTATGATAAAAGTGCAGGACAGACTCTCAGTCTCTGACCTTTCCAATGAGTGTGCGCTTTGTCACCCAAGTGGACTGGGAGCAACATTCCATCCTTCGAATGTTTATGTGTCCATGCCAGTGGCAGAAGGCACAAGGTTTGTGTCTGGGCTTTGAAGGTACCTCAGGATCTGGATTTGGAGGTTTGGTTGGTGCCACTTGTAAATTCAGCTCCAACTTCTGTAACTTGAGAGCTGACTGTGTGAAGTCACCGGGAGCTCTGCCATGCTTGTTTGGGCATGACAGCTTCACACTCATAATTTCCTGGGTTTGAGATTCAGTGTTTCTGTCCCAACCAACTCTAAGAAGGGAGAAGCAGATTATTAATAAGGTTAGCTCTCCAGGGCTTGGTGTTTTTTCTTTGCATGTTGTCATTTCTGGGAACTCCACACTGCAAAGCTTTGGACCAAAGGTCTTCTCAGTTTTTAAAAAGCTAGAAGGGTTCCTGCAAGTCTGTGGGAGGCATCTTTCTGGCATCCTCACGTGCTTGGCTGCAGTCTTCAAGACTCCTGGGAAATGAGTGAGAATCCAGCCTTCTGCATGCAGTGTCAGAATGCCAGCTAGCTTTAAAGTTAAGAGGTTTTTAAATGGCTAGAATGTTTTCTGCTTCAGAAGAATGAATCTCCCAAGAAGCATGTCTGCTGCAAATGAGAGGACTCCACTTCCCATAAGGTCCTCCAAAGTTCGATGGAAGTTCCCTGCTAGATATGTAAGGACACCCTATCAAGTTCTGAGTTATAGAAAATATCTCTGAGTTCAGATTTCAAGACCGTTTGTTCACTATAATTTGTTTACGCTTCACTGAAATGTTGGATTGCTAAATTCATAACATCTGCTGATGCCACTGGCTGCAAAAGGTAGAAGCTGTCACTTACTAGGAGTGTGAATAGACATGTTGGATGTACTTTGTGGGATGCCTAGTTTATTTTTCTTTGGTACAGCTAAGCAGACATGGTTTTAATCTTGCAATATTCCTAGAACCAAAAGCAAGACCAGCCCTTGCATCCCCCTCATTCCTCCTTCATGGCCTAGAAAGGGAAGTGTAGTGCTGCTGTTCATAGGGGAGCACAGCTCTGTGGACTAAAGGGGACTAAATATCCTTCTGGGACTTGGTGTCTGCCCCATGGCATCTTCAATTCCAAGCTCTGGTTTCCTTTTCCTAGATGGAATACTCCCAGTCCACGCTAGAGTAGCTGTTTCTTAGTGCACGACTGTAGCAAGATAATTATCTTCTAATGTGAGATTCTTGCTTGGGCTGTGCCCTGAACACAGATGATTATTATTCCAGAACAGAAAAGTATGTATGAAGTTTATACCTACACAGTGTATATAAAAAGTACATATACCTGAACAGAAAAGTACTGATGCTATTTTCAAGTGAAGTGAAGTGAGACTGGAGGGATTGCTTTGTTGTTGTATGCTTACCTGGGTCTTGTTTCCTTTTTTTTTCCTCCCCTTAAGAAAGGCAGTAAGAGCCTACATTAGAGAAAAGAACCCTCTGAACTTCTTGTCAGGGTCACATAGTGGTTACATGATAAAAAAGGAATGTATATCCTTGAGCAGACCGTGACTTGCTTGACCTGGTGAAATGTTAGGGCCTGTGATCTCATGAGAATTAGACAAATTGTGAAGTGCAGTTTGGACTTTTTCCTATGCATCCACATTATTTTGGTCAGATGTTCTCTTCACGTGCTGTTGCTTCCATGTGATCCTGCACAAATCCCCAAATTTCTCCAGTTCTTCAGTCTTCTGCTCAGTGAAGCATAGAAAATGTTCATTTATTCCTGCCTGACAGGGTTAACGTGTGGCTGGTTTGTACCATGTGGTGTGACGCCCTGATGAAAGCTATTGTGTAAACCCTGATAATGCAGCATGCCCACACTGAAAAGCATGCAGGCTGGAGAGTTAGACAGACTTTCTTCTCACTTGCAGAGAAGACAAGACTTTCAACATGTTTTGTTTTCGAATTCTGATCTTTAACCTTGATACTTACCATGGTTGGAAAAGGGAGAGGGTTGGCAAGTGTCTTTCTGGTAGAGATTAACCAGACCAAGAGCAGTGGAGCAGCTGGGGGGGATCCCAGCTCTTTTCCTGCACAGCACACCTAGCCCAAGAGTAAAGCCTGTGTCATGTCAACATGAAAAGACCTGCCTCCACTTGGCAACAAGTCTGTAACACTAAACTTGCTTTCTTGCTGTTCTTTCTCTCAGTACTGCTGGTATTTTCTTCACCTTCCTACGACAGCTCTCTTCTCCAGGCACAAGGGGGGTCACCACTGTGTTCTCTTAACAAACTGGAGATGAAGAAGTGATGTTAAAAGTTCATCCTTTTACAGCACTTAAGAATCTTTCTTTACCCCCTTGTGAGAGGGGACAAAATGATGTGGAGACATTTTGGGGTTTTGTTTTGTCCTCGATTTGCCAAGGTGTAGAAACTACATGAAGCAGCCCAGGGTTTTAGTTTCATTTGTTCTGTCCTCTGGTTTCGTCATTTTGGAAATGTAAACAATGCACAGAGTATCTTGTTGCAACATCTTCCATTAAGAGCAGCATAAAATCGCCCTGGCTACGTGACTCTCTTAGATCCCTGCTGCCCATAATATCCCTTCTGATGAAGTAATTCGAAAGTGTATGTCCAGATCGAGACGTTCTTGATCTCTCCCAATGCCATAGTGGCATCGACCGTAGAAAAGACTAAGCCTTGGCCCCCTTTCTGCAGTGGTCACCTACACTCCTGCAGCTGGAATGTCAGTACAGTATTTTGAAAGCAGCTGATACCTTTGTAATACTGGGGGAAGGGCTGCTCTGCTCCTTGGCTTGCCCCAGGATAGGGACAGAGTGCACAGGCAGGGCCCATCCCTCCCGGGCTGGCTCCTGGATGTGCAGAGGAATGCTCCCTGGGCACGTTGTGAATGATTCACACCTACATCCCCCAAAGGCTCTTTTTTGGTGAGGTTTTGCATGTGTCTGAGCAATTTCCTGGACAAAGCCCTTCAACTGTAAATCTGGTAAGTTTGCTTTACACCAGCAGTGCTACAGTCATAAACAAGTGACAGTTCTCACAATTAATGCCAGCACATGACTGGCCTCCTTCAGTCTAAAATAAGTAATTCCATGGTCTTGTGAGGGCGACTATGAGGGAAGAGATTCCGAAATACTAAGTACTTCAGGGGATTAGCAAAAAATGCAAACGTTTGTCTTTCAGGTTAATAGCCCGTGTGGATGCTGTCATTCTACCCCTGGGAACCTGTGGGTTGGCATCAAGGCTGTCTCTGAGCGTGTTGAGAGAAGTTAAAGTATTATTAATATGGGCCACATTCCATGGATGTGCAGCTTCGAGGCGCTGAGGACACCCTTGTTAAAATCTTGGCAGATCATCACAAGCATCTTCCCTGCTTTTGGCCTGAGGGAGGTGTTCCTTTATGAGCTGCATTAGTCAGGAAAAAAGAGGAAGGTTTCAAAACAAAACCAAAGTTCAAACCCAGGAAAAAAATCCCAAAACTTTTTAAACTAGGATATTGTTCTGGGGCATGTAGTTGCAGGCATGTGCAGGGGCACAGTGAGTGTTAAGATGTAAGGTTTGCTGAGAAGGGAGTTCTCGAGCTGCCTGGTTGACAAGTACTGACTCCTCTGTTAAAGACCCGCACTCTGCCAGGAAGTTTTCCAGCTGAAGTGGACATGTTCCTACCACTGAGATAAAACAGCTTACTGAACTTCAATGCACTTGGGGAAAGTATCTGAAATTTTTTTACTCTAAAAACCTTTTCACCATGGAAGTAAATGGAATGCGTAGGACTCATGACTAATGGCAGGAAACTTCAGAGCAAAATGAGGGCGTCATCCAGTCAAAAGTCACAAAAGTCTGTTCCTTAGCACCTGGCCTGCCCAGAAGGCTGCTCGGGGGGTATCCTCTTTCCTCTTTGGTTGCAGCTGCATGAGGCACCTGCTGAGAAGTGTTCCTGTGACAGGTACCAGTTCTGCCTGCTCTTCAGCCCCTGCTCAACCCTCAGGGGCTGGGTGAACACATCAGGAGCAGTGTCCTATGCAGTCTTACCCTACCAGTCCTCCTCCTGCCGGCACAGGTTAAACATTCCTACAGGTGGATGTTAATCCTCTGGAAAGGGAACAGGCAGGACAGCAATTTAATAAACATTGTCCTGTTATGCTAAAACTTTATCTCTGTTGTGCATTTGTTTCGAGCAAGAGTGATAGAAGCTGGTTTGAGTAAGAGCGTGCTTTAAGTTCCTCTGTGCTTTGCCATAAGTGTTTTCAGCCCCAGCTCTCGTGTATGGAAAGAGAAGTCCAAATAAAAGGTAATTATAGCATGGAATTAGCTTTTCTCCCCACTTCAAAGCTTGGAATCTGGTTGTTTTTACAGTTTGTAAAAACTCATGATGTTGTCAAGCTTGGTGAAGCAATAGCCACTTCTGTGCAGCTGAGGACCTTCATTCCCAGCTCTTTTCTTCAGAGGAGGGAATTCCTGACTGCTGTCAGGACTGTAAAGGCTCAAGTGGTCCCTGGAGTGGCCACCAGTTCAGGCAGGGCCGAAGTTTGAATATTGCTGTGGGTTTTATGCCAAAACTTCCTGGTGGTGCCTGGGACAGCAGCTGAACCTGTGGCTCTGCTCTGGTGTTGGTGATAGCCCTGCTTCAAGCAGGAGGCTGGGCTCAGTGACACCCACTGGACCCGTGTTTTGTGGTAGCTCATGGAGGCGACTCTGAGGTTCAGTAAAATGCAAAGCCAAGCAGGCAGGGTGCAGAAATAGAAGGAATAATTACAACAGCATCAGGCCACGAATGGATGTGCTGAGGGTGGCACTTGGGTTCATGTGCCTGTGCAAATGCTGGGGTTTGTCTGCTTCCACCGTGTTAAGCTGGAAGTTTAAAGATGTAATGCTCCATCTCAAGAGATATCCAGCCTCCTTGAAATATTTATAGCAGTTAAAGTTTCTCTGTTCTGAACAAGCCAAAAATATTGGTGTGCTTTGGATGAGTGTGTCCCTATTCATATTTCAATAAGTGCCTGGTTCATAAATGACCTTCTGCAGGCTTCTAGGAAGTGCCAGGGAAGGGCCTTTATACATTTGTATAAATTACATATTATATATATGTAATAGAAATACATATAAATACAACATTGCTGATGCTGTATCTGCCATCTGACTTTGAAAAAAATCAGCAAAAACAGAGGAGAAGATGTTTCCTATTTTAAATCTCTTTGATTACTCGCCTGTGAACAGTTTATGAATCCAGTTGGCCTGCTGTAAATCTGGGAGGGAATCTTTGGACAAAGCACCTAGTGTATTTTGTACCGTTTTAGCTGAAAACAAGTCATCTTTTTAATTATCCACTTTAAAAAGATATCCACTGGCTAAATTCAGCAAAATTTTACATGCATGTTGGGAGGTGTTAAGAGCAGCCTGAAAACAACATTATTTGCTCTGAAGAGAAAACTTTCATCAGGGTAAAGGGAAATTATTTGGGGTTGATATCGAACTGTTAGTTATTTCTGGAGGGCAAATAAAGTAGGGAAGAATCAATTCTGCCCCACAGCCTGTATTGGTGAGTAGGGGATGGTCATGCTTAGCTCACTGCACAGAAAAGAGAAACTACAGAACAAGGGCTCCCTTGTTCTCTCTGATGCATTTGCAGGGGAACTTGGTGGTTCACCACGTGAAGTCTGAAAAGCTTGGTCATCACCCCCACTCTCTTCCCTGGGCCTCCAGGTGGATATAGTGCTGTGCTTCCAACCATTGTCCAGCACCCCACAAACATCTTGGGGCTGGGGCAAGGTAAGAGCTCCCCTGCGTGGGAAGCAGTGCCACATTCGCAGCTTTCCAGCCTGCCAGAGCAGTTGGTGGCAGCACAAGGGTGTCCCCAGCAGCTGTGCTGGCTGCAAGCCACCACCACTCTGGCAGGGCAGGAAGCCACAGCTCAGCCAAGCCGGGCAGAAGGGAAGATCCAGCCCAGGGGAGGGAGGGTGACGGTGTGCTGGGGAGGCAGGAAGGGATGTGCAAGGAGCAGTTGCCCGACCAAGGCAGTCTCCCACAGGAAATCTAGGGCATGCTCAAAGTGGATTTGCTCAGCCTCTGCCAAAGGCAGGCCCAGGGACCCCGCTGTGTCCCCTGGGGCCCTGCTGAGACTGCGGAGCAGATATTCAGGGCTGTGCTGGAGCAGAGCTAAGCCCAACAGCACACAGCTGTTTGACCAGCGTAGAAAGTCTAACTACGGAGAGGAATTTTTCCTTGTTGATTTGTATGATTTTCTTTGGAGAGCGATGGTCCTTTGGGCTCTCTGCTTTTTCACTCATCTGTTTAAAAAGCTCCATTTTGGGACATCCCAATTCTTTCAGCCAAGAAAAGCTGGATTCTGCTCCTGGCTTGCTCAGAAATGGTTGCTCAAGAGCAAAATGAAGCATTCCTGTCAGGAATTGGATGCACAACATCCAGTGTGCTCCTGGGGGTCAGAGGAATAGGTCTCAGGCTCACAGAGAGATCCTCCTCATGGCAGTGCATTACATCAGTGCAGAAAGGGCCCATCCAACTCTGCATTCCGATAGGAAACACAGCAGCCAGGTGATAGGTCCAGCAACAGGCGAGCTTAATCAACTTCCTGCTCAGCTTGAGGACAGAATAAATAGTTCCATGATGTCTGCTGAACAAAGCCAAATTGCACACCTCTCTGTATTGCAGAGCTGCTTTGGTTAAGGGACTGTCAACATTTCCCATCTGGATGGATGATTTAGCTGCTTTCCTTCACATCAGGGCGTTTGACTTACCCAGTGCTGCTACAAGACTGTTTTTACTGAATATAATTTTCATCCACTGGCTATGTCATCCTTGGGCTTGAAAAAGGAGTTTTAAGCAGTATTAGAGTAGAAGGATAATGAATATTTAAACACATAATTTTGCAAATCCCTGGAGAATAAGAAGAAACTTAGAGGCGGACACACACGGAGTGTGGACATGGCAAACATTCTCCCCTCCTTGCCTTTAGTTTTGAAAGGATCCATGGGATTGAATTATTACTCATTAGTGTCTGCTTCCTCAGCTTTCCATTCCGCACCGGATGCTCAGTGTTTGTATAGAAAGCAAACTTATTGCACTGTGCAATAAGATTTGAATGCAAACATTTAATTAACATTATCTGTTCAGAAGCAGTGTCTAAACAACAGTTAACCTTTCTGTGCCAAAGCTGAATGAAACTTTGAAAATGGAGGTTGGGTTTTCTGTCCTGCTGACCAGTGCCAAGGATTGATGTGCTGTTGATACAACCGCTTTCTCAGGTTTCACTTATGGAAGTCTGTGATGGAGCAGTAACTTCATTAATTTGGCCCATACCAATTCAGTTGAATGCTAATATTTTGACCTTATTCCCTAGGAAATATTCTTCCTGCTGCACAGACTTGGAAAGTGTGGCCATCCCTGCATTGTGAGCCACATTTATTACAAGCTTTCAGAAAGATAATATTTCACACGTGAATACATGAGCGTTGGTTGTTAACACCTTCTGTATTAACAGAAAAAGGTATGAGTCCTCATTGCTCTGTAGCTTTTGAGTGTTCCTTCATATTTTCCAGCACCCTGAGGTATACAGTTCTGCCTGCCCTGTAACCCAGGAGGGACAAGGATGTGAGTCCTGCATGCAGCTGACCTCACCTGGGCTTGACACGGTCGTGAACCTCGCACCCCAGCACAGAGGATAAAGATGCAGAGGTACTTACCAAAAAACCCATTCAATACAAAAGTGTTTAAGCAAACAGCTCCTTTAATGGCTTTGTGCATCCAAAGCCCTGTGGTGGATCCAGCAGGCTCTGTTAAGCAGGAGTGTGGAGAAGCTGAGCGTTGGTTACGCATTCACTGACCCACACAGCCTAACTCAGTGGTCACTGAGGTGGCATCTGCCTGGTTATCTCGAGGAGGAGGAAGAAACTGGGCTAGGAATTATGTTTTGTGAAAATACAATACAAATTCCTAACCCAGTTTTCAGCTGGGAGAACATGTTATTGTTGAACAATTGATACCACTTCATGGAAGCTTATTTTCTGTGCCTTAAGGGAAATTCAATTAAATGAACTTCTATTTTAGAACACTGCTCTTTCCTGTCACTGATGAAGCAATAACAGTTGCAGAACATGGGATTTTCTGGGAGTTTTGGTTGTTTGCTCTCATTTATATTAATTTTTCGGTCTCTATTTGAATCTTATCTATAATACCCTCCGAGAGAGCCCACTAGAGACCTAACTGATTTCACTGGTGACTCCAGGCTGCTGTGTGCTTGCTGCCACAAGGCACGGAGAAAGGCATGTCCCACAGCTGCAGGAGGTAGTGCTAGAGGTGCTGTGGCCCCAGTGAATGGGGCTGCACATGACATCAGCTGAGGTTTGTGGCATACTCTACCCATAGGCTCTTGCTGACATCCAGAGGAGCCTGTTCCTCCACATAGTGAACTGCTTCTGCCACTAACCAGCCCAGAAACCAAAATGTTCACAAGTGGTCCAAGTCCATTGTCTAGTCTTTGCCTTTCTATGCTCATCACAGCTCAGCAAATGCAGAGATTTGAATCTCACATGACAAGAAGTGTCAAAATTGGAGATTAATTCTCTGTGAAATAATTTCGGTGATGGGATGCTGCCAGGATGCTTGACTCTGCATTCCTTGGACACCCCAGATTCCCACAAACTCTGAGGAGAGGACTGTGTGGGCAAGGAATGCAGCATGAACTTGTAATCTTTTCAGATAGCGATATCTTAGCACCTTAGTGGGATGCTCTCTAGAGCCAGCTGTGCCAAAAAGGTGACCCTTCTAGGACTGGGACCATTTATAGAATGCTGGGTTTTAGTGCAGGTCACATTTTTATAACTGCCTCTTATAAAAGGCTAAATACCAGGTTAATTAGGCATGACAGTGCTGACAGAGTCCTAATTAAATCACTGTGAACAATATCAGTCTTGCATAACTCTATTTCTATCAAAATAATCAGAAATTACGATATTTTCGTTGTTCCTTGTAAGAGATGAAGGTCTGACAGCTTGTTCCCGTTTCCAGTACTGCTGGTTCGCTAATTTGTCCATAGTTCTGAGCTTTCTACTCCATTCCCATCTCTCTCTGGTTCTCTGTTCTGCTTGCTTAGCACTGACATTTTGGCTCATTCCCTGCCGTGCTGGATTGTGCCTTTCCTGCAACCCTTCTGTCCCTCCATCCAACCACAGAGGTACAAATGTGCAATCCATCAGCAAGGATGGATCTTGCAAAACACCACCTACCAAGAGCTTAGATCTGGTGAATCTGGTGTTCAGCACCCATTGCGGGGGGTTTTGTTTTGGAGACTGAGTCTCTGGGCAGAACTCTTTTAAGCACAGTGGAAATCCAGCCTGAGCCAGGGCTGCTCCGGGATGCTGGCAATCCACATGACTCCTGAGTGCTGATTAATTGCTGGGTCTGTAAGAGTTAAAGGGAATGCAATGCCTGGTCTTGCTGCCAGAGACTCCTGCCTGTCTGCCTGGAAAAGGGGGGCCACTCCATGCCAGCCTTTGAGTCATGCCACAAGCACAAGCCAGGGCAGAGCCCTCTGCTTGCTGCACAAATCCTGGTAGCAACCCTCTTCTTTCTCCTTTTCGGTACCTGTGCTTCCAGGCACACTGAAGCAGCTCTTAGCAGACGTGAAGGCAGGAGAGAGAAGTTTCGGAACTTCAGCCTGGTGGGCTTCTTGCCAGGGGACAACAGCAGTGGATGCCTGTTGTCCGCCCATCACCAGAAACTGGGGAGCCCCCGCTTTCTTAGCGGGGAGCAGGCAGCACAAGTCTGGGTTCGTCTGGCCTTACGCTACCTGTGGGTCACCTCAGGAACAGGAAATTCCCAGCTGCTCCCCAAGACAGCCCGAATCTGGAAATGGTGCAAGGGGAACTTAACCTGGACATGATAGCTGGGATCTGGCCTGAAATCTCCTCTTCAACTTGAAAAATAGTTTGCTGTCTCTGTCTAAATGTTTTTGTCTGTCTCTGCTTAAAAGCTTTAAATAATGTCACAAAACCGCTCACACATCCCACACTGCAAACCAGATAAACAGTGAGAGGAGCTGTGTTTAACAAGCTGGAACACAACCAAAAAAGATGTAAAGCCTGTGATCAACTTGGTAGCACGCAGGAGCCACCAGAGGGTGATCACAAGGGTTGACTCAAGTTCTGCTCCCTCTTCTGCTTTCTTATCCCATTGTACATTCTTGATCTCCAAGTTAATCATTCTCTGATGACTTAGGCTTGATCAAGCCTTCAGCTCTTGTTGTTGCCATTTCAGGAAACATGTAGATCAAGTTCTCAAGGTCTTGAAAGAGCCACCATGTGCTGAAATCCCATTTTTTAGGCTGCAGTTCTTCTTGTCTGTTCTCCATAACTGCCCTCTTGCCCTCTTGCTCTGTGTTCGTACTCAGCCCTTGTGATGCAGAATGCAAATAAAGAGGTTTTGTGGGAGACTACCAGAAGATTGTAATCTTCTTCTCTTATCTCTCATTCCAGAAGTATCCTGAAATGACTCGTTCTTTCTTCTCTTTTTATTTCACAATATAAGCATTTTGCAGAGGAGGTGACATCTTTCAGTGCTTTAGCATTTCATCTCCCTAAGTCTTCACATTTTTTTCCACTTTCTCATCTGCATGTTACCAACTTAATTATGCTGCACAATGACTTTAAAAAGGCGAACTCTAACAAAGGCTAACGAGGCTGTTTCTTGCCAGCTGGTCATTGTTTTGCCTTGGGCCCATAACTTCGCTTGCCGTTCTCCGCTGGGCGCTGAAGCTGTTCTTGTGTTTAAAGAAAATTGCTCCAAGGAAGATTATATCATATTTTCTGTCTATGCTTTCAGGAGGGTTTAATGCTGTATAATCTGCCCATTATAACCACATCTCCAGACAATAGCAGACTGCAGAATACAGTGTGATAAAGTGTTAGCAAATCTTGATCGTGTTCATTCCCTGTCATTATATTTAGGTTCTAATGGTTTAAGAGCACACAGAAATTTTAAAAAAGGGGCTCAAATTAATGGCTGCAGTTGTACCCAGTTTTCTTCACCCACAGCCAGAGATGACATGGACTCTGGAAGAGGTGCGTGATATTTTTCTGAATCTGTCTGTCTAAGCAGCATAAGCTTAAGTAAGATCTTCCTATCTAATGATGCATATTGATTAATCATGTTGATGTGACTGAACCAACCTTCAGTAAAGGCATTGGTGAATAACTGCAGCAGCTACCATCTCCTCCAGGGAATTCCAAGTAAATTTCCAAAGCTCAGCGTGTCCTGTCCTTTTGTGACCCATTTTCCACAAGCAGTAGTACCATGATGCTCATTTCTTTTGTAGCAGAGCACTTTCTCGTGGTTTACTTTTCTTCTCTGAGCATAGCTGGTAGCTGAAGTAGTCAAACCCCATTCAAGACTGAGCAGAAGTGACTTTGCCTCAGTTTCCTGTCTTATTAGAGATATAACCAGTGTTTAAAGACTTGGGAAGTTGTGTTTCTTGAGAGACTGGTTCTTGTAAATTCCTGCACATATGTTTAATTTCTGAGTGTCATGTGTCAGTTAAGTCCTGAAAACATGGTGAAGACACATTATTTCCACATGGGTCATAATCATCTTTTGCAAGACTAGAAAGGATCTGATCTTGTCTCAAACTGTACTCCTGGTTCCTAGAAATACTCTTGCTGGGAGATAAGGAAAATGATGTAACCATGGATGTCCACTGGGTATTCTGGACTGAATGAAATCCTCCTTGTCTACCATGAGAGTGGTCACAGAATAAAAATTCCAGATGGGCTAATCATAACACAAACATTTACTGAGGCTTCAAGCCGGGGCGTCTGGGAGAACAGCTATGGAGCAAAATGCTAAAAAGAAAAGGTGCATTCATC
The DNA here is from genome assembly GCA_013397725.1 of Rhagologus leucostigma. Taxonomy (NCBI): domain Eukaryota; kingdom Metazoa; phylum Chordata; class Aves; order Passeriformes; genus Rhagologus; species Rhagologus leucostigma. Next base: position 2,599,050 of record VZTD01000747.1, on the reverse strand, counting down.
CTAACTGGGACAGCTTTTACCCCAGAGCGGCCAGGGGAAGTGCTGTCTTCATTTGGCCAACAATAATTAATGGCAGGAATACCCAGCCAGTCCACTCTTGGACTTGAAGGTGAGCTCATGAAGGTACTTACTGGGGGTGAGGAGGGGTCTCTTGGGGAGCCTTGCACCTGGAGAAGGGCACCGTGGAAATCTCTGGTGCTTGGGTGAGGCTTTATAATTATATTCCCTGTTTATCTTCATTAATGTTTGAATTTATCGTGTGGAGAATAGAGCCAACCTTGAGTTTGCTTTATGTGCCATCTACAGGTATGGGGACGAGAGAGGCTTCTCCTCCTGCTGCAACCATCCTCATGCTTTGTGTTTAATGTAAACAGTGTGTTTAGAAATGTATTGTCTGTGGCAGACCTGACATCACAACCAAATTCTTTAAAATAGAATGTTTAGGGGGAATCGTGTGTCAGCTGCCTAGCACTGAAATGTATGGAATGGAATTAAGCAAACCTTTTCTTAATTAAAAAAATGAAAATGGATTCTGAACTTTATCTAAGGGTCACTTTGGGATGATTTTTAGACAGAAAAAATCTTGGCTTTCTGGCAGGACAGCTGTGAGGGAGTGTTCTATTCATTAGAACACAATTTGTCCAAGAAAATACGTTCCAAGTCCTAATCAATTTAGATGAAAACTTGCTGGACAGAGTTCAAGCAGGCCAGTTATGGAGTCTTATAAAGCCAAACCCACATGTCTCAGTGGGCAAGAGGCAAGATAATCTTAGCTTACAATGGAATGTTTAAATTTATACAGCTAAGACACTGACATAGGCACAAGGGTTGCTTCTTTTGTGCTGGGGTTTTTTTTTAACCAGAAACATGTGAAGAATTGGAATTTTTAAAGAGAGGGAATATCCCTTTAAGATATAATCACTCATGGTGAATGGACTGTGGCCAGATCCATCCTTGCTTTAGCATCTATAGAAAGATTTTTGGAAAAGACCAGCTTCCAAAGCACTAGAAATGGAGGTGTGCCTCCAGACAAAGGTCCTTGGCATCACAGGCTCTTGCAGAGTTTTATAATTCCCAGCTGTATGAGGATATTTTTTTTTAATGAGCTGCTTCAGCAGCGGAAATGGAGAAGTTTGGAGAAGCTGTTGCACAGTGAGCCCCTGGGAAGGTGACACCATGCACAGCATTGTTCCGCCGTTGAATGTAGGCTCTTTATGATGACACATTGCTACCAAGCATGGAAAACCACAGCTCAACACACGCCCAGCCCTCCTGGGGTTAATGGTAACTATTTTAGGGTTTGCTTTTCTGTCACTCAGTTAGTTTCTGCATTATTGCACTGGTAGCTTTAAAACAATGCATTTGCAGATCCATGCAAATTCCCATAGGGATGAGATGTACAACCTGAGCAGTATTAAGCCTGGGGAATATTTCATTTCTTAATCTGAAACGGTTTTCTGACTTGCAGAGTTTTAGCTAAGGTTAATCTGCACCTCAAACGTGAATCAAGGGTGCCTTTCACAGTAACTTTCAATGCCTGGTAGAAAGCCACAGCAACAAGGTGGTCTCTGAAGTGCCAGTTCACATTCACCTCTTCGCTAGCGGATCCTCTGCTCTTCCTGCATCCGTCGCTGGGAAGTGACAAACGCACCATTTCTCTTCTCTCATGACTCTCTTCTGGCACTGGACGGCCTTCACTGACTCCAGGGGAAAAAAAAAAATTCTTTCTAGCTGTAAGCGGCCCTGTCTACACCACAGGGCAGCCCCTCAGTCCCAAACTTGTTACTCACCAGCCTTCTCCTATCCAGGGACTGAGACCTAAGCCAGGAGCTGTGTTTTCTCATCATGACTCCTGCAATTTCAGGGGGCAGTGAAACACCCCTTCTGCCAGTCCTCCTCCTTTGTCCAGCACCACCACCCTGCACCTGCATCCCCCCTCTTGACTCAGAGAGGGATTTACCGGCATGGCTGGGGCTGAATGTGAAGGAGAAGGAGCATACAGTATTGTTAAGCAACTTGTGGTTAAAGTCACAAACTCTGGAGACTTCTTGACTACTGTAAACGCCAGCGGTTCACTGTCCCACAGCCTCTTCCTTCCTTCACGCCGCACTCTGCCAAGTTAGCCACCTGAGACCCTGCTTATTGCTCTTGTTTTCCCTGGCTCTTCTCACTTGTTTACTTAAAAATCTCTTTCCCTTCCCTTCATTTGAATTTCTTGCAGGAGGGTCTTGTAAGGACACCTACTTTAATCAGAATTTCCTGTGAATTAATAGGCAGCTTTTTTTGAGTTTTACATGTTTTGAAATAAAAATGTGATCATTTCTTCATTGCCCCTTCCCCGAACTCTGCTTTCAACAAACCCTTTTCTTAGGGAAAGCCATGGTTTTAAAAGCCCAGCTTAAAAAGCAGGCTCTGTCCCACAGAGAAGGAGGAGGAGGGGTACTTTGGATGCAGCAGGACAGCCTGTCACCCAAGGGAAAACAGCCGACATGCTGCTGAGGCTGGCTGCATATTTTCGTTTCAAAAAGCACTCCAGACTAAAACCACCTGTGAGTGAGTCTGGCTGGCTGATTTAGAAGGGCCTAGTAGTGCAGGGTGTCCTGTCAAAAGCCACCCTTATTTTCACAAAGGCAAATGAATCAGGTTTTATGTGGCAGGGCGACAGCTCGCTGGGACAGGCTCATTAAAACTTTGTAAAACAAACTGTAAGCAAGAGGTGCAACATTTCCTCATCCAAACCCCGAGAATAGACAGGCGTCCTATGGAAAAGTGAGTCATATTCTCTGTGGTACATTCTGTTCATTCTGTTATAATAAACATGAGTGTTTGTTTGCTGAGCCCATCAGCATCCAGATCTAAACTTGATTAGGAGGACAAGCTCCTCGGCCGCTGCCGGGCTCGCGTGTGCACTGCTGTTTGGTCGTTTTGTTGTATAACAGCACCGGTCATGACAGGCTGCCATTCCAAAAGGAAATAACAGCACTTCCCTCATTGCTTTCAAATCCATCCCAAATTTCTCTGACAGACATCAAAGCAATTACTCTGATACTTTCCGTGCTTTCCAAATGACTCAGCTTTTAAAGAAACTGCCGGAAAATAAGGCACAACCAAGGTCCCTTCATTCCAGGGTTTGAGACTTTTAAGAATCTCATGGAAACAAGTTAAAATAAGAAGCCACAAACCCACCGTCTCATAAAACCCTTCTCCATGTTTTCTATGTTTCTGTGCTACCAGTTGGAGTTGGTTTTACAAGCTACACTGCCAGAAGATAAAGCAGGTTGTTAGTCCAGCTCTGTGACTGCAGAAGGTGAATTAGCTGGCCAAATGTTTATTGCTACTGCTGTTGGAAGAGGACTTTTAAATAGGATGATGCTTGGCTGCATCTAGAATTAGTAGTGAAATAAGGGATGGTCTGCTGGAAACAAGGGGACTTCCGGGAAGGAAGTTTCTGTGCAGCAGGAGTGGCATTTTGGAAATCTGACTCTTGCCCATTTACAAGAATGGGCAAGGTTTCCAAAATTTTAAATGCTCGCTGCGTTTCTAAGAACTGTAGATGGGGCAGGAGGAATTGCTTCTGACTTCAGTGGGAAGAGAGCTGGAGATTAGCCATGGGTTAGAAATGTGTTGGGCTATAGCTTGAAGCGTTTCAGCTGTTTCCATAGAATCACTTGCTAACTACAATTACTTGTCTAATGCAGCGCTCCAGGAAGTGAGGTTACTGTCCTGCAAAATCTGAAAGGAAGGGCTGAGGACAATGAGCATCCCATGCCTGGCTCTGACAGGCAGGCATTCCCAGCTTCTTGAGTGCATGATGATACCCCTAAGGCTGCTCATCTTGCCGACGTTTTTCTTCCACCTTAATCCACATGTGGAAGGAGCAGTGGCATTGCCTTAGCAGACTCTCTCATGCAAGACGACCGCACACCGACAAGCTTTTGGGTACCAAACAGCATAGGACTGCAGGTAAAATGGCTTCTTCACTCCTCAAACTGAACCTACCATGGGACACTCGTAGGAAATAAAGACTCCTTTGCCTTTTTGCTCTGGCAAATATCTGGTGATACTTTTTGGGATGTCTTCTGCGCCAATAACAATTTTTTTTAAAAAATTTCTCCTCAAGTTATCCAGTCACTGAAGTCCATTTGTCCTTTTCAGTCCTGTATTGCAGGTATTTTTAGCAGTTGAGGAAAACCCTGTGTTTTCCCTCCTCAAAGTCTCCTCGTGCTGTTCTGTGTTGAGGTGGAGCTTCAGAGCCATGTAAAATGCTCTCAGCATGCACAAGCCAGCTCCAGGAGCCAGTCCAACTCCAGGTTCCCAGAAAGAACCGAGAAAGGTCTCCCATCCTGCAGAGGAGCAGCAGCCAAAGGCTCTCCTCGCCCACTGCAGTGTCCCAGCTTCCCTCTGTGAGTCGTGCGTCACAGGAGGGCTTCTCTTGACCATAAGTGGGATGTTTAATAAACCTGAGGTTTTTAATCTTTAGATGTTCACAGCTGTTCACAAAAACATAAAATACACAGTCCAGCATGAGCAGCTACATGCTGAGGGAAAAAACACATAGCATTGTACTTGAGCAGGGTCAGGATCTCTCAGAGGTTCTCTGGCAGGAATGAATGGTTGGCATCGTATTTTTCTAGGTAAAAAACAAGAGGTTTATCCAGTAATGGAGCCCATTGAATCTAGAGCAGCCTGACTTCTTGTAACACCCCCTGCGTGCCCATGCCTGTGCTGCGGGTGGAAACACCACATTTAAGAAGTGAGGAATGATTTAGAGGTCTTTGCAACCTAAACTACTCTACGATGCTAAGATCATTGAATTTAATTGACTTGATTTCTGCTTTTTATCCCTATCAGCGACTGTCTTCTTTCCGTTGTGGAAATTGTCGCCCTGTGATCACATCGCTGAAGTGGTTATGTTTTACTTTTTTTTAACCTGCTGGTTATGGTTTTTAAACCGTATTTTTTAATATTTTATGTGCGTGTGTGCTTAGACAAAAGCAGGGGGTGTTGGTAGCTGCAGGTCCCGGTCTTTGCTGTGCTGGCTCCTGGTGAGGCACGCATGCATAAAGCTGTTTGGTATGCTTGCTGCTGCAAGAAATACATGTGCAAGCACGACGAGGTATCTGTGGGTGCAGGAGCATCTCCCTGGGAACTCTAACGTTGGCTTTGCTGGCAGTGTCATTCCGCTCAAGCAGCTTTCAGTTGCTTTCCCTCAGCTTGTTTATCTGTAAAATGGAAATGGGGAACTTCCTAGAGAACTCCGAGCCATATTTTTAATTATTCATAGCTTTTGCATACCCTTGAGGAGAGTATAGGCTGTAAATCTCTGAAGCTGCATACCAACATTTCTGTGGTTTAAGCATCAGGGGAGCCCCTTTTCACAAAGACACTGCTGTATTCTCCTGGCTGTGTGTTTCATGGCAAGCCTGTGCTCAGCCCTTGGCGTGCAGACCAAGCCCTGGGACCCCTGACCCCTTTCTGGGTGCAGAGCCAGGTGTTTTCCTGCAGAGCCTGTCCTGCTGGGGCTGCGGGCTGGAGCTGGGAAGGTGCCTTTCGTGTGCGCTGTGCGTTTGAGGTGCCGAAAGCGGCGTGTGGCAGATCCGGGCTCCCCAGCCTGTGGGGGGCATGGGGCAGCAGCCTCCTCCCAGCACCAGCACGGCTCTTCCCTAAGCCCCAGCCACACTCTGCACCCAGGACCAAGCCCTGCCAGGGCTATGGGCACACGCAGTGCACCCCAAACAGGACGGGAGGTCGCTCAGGTCACCCTGTGCCTCTTGGTACGTGGCCCCGTGCTTTACCATGAGCTCCCTGGAGGCTGTGACATTTGAGCTTGCACTGGCTGCCCCAGCACAGGGAGGTCAAACAAATTGAATTTCTCTTCAAATTAGCTGTCTATGGCTTTGATCCCTGTCCATTGGAGACCTTGTGTGTTTTAGCTGGAAGAATGCAGGCCACGTTCCAGCGCCCTCCCGCAGCCGGGGGAGCGGTGATGCCCCTGGCAAACGCGGAGCAGTGCTCAGCTGGAGAGCCATCACTGCAGCGTGGCCTCTGTCGAGAAGGATCCCAGCTTCCCTGGGCTGCTCTCTTACGGATGTTAATCCCTTCCTATTGTCTTTGCAAGTTCTAACAGAATAGTAAGCTGCAGTAAAGAGAGGGGATATGTTCAATTTAAGCAGCGAGATTACGATGTTCTGAATAAAGCCATATTTATTAATAATTACCTCTCTGCCATGACTTTAAATTCAAACAGCTGGACAGCCTCTGCTCTTTATTAATTTCCTTGGATCCTTGGCATGAAGCCCTCGATTCCTGTGATGTAATGGTATAAAAAGTTGGCTCCTGACCGAGCTTCCACCCACAAGTTCTAAATTTGGAGCATGGCAAATTTCTGCAGATTCCAGAGACAGGCTATGCTCAAGACGTGCCGATGCCTTCAGTCCCATCCTATTGCACCAAACAACAAGGTTGTGTGCTTTTTATAACGGGGATCATAAATATGACTCAGATGCACATGTTGTCTATGTAAGCACTTGGGGTTGGCTATCACTTTATGGCACTGGGAAGAAGCCAAGCCAAATAAAAATTGTTTTGAGTAAATACTACATTTCTAGAGCATGAATAACTTTTCTCTGCAGCCAGCGTGTCACTAATGGGAATAAGGAAGAAGACGGGGTGGGGGGAAAGCAGTAACTAAATCATCCCTCTAAACACAGACAGTCTGCAGCAAGACCTGTTGTTTGGACTCGTCTGGGGTGTGATATCCCAGATAATTCACAGCAGGTCTCAGCAAGGCCACGAGAGATGGAAATAAAAATAGCTGTGTAGCTCAGAGCCATCCTGCTGCGCAGCTCTCTTTTGGGTGGGATCTCCAGGAGTGGTATGTAAAACAGGCAACCAGAGAACCCAGTGTCCTCCTCTCCCCGGCTCCCAAATGTGCAGAGGCTCAAGCATGTGGATTGCTCCGTGGAGATCAGTGTTGCTACTCACATGCTCAGCACTAAGCGTGTGCACATGTCTGTCCAGGATCCGGGCCAGAAGGAAGGATGAGTTTTTCATCCTGCACTTTTGGGACCCCGGGGGATGTCTGCACTGCAGAACAGGGGGAAGCAGAAAATGAGCCCACGTGCAGCTCTGCATCCGGAAGGAAGCAGCTCACTGGCAGCTCTGTGGGGCAGGGAGGTGCCATCCCACCACCAGCACAGGGCTGGCTCCTCACAGCTGCTGGCTCTGCTCCAGCAGCTCCAGCAAGCTGATAAGTCTCAGCATCCTCCAAAATCCCAATTACTCCTGCCCTTGAGCAGTACTTATGAAGTGCTTCATCTACCTGAAATGAAAAGGGATTAAAAAAAAAAAAAAAGCAAGAACTTTTCAGGAAACATTCCCTGATAAAAGGAATCCTCAAGTCTTTCAAAAATAATAGCCAGAGAGAAATAACAAGTGAGAGTCTGGCTTTGAAAATCATTAGTGCCTTTCCCATTTTCTTGATGGGCATGTGCTTTCCTTCCTGTTGCACCTGTGAGCTTTTACATGCCAGATAAGTTCTTTCCTGAGCTTTGCTGTCTTCTCCTTTTTTATAGGCTTCTTTCGGATAGCAGGCAGAAAACCTGGCTTTAAAAGAAGAGCTCAGACAGGAAGCAGCAATGTTCCGGGAGGATTTCTGAGTCAAGCAGGAGAGCAACTGGCTTCTTGAAGTGTGAATTTCAGAGATCCCTAAAACCCTTGGCTGCACAGTTGGAGCAGGTGAGTGGGGAGGCGTCGAGAGCCCTCGACATTCCCATGTCCCAGCCACCCCTATCAGAATCTTCTGAAGAGCTTCTCTGGGCAGTGGGCTGGACTGGGGCTTGCAGAGAGAATGTTTGAAGGGCTGTGAGCCCTGCAATAACCACAGCAGGCTTGACGTCAGCAGACCTGTACCTCCAGGGATTAGTTCTGAGAAATCAGTGCCGGTTTGCCCAGCTAAGGCGGTTTTGACTCTTTGAAGGATCTGGGTGATAAGTCCTTTTTCCGTGCCTTGCACGCTGCCAGCGGTCATCTTCTGCCAGAAGAGCAGCCCAAACAGTGTACATGGGGCTGGCTCCCTCCCCTTTGTAATGCATTTTACAATTTGGATAAACTTTTGTAATACAAGAAAGTGTTTTTACATATTAGAGCGTCTAAATTGTGAGAACAGTTGGAAAATCCTAATTGCCTTTAAAAGTCAAGAAAAAAAAAAGGCAGCGAAGAAAACATTTTGGATTGAAGAATTAACAAAACTGGGAGCTGAAGTTCAGTTTCCTGGACCAAAAATTTATTCAGGGAGTCCTGTTGTACTTGTGACTTGAAAACAAATACTTGAACCTTCAACAAGGGATTTGCACCTACCCCCAAATTTGCTCTGAGTTGCAGAGCTTAAGCTCTGAAAACTCTCCAGAGATGCATTGTAGGGGTTGGTCATGTTTAGATTTACCCCAGAGTGTTTTCAGGCTTCCACATGCACAAGGGAGGGGGAAACCTACCTGGGATTGATTCAGCAGCTTGAATGAGAGATGACAAAAGAGGGCTTGGCTGGAGTGCTGGCCTAATTCCCATGAAACTTTGGGGGTAGCTATGTGGTGATTTAACTCCAGTTAATTAGGGGCTAAAGGCTGCTTCAATTTGTGGTTGTTACCCAAGAGCTCAGAGGAGGTTTTCTGGCTGCCAGGGATCAGGAATAAAGGTGGAGGAGCTGGAGGTGACGCTGCAAGGGGCTGGCAGGGGCTGGTGCCAGGGGGCTCTGGGCGTGCCCTGATATAAGTGGCGCTTTCCGAGGCCTCACTCAGCAATCTCTGATTTGCACCTTGTGGACACAGGTTCAGGGTATCACTTAAAGAGCCCTGTTTTTAGGGATAGATTACGATTTTGCAGATGTCTCTGTGCTTTTTTAATGGATAAACATCACCCATCTTTCATCAATGCCCAGATGAGGCACAGGGAGGTTAAGGGACCTGACGAAGGTGATAGCAAGTCAAATTGTTTGGAATTTTGTAGCTCTGAAAGATCATCTTTCTAAAACAGGAAACCCTCTCAGGAGTAGTAGGTTTTCATTAAAACAACAGTTCAAACCTGTCGATCTTGATCTATCAGGAAAAAGAGGAATGTAGAAAATGTGAGAGTTAGCTTAGCCTCCCTTAAACTAAACCACCAGGTTCACGTTCCTATGGAGAAACAAATACCCTGCAGGCATCGTGGTGTCTTTGATTTATTTTTGGAAGTTGAAAACTCCCCCTCTTGGTGTCTGAGCTAAGAAAAAAAACAAGGATTTTGTGAGCCAACAAAAGGTTTCTGGAGGAAAAACCCTCCAGTCCCTCTTCTCAAGGGCTTATGACACGAGCAGTTGAGCTAAGGTAATCCAACCCAGCCTCCCCTACATTTCAAAATTGGGTTAAAGTTCCTAAGTCATTGAGGGAAAATGTTACCCAACAGAGTAATGACTCTCTAATTGGCGTGTCAGGCCTTGGCAGCGGCGGGTGCAGACCCCGGTTTCAGTCACCTGAACAGCCCAGGGCGACAACGTGCCCACAGGAGGGAGCGAGGGCATCGCGGCTGCACAGCCGCGGGTGCAGCCCCCGAGCCGTGCTGGCAGCCTTGGTCATCATCTGCCCGGTTCTCTCCCTCCTTCCTTTGGAGGTCAGGCAGCCCCGGGCAGAGGCTTTGGCTGCTGCTGGGTGTGGGTTGGTCCGGCAGCAGCAGCAGCAGGGTGGTGCTGCACGTACACGAGTGACGCGGCTCCGAGCGTGGGACCGGCTCAGCGGTGAAACCCCGCGCGGTGCCGCATCCCCGGCCCTGCCTCCCCGGGCGGCACCCGCAGATGTGACTCATTAGGAGCCTGCCGAGCAGGGCCCTGCTCCCCGGGCTCTCCGGGGCCGTGCGACGGTGTCCGGCTGCCATCTGGTGTCCGGCGCCCGGGGGGGACCCGCGCATCCCCCGCGCATCCCCCGCCACCGCGGCCGGCGACAGCGCGGCCTGAGTGGCATCTCCTGGGCTGCGGCCAAGCCGTGAGCAAATCCTGCCCAGACTCTCAGGGCCCCCCGCCACGGTATCTCCCGCATTCCTGTGGCATATCTGGTATTTCTTATTGTTTTCCCCGTCTCTGGGGGAGCAGCTGCCGCTGCCCGGCCGGCCTGCCGGGGCAGGAGCTGGCGGAGCCCTGGGCTGCGGGTCCCACGACTCGCCGGGGGCTTTGGAAAAATCGTGTCACTCTTCTCACCCTGCTTCGGCACGTAGGGACTTGGGGCTCATCAGGAGGGGCGAGATGAAAATGAGAAAAGAATGGAAAGCTGGAAGAGCAGCGAGTGGTTGTGCAGCTCCGCTCTCCTGGAGGTGGTGTGGGCTGAGCGCACGCTCCCCTGGACCCGGCACAGGCTGCCCCGGGCTCAGCTCTCATCGGGAGGTTTTGCTGAAATAGCTGTGCCAGCCTGCAGCACAGAGCTCCTCAGATTTGCTGGCAGCCCCAGGGACACCAGTGGCAGGGACTGCTCAGGAAGGGGGGAGGAGGGAGGAAGGGACAGAGCTGCCTTCGAAGCTGTGCAGGACTGGTCCCTGCTCTGCGGCCACAGCAGCCTGGCCCAGCACGGGTGTTCAGCACCTGCTGGTGTTTCCTTGTTCCCTTTCCCTCTGACAGGCTGGTTCCATGCCCCGTGCCTGTGCTGTTCCTTGAAGCATGATTTCAAGGAATACAGGCTCTGGATTTTCTCCTGCTGGCGGGAAGGATTTGCTGGCTGGAGGTGGACTGAGAGCAGCTGTAGGCTTGGCTCTTGCCATCTGTAATGGTGACAGTGAGGAGAGAGTGCTGGAGCACGGGCAGGTGACTTTCTTTGCCAGAGGGGCCATGTGCAGCTATTCTGTGAGACCAGGCTTGGGGTGTTGGTTGTTTTGGGCCAGCCATCTCCCCAGGAAGCTCCATGGGCCACCAGAGATCCCCTTGGACATGGTGCCACCCTCACAGGCAGGCAATGGCCATGCTAAAGCAAACCAGCAAACACAGAAGGTGGCACCTCCATCCCCACAGGGAGCAGTGCCACACCACTCAGCTTTTGGTGGGGCCCGGGTGTGAGCAGGCTGTACCCTGCTCCCATCGTTTCCCACCTCCTGTCTGGGAAAAAGCAGTCCATGGCCACATGATCTTTCTGGCAGGGAGGAAGGCTGGCTGAAAAATGGGGCACGGTCCTCCCTCGCAGAGAGATGTGGTGGTTGACTCTACAGCTCGGAGAGAGTAAAATGGCCCGAAGCATCACTGGCAAAGGAAATGGTTCAGAGAACACAACCTTGCACTGCTCCAAATGCAAAACTTCAGTCCCAATGGGAGAGAGACTCTCTGAAAATGTCTAAGCAAAGTTTGACCATAAATAAGATTTTTAAGTGTGGGGTGGGTTTTTTGTTTGTTTGTTTTGTTTTTGTTTTTTTCTTTTTTAGTCAGGACTGAGGAACCAGCACCCCAGAGGACCTGCACTTGCACCTTGAGTCAGGGCTGAGCCACAAAGCCTCTTCAGAGTGGGAAGAGAAATCTCCGTGCTCTGGTAGGCATTGAAACAGCTGATTTGTGTCAACACCAAGCCCAGGCTGCTTTTTAAACTGTCTCATGTCTATGCCTGAGCTTTTAATCCCATCTGAGACATCAATGTGTGCTCAGAAAAAATGTAACAATGAGAGTAACAGCAGGTGAGTGTTTGCAGGAAGAGGTTGTTAGGCCCAGATCCTGTTAAAGCCTTTTGTGTGCTGCAGCCGTGGCAAGTAGCTCTACTAATTAGCAATGATATTAATAACAGTGTGTAAAACTGGTGCTAGATCAACACCCTTTGGTAGGCAGAAGAGTGATGTGAGCAATGACCATGCTGAGCAGGGTAGAAATGGTTACTTCTTTTGTGGTTTCATTAATTAAGGAATTTAAAGCAGTGGTTGATGGGGAAATGTGAGTGCAATTGTGCTGGAGATCGTTGATTTCTTTTTTTTCTTTTTATCAACATTCTGCCCAGTCTGCCATGGGCTTTCCTCTGACCCTGCTGCTCATATCCTTTTACATTTCCTCTGTCGGTTAGACTAAAATATAAGAAAAAAGGCAGGAGAAGGGCTCTTGTCAATTGGTTCTTCTAGGATTGTGCATGTAGGTGTTAAAAACTGCCTCATTAGATCTCCCTCTCAAGGCTTTTCAAGATGTTTCTAATTTAACTGTTTTGCATCATCCTGTTCCAATTTTAATTTCCTTTAGAGGTGAGATGCAGCTACATTTGCCAAATATTGTTTCATCTTATGTGTTAAAACAACCACTGCACCTTCCTTTTTTTTGAAGGATGGGTACTTTTGACATACCCAGGAAGCCAGGCCATAAAATGGTGCTTTTCTACACTTTTGGTTCCTGGCATTTCCGAGTAGTTGGAGTTCACAGTGAGAGTAAGTGTGTGGAAGCCACAATAGTCTCTAAATTCACGGAGCGTCACAAAGTTTCTATTTGCATTTTATTTTGGCCCTCACGGCCACATTAGCCCTAAATCACGGGCTGCTATCCTCTCCTCACACACGCCCACCCTGTTTGTGGCTTGAGGGGATGAGCGTGAGCCCTGCTCCCAAAAGGGGAGTACGTGATGCCGAGCACATCCTTCGCTCCTGCAGCCTCGGGGCGCGTACGCAGGCACCTGGGAAAACGCTGTTTGCAGGGAAGCAGCCTTCCTCACACATTTTTCTTTGCTCTGCTTTACCGCCCTTAGGAAAGCCGCACGGCAGCCCGAGCTGCCCCTGCAGAGATTGCGGGATGCTGTATCCCACTGTGCACACTGTCCTCCTGCAGTGCGGCGGGGTTTCTTCGGAAAATATGTGTGAATGAGCGCCGAGGCCAGTGGTAACAAAAAAATCCTTTTTTCCTAGGCTGACGGGGTGTCTGTGGGCGTACTGAGCTAGCCGAGGAACCGAACGGGCTCATGGAGCAGGGACAGAGCCGCGGCGGCCATGGCAGGGACGTGTGATGGTGCTGCAGCCGCAGACTCGGCGCACAGCGCTTTTCCCTGGCACCCGCTGCTGGGAGGGAAGGGAGCCGGAGGGTGGCTGTCCCGGGACACCTCCACAGGCCGGGAACACCGCAGGATCACAGTCGGGGGACGCTGGGCTGGGCCACCACGAGGTGGCAGCCGGAGCCCAGCGATGAGGCAGCCCCAGGTCCCGGCCCGGGCCTTCCTGCCCCGCGGTCCCGAGCTCCGTGTGCCGGCGTGGGCAGCCAGAGGGGGGCCGCAGGGGGTGCCACAGTGACCCGAAAAGATGTATTTAAAAAAAAAAAAAAAAAAAAGCAGAGAGATCCACAATTATTGAGTAACCACTATGGTACCGGCAGACTCGGAAAGCCCCTAAAAATCTTGTTAAGTGTTGAAGGAGTTTGTCATTCTGTGAGAGGACAAGTGTACGGCACGCCTGCCGCCCTTCTGCACCCCTTCCTTTGGGAACAAATAATGAACTCTCTCCCCGAAACAGCTGACAGGCCTCGTGGATATACCCTTTCCTGGCCCTGCACCGGTTTCTTCAAAAATTGTTTATGTAACTGCTTCACATATTTGAGATAAAAATCAGAGCAGTTATTTTCCGTTTGCTTTTACTGAGATGGATGGTGCAGCTCCTGTTCCAGGTGTTCTGCGTGACTGAGCCATAGGATCACAGGGTGGCGTGGGTTGGAACGGGCCTTAATGATCACCTGCTTCCAATCCCCTTGCCATTAACAAGGACGAACAGGTGCTTCTTTTGGGGTTGGGGTCTCCCACCAGCCCCAGGATACAGATTCTGTCCTCAGACAGTTCCTTTCCCCCACAGAGGCTTTGCTTTTGTGGCTGTTCATGCAGGACAGTGAAACAGGAGTAACATGAGCTGCTGGAAACCAGCCTGTTACAGTTTGGGAATGTGTGATCCAGTGTGCACGGCTCATAAATCAGCTCCATAAAATAGTCACAGGGAAAAAAAAAAAATAACAACCCCAAACCAAACCTCATCCTGTTTTTAGAGGGAACAGCACGGTACCGGGGTAGTGGTTTGCAGGGCTGTGCCAGCAGCAGCAGGTAAAGGAAACCTAATTCTGGCAGACAAAATAAGTGGGCTCAGCCATCCAGTGCATCTCCCAAGGGTTCAGGAACAGCAGCCACCGCTTTGCCCTGGCCTCTGTGTAAGCCCAGGGTGTAGTTAGGGCTTCTTGGGCAGACCAGAGACATCCCTGATCCCACAGCTCAGATCCCCATGAGCGGGCTCGTTGGTTTGCGGCAATAGGAGAGCTGTAACCCTTGGCCCCACTGGAAATGATGGCACACCGGGAGGCAGCTTTCCATGCTTCCTGATCCATGACCAGCGGTGACTCACAGCTCCGTGCTCCCTTTGGATGCTGCTCAGTGTCGCTCCAAGGGGCTCATTCTCAAGTGGTATTTTTGCTCAGCATGCAAATAGTTTAATTTTTAAACCAACCACTCCCCCCAGCCTTACTGAGCAAAGCTTCAAACAAAGCTTTCCTAATTTGTCAGAGCAAGCAGCAACGACAAAGCTAAAAGGAACCTTGTCTCATTTCCTCTTCTGCCAGTGAGTAAGAGCTGACCCCAGACAGACAGACAGACAGACAGACAGACAAAGGCAGGGCTGACAAGTTGTGGGGGGCTGCTGTGTGTCTGTCCCAACAGCTCCCTGCTGAGCCTGCCCTGCCCCTGTCCCAGGCTGCATCAAGGTGTACTGAATACGAACATTTAAGAGCAGGAGTGCTGCTAAACCAAAGTCTGTGTGTGTTATCGCGTCCCCACTGCCTTTACTATACCCTTAACATCCCATTGATCCAGCCATTAAACTTCTTCCACACAACACTTACTGGATTGTGAACTCCAACAGCCCAAAAGAAACCCAGGCAAAAAGACATCCATTAATTCCAAAATGTAAATGACTTTATATTACTTTATTAAACAGACAATTCTAAAGAACAGTAAAAAATATGAAAACATGCATCATTTGGTGTTCTTAAAAAACCGTTGTCCAAAATAAAGACTGTTAGAAAAATTAAACAAGTTTAGCCCCAATACCCCTTCTGCTCTCCACAAAAAAAGTTTGGTAGTTATAAATACTGTTCCAGCTCCTTTAGCAAAGTTTAACCTTGTGTACATTAGTAATTCTGTTACAAGTGGTTGGGTTTTTTCTTCACATTGCTTCTGTAAACGTGATCAATTTAAAAAAGACCTTGTTATCAAGCTTAAGGAACTATTGTTTTCCTGTACAGTGAGTATAAATAGGAAGATCCTGGATTTTCCTGCCATTCTAATCAGCACTCCATTTACTGAAACATTAAAGACTTCAATTAGTATAAAAATATAACCAGAGAATAAATGTCTGAGAAGATTGAGTATTTGAGTGAGTCTTAGTTAATAGACAAATAAAATGCTATTGACTTCCAAATCTGGACACCTCTTCTGTACAGCTTCTGCTCTTCCAAGACCCAAGTATCACGGTGCTGCACTCTAAGGCACTGCTAATCCTCCTGAAAAATTTACTTCCTATTTACTACAAATAATTTAACATGTAGCTGAACTAACAAGTAGGTGAGGGATGGATGGCTGGGGTACAGTCAAAGCTGCTCACAAGCCACACCAGTGGGTGCCTGCTCCTCGAGAGGGGATTTCAAAATGTCTGTACAAGTTGGCAGGAATCCTGTTTTACTGAGCAATGCCTGGTGAGGGAGATCTGCAAAGCAAAGTCACAGGCTTGTTCCTTTTCCCTACAGAAACAGAAATAACTGGCTTTGTCCCAGGAGAGAACTGTGAGGCAGAGCAGGCTCTTTGGGAAGCCTTGGTACTAGAAACACTGAAGTTATTTTATTGACAGGAATTACTTTTTTTTTCTAAAGCAGTATCTCTATACATTTATCATTTTTATTAAAAAAAAAGTTTTATTACATTTTTTTTAATCTGGCCTCCAATTAAAAGAAAGATGAAAGTGCTACATCTAAAAATGGTGGGATGTAATAATCAGATTTCTTGCACAAACACAGCCTTGACACAGAGGATATTTGCTCTGTGTGTGCTACCACCTTCCATTCATCTGCTTCAGAAATCTGTGAGCCAAAACTGCATCTTTCAAACTATGAAGACAACTCTCAAGGCTTTATTTAGCAATTCTCAAGTGTGAGACAGTACAAAAACAGTCTTGCACTACTACTTTTTCCAAATGTCTTACAGCAGCAATTTCTACATGCCTATCTCCAGCTCTTTTGGTTGGATTCCTGCAAAGAGAAGGAAACAGGACACCAAATCCAAGCAGGCAGCAGGTACCCAGTGATGCCAGCCCCCTCCCTGCCAAGGGAATGTGTCTGAGCACGAAGCACCATGCAGAGAGCAACAGAAGGACAGAGCAAAAGTGAAAGGAGGCTCAGTGGAAGGAAAGGTAGTGCTCCATCTCAGAGTTGAACACAACCTCCAGGACTGATTTGTCCCGGGTTGAAATTACACTAACTGAACCAGTGGAACAACTGCTTCCCTCGCTTTTTGGAATGAAAGTGCTGCTGCCTGACTGGTTAGCTGCTGTCAGATTGTTACAGGCTAGCACAAGAACAACTCTGTCACAAGCTACATTTCAATACAAATCTTCAGCTGCAAAGTCTTGGAAATGTGAGGGAAAACAGCACGTCCTGTCAGACACCACACACTGTAATGGCTGAGCTCTGAGCAGACCCTCCAGCATGGTAAACAGCATTTCACGAGCAGAAAGGCCCAACCTGCTGAGCAAACTAAACTTTGTAAGCGAGAGGCTGCTCTGTGCAAAGCAGAACGAGGGGAGGTGGGCTCCTGTTCCGGGCCACATGTCAGCTGCCACCGTCACTCGGAAGTGGCTTTTTTCCCTTTCCAGCTCCTTTGTCTTTCCTCCAGTTCAGCTTCAGTGAAGGCGGCTGGGCCCCAGTTTGTGATTAAGTGAGGATTCTTGGAGCCTGGAAGATAGAGAGCAATACTAGAGACAGGCAATCCTGACAGGGACGTCACACACCTGCAATGCAATGTTCAGGCTGACTCTTGCTTTGTTTTAAACATAAAAGAAACAAACAATAATGATAATAAAATCATTATAGTAGGGCCCATAGAGGTAAAGACTTGAAAGTTACCATCAGCAGTTGTCACAAAGGATGATATTTATAGGCTGCTGTGAAACCAGTGAGCTACAGGAAAAGGCAGACTTCAGTAATCACCAGGTGATATAAGTACATGAGACAGAATAAATACATATTTCTGTAACTCTTCTGTTGTTAACTCACCTGGCTCTATTAGTCTAATCAATCCCTCATGATGAGCTACTTTATCTTTCCAGCTCTTGGTGTTATTAGCTGCCGTTTCCAACTTCTTTTTAACCTCCTGAAATAAGACACAGCCCGCTTGAAAACAAGAACAACTTAGTCTGTTTCTATAAAAAGATAAAACACCTTTTAAACTGAAAGCCAGAACCCTGCTAATTCACCCAGCCCTCTGTTTAGTGTGGAACCATCCTAAGTAATTAGTCAGCACCACCCCACCCCCCAAAAAAAAGTTGTCAAACCAGAATCCCAAAATAACAAGGTTTTACAAGATTCTGTAGCTGTGTAATGAAGCTAGTCTTCATTCTTAAGTCTAGACTGGTCTTTTGGGCAATTCCAAATGGAAGGATAGAATGTTTAATTATTTCTAAAATAATTGTTTTGTGGATTTTTTTGTGGTTTTGTATGTCTATTCTATTCAGCAATTCCTTTGGAGTAGTAAATGACGCTTCACACACAAAAAGCCTGAGATGTCACCTAAAAAAAAAGCCAAGTACTAGCCAGAAGAAATCTTGTGGTGGTGTGAGATGTAACACCACCCTGGGAAGTTGTAAAGTGGCCACAACTACCCCAGCTGGGCCCTTGCTTGCAGTGAGTGCAGCGTTTGTGTTCTGTGCCAGGCGAGACAGCTCCCTGGCTTGTCCTTCAGAGCTCACCCCATAAACACCCTCCCTTGTTAAACACAAACCCAGCCAGGCTTTCTTTCCTGACCTAAATAAACGCAGGATCAACACCTCTCTAGCCCTGGAAAGTGTGCAGCACTTCAGCCTCTGTACTTGCTGGATTCTGGCTCTTGTTTCTTCCATGAACAGTTACCGACCTTCTCCAAAAACACGCAGAGTGGAGCAGAGAGCAGGCCTGGCATCTGGGACACGAGGCATCTGGGCTAATTCCTACCTATGCTTGACTTGCATTCATTGCTTAAATACATTTTTGAAGAGTAGGTGCCTGCAGTAGCACACTGACTTTTTATCTGTACAAGACAATACTGCCCCATGACATCATCAAAACATTGCAAGAATTACTAATTCAGAAGCAAAACGCAGCCAGTTATGGCAGCAGTGGGACTGCACATGAAGTGAGTCTGCAGTAGAAGACAAACGTACACAGAGTATTTCAGGATATGACTGGGCTGGCCTGCATGCAAATTAGGACAAAAATAAATAAAAGTGGTTCAGAGGTGTGTCTGAAACAGATCCTCTTCTTCAAATGTATCTACTGGTCTAGCAAACGAGTAAAACCTAGAAAAAAAAACCAAACAACCCAACTATCCTACCTCTTATTATAACTTTTGTGCCATACTAATCCTTAAAGAAGCATAATATTGAAGAACTTCAAATTCAGTCAGTCTATGGATAAGGATGAGAGGTTGATGACCAGAGCAGCTCACCTCATACTGCTCAAGGGCCTCCTTCCTTTCCAATTCAAGTTGTTTCAGTTGCTGCATAGCCACTTGAAGAGCCTGTTCCTTCATCATTCTCTGGTTTTCCAGCTCTTGCTTCTCTGCTTCTGTCATCTGAATGGCCTGTTGCTGCTGCAAATGCCATTTTTCCAGTTCAGCTCTCTTTGCTGTCTCCTCTTCCAGCAATCTGCAATGGGGATTGTGATGTTAACTGCACTTTAACATAAGTTGTATCCATGTAGGGACACCAAATTGATTTTTTTTTTCCTCTTTTTTTTTTTTTTTAAAGGGAAAGAGAATATTGTTAAAAAAAAAAAAGTTTGGGGAGCAGGGAAAAAAAGTTATTGTTTGTTGGCTTGCCTTCAGTGTAATGGCAGCAGTGCGAGCAGTCTGACTGCTACAAAAGGCTATTCAGAAAAAGTAGTCAATAATGCAAATACACAGCACAGAGCCCCAGAAGAAACAGGCATGCGTAAGTTATCTTCATTGTCTTAGGAGGACTGAATATACGAAGAAAAAACCACACTCCACAAAGCCCCTGTGAGCAAGAGGAAACTTAAACCTTTATCATTACAGTTTAAACCTGTGATAAAATACAGCAGAAACTCATATTTACAGTTACTGCTTTGTAAAATAAACAACTGAAAAGCCTGTACAGAGTGATCTCAGCTTTTCAAAGGCTGACATGCACAACACCTGACGGAAAAATAACTGCACCTGCTTTTCCAAAATTGCTGAGCTTGCCCTCTGCTAAAGGCTGATCAGTCATATTTTAAAAATCATAAATAGCAGCTTCAGCCTTCATATCTTAAGGAAAAATAAAATCTGTCCTGTGTTTGGACTTGAAGGTAGTCCCCCATTCCAGCAGCGTGTCCAAGAGGCAAACAGTCATTAGCAGCATGGCACAGGTACTCACTATCGGCAGGGGGAACTGAAACACTTCTCTACCTGGTCGAAGCCGTACCTGGCCTGAAGTTTCCTCACAGTCTCTTCATCCTGACGTGCCTGTTTCTCATCCTCCAATGCTTCCTGTAGCTGTTTATACATTTCTTCCAGTTCACGTACTCTTTGTAAATACTGTTCCAGTTCAGATGATTTCTGAGCAACCTGCTCTTCCATTTTCTGTCTTACCTAGCAGCATAAATTTGGGACACATGAGCTACCATTCAACTAAGGTTTTCAACTTTTGAAGGAATTGCCAGGTTTCCCTCAGGTTATGTTTTTGGAGACAAACCTTCTCCTGCTGTCTGCAGAGCAGAACTGATAAAATTGAGGCCAGATCTGCAGATGTGGAACTAAGAGCATTTAAAAAAACAAGTAATACAGGCTACTTACACTGCCCTACTTCCTGCAGCACAGGATATTTGCAGGGGTTCAAACCTAATTTCAGTCAGCTTGATCTTGTGGCTTAGTTTACAGATAAACTGAAGGAAGAGAAAGGTTGTAGAGAGGCCAGACACGAAGGTCAGGCTGATTTAATGGCACTGTTTTCACTCCCTCCCTTGGCAGCAGTGTATCACACACACTTATGTCTCTGGATGATGGCACAGGGTGGATAAAGGGCTGGAAAACAGCTAAGGAGGTTGGCATGTCCTGCCCCATCGGTCTGCAGCCTGCTCTCCTCAGCTGACCCAAATCCCAGTGACCCAGAAAGGGATGGTATTCAGGAATTCACGCTCAGCCCATCAAGCAGCACTGTGTGCACTAATGTTCTGAGATGTCCCATCACATCCACTTTACTTTTTTTTTCTTCTTTTCCCAGGCTAACAGAACAACCTGACAAAGCCCTTGAAGACTGAAAACCAGTTCTTTGGGGAATTCTCAGAGTAGCTGAATAGTAACAGTATTGTAAAGCGAAAATATTTATTTTTTTATATTTGTGTGTGTGTGTAATTGTAAAAGAACACACAGCATAACAAAGCAATTGTTCTAGGAAGACATAAAATGCATTTTGATTATGCCTGATTAATTTTGCTTATTCATACAGCAAGTACTGGTCTCAGGTTCTCCATCTCTGAAAACTGCAAGGAGAACTTCAGTTTGCATTTATCCTTCAAACAGACAATTTTTCCTCAATTTTCCAAATTTAAACTTTGAATGCTGTACAAATTGTAGCTGAACTGTTTCAGTATTTGAATTCACCAGTAAAAATATTTTATTCCTACATCTCAAATAAATGCAACACAGGCTGCGCTCTCCAGCCTCCTGCAAAATCTGTGGAATCCTTTCAGTGGCTGCCCATGAGGGAAGCCCTTGCTGAACACATGACTCCCTATGTGTAATAGCAGCAAAAGCCCTTGTGCACTACTCACCATTTTTTCTCTCTCCAGCTCCAAACTGAAGCGATCTTGTAATTCAACTTGAGTCTGAAGTCTTTTCTTCTCCTCCTCAGCAGCACGAGCAGCTGCTGCTTCCAGTTGCTGGAAGAGAAGGGTGGGGGGTAGAGGGAAAGAAAATGAAGGAAAAAACCAATTTGTCAAAACGATATCATTTTAAGGGAATGGAATTTTATATAACAATTTTTGGTTTTAACAAAAATGGAAGAAGCCTTCAAAAGCATCAAGGCACCAACTCGGGTTTTTTAATGTCTGAGACTATTCTCAGCCTTTAAATATAATTTTCTATCTTGACTGTTTGCAAGACAATTTTAAATTTACCAATGAAAAGGCAATTACCTTCACGTTTCCCCTGAGTCCTGCTTTGCACAAGTGATAGAAATCACTGTATTTCCTTCTCTACCTCATACGGGATAGAAAACTATCATGGAAAACCACATTTCAGGCAGGACTGCATAGGACTTCCAATAGGGAAAACATGCCAGCACGCACAGAGTTCATACAGAAACAAATATGAGAAGCACTGAATTGCCATGGGAAAGCAGAAGTGCCACTAACTTTGACTAGAATAAGTGATTGTGCTATTGTGAATCATCCCTCCAACATCCCCTAAACTGCCAAGTAAGGTAAATAAAATCCTGGTTGATAATCATCACTTGAAATTAGGAGGAACATTAGCTAAGGCCTAGGAAACAGCTGCTGGTACCTTTCCACCTTCTTGCACCTTATTTTACTTTCGTTGCATCTTGATTTTGCAAATAAAGACAGTGGTCACAGTTTTTCCTTTCATCATGATTTCAATCCATGCAAGGTTAGAAATCTTCAAGCACCAGCCTAAATTTTACCAATACTGAAAACAAAACCATTCTTTCACAGAATTTTCCTAAGAAACTTATTTGATGCTTCTTTTTTAATATGCTGGGCTGCGGAAAATGTTTCCACAGACCTCTAGTAAGAGCAGGGCACAACATAAAAATGACATGGACCTGTTGGAGCAAGCCCAGAGGAGGTGACACTGGGACAGGTTGCCCAGAGAAACTGTGGATGCCTCATCCCTGGAAGTGTTCAAGGTCAGGTTGGACGGGCCTTTGAGCAACCCAGTCTAGTGAAAGGTGTCTCTGCTCATGGCAGGGGGACTGGGACTGGATGATCTTTAAGGTCCCTTCCAAACCAAACCTTCCTATGATTCTGTCATGCTCCTGAAGGTACCACATTTAAACCATCCTCCCTCACCAACCTAGATGAACTAATGAGATGCCCCAATGACTAAAACTGCCAAGCTAAAACTTTCACTCTTTTAAGTGCTTGTAATATCACTCTGGTCTGAAATAGATGGGAAGAAGTGCAGCAGAAGGCTCAAGTTTCTGGTGTTCTCCAGAACATAGCACAGAACTGCTCTCCTTTGCAAGGCTTAAATGATGCCAGTGTTCTAGAAGCAGCATTCCTCCTCTGCCAGGACATTTAAAAGCATGTAATTGTAGTCAAATCCAAGATGCCTATTTAAGTGAAATCTCCTCTAGATTTCCTTCCCCGCTTTGAAATTAAACAAACACTGCCAATACTGAGCTGAGAGGGCGAACGTGCAGAGTCACAGGCAAGGGTGGGTGCCAGGCCGTTGCCAGAGAGCTCAACAAGAAAACGCTGTTTGTCCACTCAGTATCAGCAACCTCCTGCTTAATCCACCACCAGCTGTTCCTGGCAGGTAAGGTTACTGGGAACTGTGCACTTCAGGGAAAAGCCACAAGTGTTGGGAGGGCGGAATCCACAGGAATACACCATTCCAGCAGGCGTTAGACAGCACACAGTCTCCAAAGCCCATGCAAGACCCCAAACTGAAACAGAAAGGGTGCACACATCTTGTGCATGCTCTCACGCAAGGAAAAACCTACCTTTCTGTCTGTTCAATGTGCACACATCAAAATTCCATTAAAAATATGAAAAAAATCTATTTTAGACAAAAGCTCTTATTCTTTTGAAATACTCTACTGCAGGAACTACGAGAATACAAACCAGTTCTAGAGTGCACTTTGGCAGATGCTGCATAAATGGTGGCTCACTGCCATCAGGAGCAGATCAACCTCTAAGCTTCCCAGAACAATCCAGTTTCCTGAAGCATTTACAAAGCCTTTTCCTTGAAGAACATTTTTCTAACTAATCACTCTCAGTTGCTCCAACAATGTACCTCTCCCCTAGTTTCACTTAGGCAAAGTGCAGTAGTTCATGTCAGAGCCTAAGCTACTTTCCTTGAGAAGTCATTTTAACCCAGCCCACTTCAAGAGATGCTTCTGGCCACAACTCTCTTTAGTTTACCCACTCTAATTTCTATAAAACTCCCTGGAGCCTGTCAACATCCTACTGCTCCTTTGGGGTTGCTCTCACGTTGTCTTCCCCCCTCAATATTTTTCCATACAGTAAACAATGCAGAAATCCAACCTTATGATTTCTGTTAACAGGTACATTACTTACCACTAGCAGGTAACACAGGCTATCCTTTATTGTCTATTTTGCATTCTGAATCTTAAACACATGGTAGACTACCGGTGCCAAAATTAAATTAAAAAATGGTTTCCCAGTGTCAGACTCCATTTAAGGCAAACAGAATAATACCTACATCAGTACTAGTCAGTGCAAGATTAATTTTAAAAAAGACAAATTTCTCCTTGCCACAAATTGTGACAATGACGAGACTTTTAAAAATAGGTGGTTTTTTATTATTTTATTTGCTTTCTAGACTCAAAACCTTTAATGCCCTCACAATATTTATGGCTGCAAAAATTACTGAAGTTTTTCTAAGGGCTAAAATTAGTGGGTTTTATTTACGAAAAACTCAAGGAATGATGCAGACTTATCCTAAATGGGAATGCAAAAAATCTACATTAATTTAAGGAGGTAGTGGAGACCTGTAGAGTAAGCACAAAGGAACATCTGGACTGCTGCAGCAGCAGTGACTCAGCAGCCATGTAAGGCAGCAAGTGGGGAGGATTTTAATTTGAATATTAGGTTCTAAGCTGTTTCCAAGGCATAATCCACACTAAAAGCTCTCACAGCAAGAAAAGCCACATCTTTTCTTTTTAAAGATCCAAATTATAGAAATTACATCTGTGGTAAGAGAACAGTTCCCATAAACAAACAAATCATGTAACAACTTTGGAAAACTATGTAAGACAATCTTCATGGAAAGCCCCACATTTGACAGATGTGTCTGACAGAAAAGGAAAACAAAAAACCCCAAAGCAACTGAAAATATTGGTCTCTCCCATCCCCACACACCATCCACAGAGCTGGCAGGTTCTTCTACACCAGCCTGACAATGCCCTGGCTCAGTAAAGGGGCCTGAAACAAGTGCAGCTCCTCTGGAGGAGTTTGCTCAATGTGCCTGAACAGGACAGAAATGCCCAGTTACTCTCCAAGAAGCCCAGTTCCACAGGGATTAAGCTTTAGGCTGGAAGCTTGGCAGCTCCCAATCCCACCTTCCGCACGGTCTCCAGCTCCTTCTGCTTGTTCTCGTTGGCCGCCTGCAGTTCCTTCATCTGCCGCTCCAGCTCCTCCTGCTCAGCCAGCAGCTTCTGGCGCAGCTCCTTCCGTTTCTGCCGCGCTTCTTTGTGGGGAGGAGGGCTCCCCGCCCTCAGCAGGTTCACAGTGGTCTGGATGGCTGGAATGCAGAGGAGGAGAGCACCAGTGAAGGGGAATGCTAAACTCTCTGGACAGACTTTGTGAAATGACTTGCAGTGCTGTGCTGTCTCTTGGGCTGGGGATTTTTTCATGTATTTTCAAATCAGAAAGAACTGTTGTCAGCTGTCCTAATTCTCATCAGGCTGGCTGTCAACACAAACCAGAAGTGAAAGACACTTAGCTCTCAGTACTGGCTGCGTGCCACAAGGATAAGGTCTGGCAATTCCACTGCATTATGTCAATTCCAATATTGATTTGTAACAGGCTACGGACATATGACTCACTTGTTTGCCCAACTGCAAGAAAAAACCCCAACACTTCAGGATTTCTTACTACCTATACTCAGTGACTCTAACCAAGGAGTACGATGTTATCTATCTTCCCTAGAGCCAACCTTAAACCCTGTATTCTTACAGATACTCCAAGGGAAAACTTTCTCCCAGTAAGACAGTAGCACTCATTCACTTACATGCCGTGAGAAAATATTTAAGACAGCAAAGCTGAGGAGCGGCAGATGATTTTGGCATTTTATTCACCTACCATAACCATGAAAAAATATCTCCTTTTGAATCATTCGTCATACACCTGACTTTGGTAGAATGAAACACATGCTGCAGGTAAAGAGGGAAGTGCAAATGAAAGCCCACAGCTCCAAATATTTAACTGCTGCACGTACTTCAAAGGCACTGGCAACAACAGCTTTGCAAGGGCTTCTGCCTCACTCTGCAGATGGATGTACCCATCACACAGCACTTATCTGGAAAGGTCTCACAGGAGGAATGACTTTACCATGGGAATAGAAAAGCAAGCCCTAATTCCCAGCTTTATCCTCAGCTCACCAAACCATACTACTTCAAGCAAAACCATAAAAGCAAAGCCAGTATTTTACAAGGCTAAAACGAGAAAGTTTCTACTTTCTCCCCAAAAGCAACAATTTACAATGCTGCTTCCCTTCCCCATCCCTAGAAGTACTGCCAATATAGAAAAGACAACAATAATAATCATTTCATTTTGGATATGGCTGCCTAAATTGAGGCACCTAAATGACAAAAATCAATTACACTTACATGGATCCTTAGTTCTTCCTGAGTCTTGGGCCCCTTAAAGATCCACGTGCCCAAACCAGAGATATCAAAAAATCACAAGACCAAGAATTTCAAATTTGAGTAAAGCACTGCTGTAAGAATTCCACTTAACTGAAAGTTCCACTGAACTTTCATGTAACTAGCATTTTTGAAACTCACTCACCTTGAATCCATTCCTGCTTCTTCTTTTTATCAGAGGCACTGATCTCAAAGGTTTTATCAAGACATTTTATGAGAAAAAGGCATTTTTTTCCATCTTTGTCAGGCAAAGCCTAGAATGGATAACAGTAAAGATTAGCTTTGCAAATGCTGAAATCTAAGTTATACAGTCAAGCAGCATGTATGCAGTTTTGTGTCACAGAGCTACAAATACCAGCACTGAGAGCCTTTATTAGAAGGATGTTTATGAACTGGTGTCATATAAAGTAAAAAATCTCTGTTAAAAGATATCAGGAGTCAATCCCACACACAAAAAAGGATTAATTCTTATCTTTAGAGACATTCACAGTTTTTGGAGTGGTTTTACCTCTACACAACAGTTGCCATCCAGTACGATGTCTCCCTTCTTGTCCTTTAAATCTTCACTTACATAGTAGGAAATAATATTGGGTTTTAGCACAAACCATCGTTCCATCCAGTTTTTCCGTTTGTGACCTTTTTTCAGCATATAGCCCTGTTAAAAGCAACAGATCAGCTGAAATGCCTCTGCTGAACCATCTGGTCTTTTGGTTATGTAAAGGTGTAAGGAACCAACACAGCACACAGGAAAGTTACCTCATAGCCCCAAATACTTTCAAAGTTAGCTGGTATTTCAGCTGTATCTGCCATTTCTGTAATCATATTCCCCAAATACTTAGACACTTTTGTCTGACTTCTAACTTCAAAAAAAAGTCAAATCGCAGATGAAACTGAAACACCAACATCAATATAAGCTATGAACAAGCCATACAGAAAGTATACTCAAAGTATTCCGCCTTAAGAGGATGAAGAAGTTGGAAAGAAGACCAAGGAACATTTTTCTGTAATGGCTTTCATCTGTAACAGTTTTTGATACATGTAAATGTGCTTGTATTAAAAAAAAAAAAAAAGATATCAAGAAATGTGCTGTGGCATATTTAAGCCAAAGGTATCCTTCTGTACAGGTCTGAGGGGAAAGAAAACATTCAAAACAGCTGAAGAAGCGTTTTTGTTTAAAACACAAACCAAACCAAACAAAAACCCAAACCACCCCCTACACATACAGCTTATCTGTGCTCAGCTTTTGCAGCCACTTAAACATGTCCAGAGCCAAGGCCGTGCCTATTCCCATGTGCCATCACACTCCCTTGCTCCAAACCAGGAATGCACAGAGAAACAGCTTTGTTTGCTGCCTCCATACTCAGGTCTGAGCTCTGGGTGGTTGCAAGGCCACGTGAAGGACTCCTGCAGCTTCAATCTTTCATGCTTTGCACAGTCTAAGTCATAGCCAGGGGGTTTTTTCCCTTCCTGACTTACCAAATTTGCTTTCAAAGCCAAGTCAGACTAATACTTTCCCCTCGAATTTCTGCAAAATCTTTACCTATTACTTCAGTATCAGCTGCTTCTCATCTTCCAAGAGCCCACTGAGAGCTCTTGAAAAGCAGGAGCTTTTCCACACCAACTATCACACGAAGGACACATCTTTCAGAACACTAAATAGGACAGATTTAACTATTGCTGCTACCTGCCATAAGCCTTGGAGATCCAGGATGAGTTCAACAAAAAGAGTGGCACGACACTTGGTTACGAGACGTGGTGTCATTAATTACTACCTTGAAGCAATTATATAATTACTGCAATACACAGGACGATTCTGTGAATCAAAAAGGTATCAGGATTCTGATACAGAGACCTCTGCTCTCCACGGGGCCAGTAACTGTCTCAACTGCCCAGGAGGCGCTGGGCCAAATCCTGACACTATTTTTAAGTGTCAAGGAACCATTCAAAGGCACTCAGACGTCCTTGAGAAAGAAGCCCAGGCACCAAGAGAGGAAAGAAAGGAGACACAAAACAAAACAAAAAAAGGTGAGGGGGAAGACACACAATGCAGTATCAAAACTGAAAAGAAATCTGATTTCCTCCTAAGTTTCAAGTAGGACTGATCTGACACTGGTTAATTTATTTTCATGGTATCAAACAGCAGAATGACTTCATTTTGCCCTCAACTGACTTTGTGTGTGTGTGTGTGTGTGTGTGTGTGTGTGTCCCCAGCCCTCACCTCCAAATGGCAACCAGCAGTTAACAGAAATAGACTTTTGCATTGTTCTGTGGGTATTCTGAAATAATTTCCTGCGCCAAGACTTTCTGATGGTTTCTTCAGAACAGCTTAGGAAAGCCTGCCAAAAAGGCCTTTGTTTCTCTTCTCACCAAGAAATCAAAGATAAAAAAATTCTCTTGTCAGGTAAAAGTCAATTTTAAAGAGATAAACTCTGCTGTGACCCCCCAGGTCCCTGTGGTACTTCCAATTCCCATGAAGGAAATGCAGTTTTTAAAGGCATTCCTAAACTGGTAATCCAGCCACTGGAAATCTGAAGAAAGACGTTTGCTAAGAATACAAAGGCCAGCATGACTTCTGGAGTCTGAGTGCAGGTAAGCGAGCTGTCAGCCACGTAACCTGCTAAAGCAGAACAAGAAGGGAGAGCCCTCTGGAGCTCCTCCACACCTTTTTGCCCTGTTGAAATAGAAGCCAGCCTTTCAGCTGGAGAATAGCCTGGTCCAGACCCCCTTGTTTGAATACAGAGGTGGTGCCCAGCACCACTGCATTTCCTACCACATAACTGAAACTACAGAAAAGCATTTCCAAAGACTGAAGAGCTGCCACTAGTTTAAGAACTGAGAGCATGATGCAGCTATTCTGTGAACTAACAAGCAGCTGATATTAGTCTAAAAAAGGCCATATTTCAAGTCAGAGCCCACTTCTTTCTTTCATTTTCTAAAAACAAGCTCTCCCAAGAAGCAACTCATTCATAATACTGCTACAATTACAACAATCTGAACAGCAGCACAATTTCTATTATAAAAATAAGCTCATATTAAAGAACCCTTATAGATAATTTACCTAATTTCCTCCTGCTCATCATTCAACAGGGTGAAGAAATTTGAGGACAAATTGAACATTTTCTAATTAATGCAATAAAACATTCTGCTTTAAAACATTAGTTCTCTGTGGTTCTTACCTGCTTGAGTACATCTAGTATGAGCTCATTAAAGACTTCATTGATTGCCATGGACACTGTCTGCCTGTCCATTCCTTTACTGAACTGCCCACTTCCGATGAGATCAATCAGCTCCCACGCAGAAAGACCCTCTCGACTGGTGTTGAGAGCAATCTTGTAATGGTCAAACTGCTCTTGCTGCCAGCCTGCTCCCATTGCTTCGGTGATTTTTTTAAGTAAATATTCAATCTGTGCAGAAACACAAACAGAAATCCATCATTTGCAGCAGGCACGGAAATTAAGTGTTTCAGAGCTGTAAACTAAGCTTCTCCAGAGACTCTCATTACAGCGAGATTCCTACACTCACATGTAGGCCCCTAAACGTAGGTGGTTTCATTACAAAGGTTTTAAGCTCCTGTCTCAGCTGAACTCTTGACTGTCGAGCCCATCCCTCAGCTACTCTCTTCATGGTAAAACAAAGAATTGAACCTGACAGCCTCATTTAATATTTCAGATTCCTACAGAACACATGGGACCTTCCGTGCAATGGTTTCCAAACTGTGAGGACTGAAGTGTGAGAAAGCACGAAGTTTCAGAAAGCATTCTTGTAAGCAAAAAGCAAACAAATTACAAAAAAAATAAGAAAAGAAGGCCATTTGGACAAGAAGTGAACTGAAAAACGACCAAGGTATGATCTACACCTGACCCCTCTTCTCTAGCTCTCAAGCACTCCATCCCTGGACACAATCCTGACAGTTCTATCAAGAGAAATAAAAGAACAAATCTTTCACATCTGCTTTTATGGTTTCCCAAATAAACTCTCCTTGTCCTTTAATCTTTCATCACTCTGTAAGCATTACCGTGTGCAGGGTAACAACACCAGTAACACTAGTCAAAACAAACACAAGAATAAAAAAGAGGCAAAGAAGGCTGGGGTTCTTTAGTCTGTTTTATATGTTGGCTTTAAACTCATCACTGTTCATTTGCAGTATTTTAAACTAACCCCATCTACAGCTTTGAGCACATGCAAAATGCTTTTAATGACTCTCTAAACAAAATAATTGGTGAGGGCCTTCCTGCTGCAGCTCAGAGTCACCTTTCAGATGGTCTAATAGGATTTTGAGCACACAGGAGTCTAGACACAAGAGATTTGGGAGTACAAAGAAATAAAGAAGTTTTTTTGTCCCCCCACACGTTTCACCACAAGCACGCCCAGGCTTCAAGGTTTTGATGCAGCACACATGCTAATATTGTGGCTGCTGCCTCTCTCTCCTGCAACTGGTACAGCCAAATCCTTTCCTTTCCCTCATGTCTGCGGTCAGTAAATTCCCAAATTCACCCTACAGATGGATGTGCTTTTCCCACTATTTCAGCTCAGTGATTGCTCTTAGTCCCACAGCCTCTACCCCAGGAGCACGTGGGTAATGCTACAGCAAAATGGAGAAGCTGCAAAGCTGCTGCAGTGCCAGGAGGAAAGTTCCTGTTGCACTGAACGAACGGGAAGTGCATACACCTTCAAGATGTGGCTGTCACATCCTCCTCAAGCCTCTCTTAGGAGAAGACAGCCCAGCCAGGCACAGAACATGCCTCCAGGAATTGTAGAGAGCATTGTTTTTCATTTCAGCTTCGCCAAGTAAGACATTTCAGTATTTTTTAGCTCCTCATGCAGGTCTTACTAGCAAAAATATGGTCTAACAGAGGCCTCTGCAGAAGTGGCACCCAAATTCACAGTCTTTAAAACAAGCTTTGCTGATTTTCACTCTCCAAAATCCTTAAGTTAAAAAAATAATTCAAGGCTTTCAACCATTGGCTACCATAAATCCTCAGTATTCAGTTAAGGGCAGGAAGCAGCTTACTTCCTACTCCAGACAAGTTTTATAGAAAAAAAAAAAAACCAAACCAAAAAAAGCCTCCACAGTGTGCAAGAACAGGAGCACTGCAAAGCTGTTTCAAAGCAAACCTCCCAAACCTTGATTTTTACCCACATTCAAAACACATTCTGCCACTCTGCTCATTCCCTCTGAGCAGCATCGGTTCTGAACTATGATCCTGGACTTTAGCTGGAAGGAAAGCTAAAGTAACTCAGACTTAACTAGGTAGGTAATATAACTGCCAAAATGAAACTCAGTAATAACAAAAAAAATAATTTAAAAATATGAACTCTAACTTTAAAATGCATTGTTCCAGAATTTCACAACCTCTTAAACTGCTTGAGGCATGGCAGCTCTCAAATTCCTTGGGTTAATTATCTAAAAGTACCAGGTCTCACTTGCAGACAAGGGAACACACACACACAAAAAGAGCACATCTGAGTTATTTTTTTCCCATTTTTGTTCAAGCCATATAAATAAAATGCGGATCAAACTAATGGTTTGGAAATGAAGCAACGCAAAACTCTTGGCTAGTACACGTTATCATATAATACACTAAAAATAAGCCAACACATTGTTTCCTTTAATGTTATTTGTATCCATTTTATCTTATCTTGCTTCACGGGATAGATTTAACCATTTAAGTCTGTTAACCCCCATCTACAAGTCACTTACATGACCACAAATCTCCTATAATCCCACTAAAGTACATAAAATATTCATTATTTTAAACTACATTAACTCTTCTTAACTGAAAAATGGCCTGTGCATCTTACAATTCAATTTCTAGCATTAAAAAAAAAAAAGTTTCAAGGTTTATCTTGAATTCAGTTAAGCAGATGGCTAACCAAAGTCCCCAGAAAAAGTTAATCTGATATTTCTGCTCAACAGCAACAGTGACTGTTGCACAGTATGAACATGGAAGTACGGGGTAAATACAAAGAAATAAGTTGCACCAGTGTGACAGCACATAGAGATCACTCATTATGTGCTCAAATGAGGAACCTCTGAGAGCAAACGACCATTCCCCTCCTCCACAGAGACATGTCCACCCAGCAAATAACTGACAAATTAAGCCTCTTGTCTCAAATATAACCTACTCTTGTGGTTAAAAAGCAATGTTGAAAAGCAAAAGTGAAGCAAAGTTTGCTGCTATTCTGATGGGGCCTTGCTTTCAGGTCCAAAATATGCAAAACACAGGTGCAAAAATACCAGGGAGATGTTAACACTACATACACCAGTAAGGACCAAGTGGCTCCACACAACCAGCTTCCATCTCAAATCAACAGAAACTTTTCAGCTAGAATTTTGCCAAGAGAAATCAAAAGTAATATAAAGAACAGACTCTAACATGAGTTTGTTTGGGTGCCTCTCTCAGAGGGCACTTTCTTTTCCCTGTGTTTCAGCATCTATCTGTTTTCCTTTTCCAGGTATTCCTTCTGCCATGGGGAATAAAGTATCACAGATTTTTCACATATTCTTCTGCTATATGAGTGGGTCTCTTAGAATAAGAAAAATAATGCCTTCATGCCCAGCAGAGCACAGCAGACAAGGCTATTCTGGTTCCCACTATTCAAATAAGGTTTGTGATATTAACAGAGCAGATGTCGAAAGTCTGCTCACATTGTACAAAATTCTGTGGGAGTACATGTTACTGGGCAACAGCCATGAAAGCAATCATAGCCCCTCTCACAGTCATAATCAACCCCTTTTCCTCATCCCAGCAGAACATAACTTACATTTAAGTCAAATATTTGTTTCTTCCTTTCCACCAGCAAAACCGTGTTCATTATCCAGTGTAAGCCACTACCTTCTTTCTTTTTTTTCAAAATTAAATCAATGTTAAGAAGAGTATAGTGAAGGTCAACTGAAAAAACCAACCTGCTGCATGAGCTGAAAACTGTATTTCATGCAGCAATCACGGAAGAGGGCAGTGAAATAGGAAGAACTGATTCAAGTCTTCAGTGACTAAAAATCTTTCTAACCACTGTCATAACCTTTTAGAGATCATGAGTCAATTAAAACCCCACACAAGCAGCTTTCATTCTCTTTTTATCAGTTTGGTGTTATTTCTGAAGGACCAAGGGTTAATTCCCAGTATTTCACTCATTGTTTCAGTTTCTGGTACTAGAATGCAGAACAAGGAAGCAAACATGGTCATAAAACCCAATTTTTCTGCAAGAAATGCCTCCAGAAGAATCACCACTGGATCAGATTCTCACCTCCTCAGGCTAAGAAAACATCATCTCATTTTCAAATGCACAAAAAGCCACACAAGGGTTGGTCCTCTCAGGAGGATTAGAAATGCCACGTGTTAATACAGTTGAAGACTCAAGGACAAGTGAAAAATGACTGCACAAATCTTTCCTCACAAAGCCAAAAGCAGCAAATATGTTTGGCTTATTTGAAACAAACTGTGAACACTGGATTACAACACTGAGTACGCCGCTTGCAGCGTGTGTATCTGTGAGTTTCACCATGAAGGATGGCCCAGAAACACAACTAACCACACACCACAGCTCTCAGGCGATAAAGCATTCCCAAGGCTGCAGTCACATGTCCAGAAATAAGAAAGGGGAAGTGTTTGAAAACCTTTTTATAAAATAGAAAATGTCTGGTTAAAAAATACCAAGACACACACAAGTCTGCAACAATTAAGAGGCGAGCTGTGATGAAAGCTCATGACAGAACAGAAATACTCCTCCTCTTATGGCTTCAGTTCTCTCCACCTTTTTTCCTTTATTTTATCCTTCTCATGGAAGAGGTAATGCCTGCAAGAGCTGAAGGAATACATGCTTGGATGTCTGCATCTCAGATATCTAATGGAAAAGCTGGCTGTGGGGAGGGGAAGGAGCTCCCACCCAGCCCCCGCTTTCTGCCTCCGCACAGGAGCACCTTTGCAAAACAGACATTCATGGACCTCTGTTCCTTCCCAGCTCTCCCAAGTGCTCTCAGCTGCCCACCAGTAGGCAGCAGAATGAGCACTGGAGTGCAAGGCCATTACCAGCTGTGCCCAGTGCTCCCTGTAGCCTGCAGCTCCTGTTTCTCTATCACCCGACTTCTCCCCATAACACAGAGAGATCCTCTCAAGCTTGAAGTCATATTCCAAAACCGCACATCCCAACCCAAGCCCTTCCCCACACTGGATTTTACAAACCTTATCTCCCTCAAGTGCAGGCCTGACTTCCCAGCTTCCAGGGCAGGTGAGGAGCACAGGCCAGTCACTGCCTCTGGCTTTCAGCCTGGCCTCTGCTAAACAAGCAACTTCTGGCCATTGTGTCACCTCTCCACAGCTCCAAATCCTCTCCTGGTAACTCCTTTCCTCACTTTGCTCTTTCTAAAGCTCTTCTCAGCCTGCATCTCTGAATCCTTTCCAACGTAGCCTCTCTTCCCTTCTCTGGATGAGCTGCAGCCACTTGCCATTTGCTGCCCGTTCAACATTTGGGCAGGGAATCAAGACTTCCCACTTTGCAGCTGGGGTAACAGCCCCACCACATTCAGCTGTCTAATAGGAAAGGCCCAGCACAGCAGCACCAGTGCAAAAGTACATGACATGGGCAAGAAGGAAGGACAGCAGCTTCAATATTTAGTCAGCACACTGCAAATAAGGTGAAACTGCACTCAAGCAGGAGGCTTTTCCAGATATGAGATATGAAGTCTAGGAAATGACTGCAGAAACCACTTACCTCATTTTAAAAGTTACAAAAAGAAAGAAAAAAAGAGGAAATTCAGACTCCCAAGCAGGTCTCAAAGAGCAGCTCCTCCAAGGAGAAAGAAAAGGCATCCTTATAGCTACACAAAGTAGCTATAGCAGTTAGTACATTCACTGGAGACCTAAGAAGTCTTGCCATCCACAAAGTAGGATGCAAAAACTTCAAGGGATCACCCTTCCAACCTGAAAGTATGTGGCAAGTTTCTCAGTTACTTATAAAGTGGAAAACAAACAAAAAAAAGAAAAACAAAAGCCAACACGTGGAACGGAGGGAGGAGGGGAAACAGCTGGATCCCACACAAACAGCTGGATCTCTAAGCCAGAAACTGCAGTAGATTGTGTGTTGCAATATTCTCAGCCAATGATAAGAGCAGCAGTCGGGCAGGGAAGGAGAGCCTGCTCCCTGGGTGGGAAGCTGTAGTCACACAGGAGAGGTTTACACTGCTCTCAGCAAAACATCGACAGCACAAACAGCAGGGCTTCCATCCCCCTTCTCCTCTCTTCTTCACTTTGTAAAAATCCCCCCACTTTATACATGACCTGCAAGCCATTTTGCAATAAACACACATACAAAACATCTGAGAAAAAGCAAAACTGACTGAAATTGAGACTTTGCATTTTCACTTTGGAAATTTTGTCCAAAGAGTACATGAGTAAATGCAAAATTTTCCAGAAGTACAGAGAACTTCATGCAGGACCAGTGCAAACCAGAAAGGAGTGTGTTCGACAGACAGCATTCCTCCAGTGGCTGATTATATTACCTGTGTGGTCTGAGTGAAGGTATGATAAGAACAGAGCAGCCTTTCTTTGTCAGTCAGGCTCTGTAAGCTTTCTTTAAACAAACTGCACAATTAAAATCTTGCTGTAATCAAGGAGATGCAGACACAGATCCACAAACAGAATTTTTTAAATAATCCAAGTAGAAGAGCAATACAGGTTAACCTGAACATTAAGGATGGGAAGGAAAGCAAACAACATACAAAATCTGGAAATCTGGCAAACCTCAGCTCAGTGCTGACTCTGCAGCACATCTGCCAACACGCAGACACGCTGCCATTACCTGGCAGCAGCTACAGAAAGCAGCACCAATCTGGGGCTTGCTTGGTGGAGAAGGAGCGGGGAGCAATGCCCCAGAGCTGGCAGAGCTGCAGCTTTTAACCATGCCAGCAATTTAGGAGATGTGAAATGTCTGCCCACAGGTAAGCCAGGCTGCACAGTGGGGAACACACTGACAAACCAGAGACGAGGATTTGAATCCTGGTTTTGGCATTTATTAGTGGCTCTGACCTACCAAAGCCAAATTTGGCACCACTAAGAAAGGAGCTGTCTTAGCTTTTATAACCATGATCCTGTTCCGCACATCAACAGAAAAAAATGGAAAAGCAAGCAAGAAGACTGTCTCATTTCTCATGGGAATATAGCATGCCAGGTAGGGCCCTGGCATGGGCCAGTCTGGCAAAACCAGAAACGTACAGAGCGAAAGTCTCCTGCTAAAAAGTGAGTGAGAAGGCAAAACTGAACAGTTTATTTTGATAGGAGAGTTATCTGTACTTGAGGGTTTGGCACAACACCTTGGAGTCCAACAGTTATGTTGTTAGTGGGATGTTAATCAGACTGTTTTGATCTCTGGCTGTTCAACAATTTGCAAATATTTATTATTCAGTCCTCCAGTGCTGAACTGCAAACCACTGGGATCTGTGAACACAGTTTTGCAAGGGATTATTTATGCCAACAGTTCTGATCTTTCTGGTTCTTTCCCCACCCATCCCAAAGGGGAGAATAGTGGAAATACCAAAATCTTGCTTTAGGGTTAAAATACCTATTTGAGCGCTGCCGATACTTGTTCATGAACTGAAAGTATAAAGAGATCTCTCTGGTATTATTCCTTTTCAAGCAAGAGTATACAGGTGGTAGGTGGTTTGGATCAGAAACAGACACCATCAGAAAAGTTTGTATTCTCTTTTTTATTAGGAGGGTGACATGAGACTGAAGACTCATCTTGCAAGTCACAGTAACAGAGCAGAGAGGGGAATTTTTTTTTCAGAATCACACTGATGTATTGACCTTGCAAATTTTTAACCACCTATAAGCAAGTGCAGTGATTAAAGATCACATCCATGCATGTCCTGTTCATCCTGTTTAGTCCAGGCTGTTTAAATGACAGACACACAGAGCTAACAGTATCTCCAGTATCCTGTGGAAATCCCCATTATACACACCCTGGAAGATAGAGACATGACCTGAGGCCTTACAATACTAAAAGAGGTGAATAAAAGTTTTATATTAAACAATATTTTCTCTTAAATCTCTAGAGAGTACCACACTAACATAGTTCAACTGGGACATTAGGCAAACTGGTGTTAAAGAGCTTAAGCTTTTGTTTCTTACCTCCTCAGGTACAATGATTAAAGGGTATTTGTCCTCTGACAAGAAGTTAAAAATAACCCACACTTTAAATGCGTCTTCATCACTAATCAGCAAGGGACTTTTAGAGAGGTTCTTTTTAGCACAGAGAGTCCAGCACATCCTGTTGAATTCAACTTTGTCGAAGTTTCCTTGAACCTAAAGAGAAGAAATTGAACAACAACAAAGAAATTGATATGCACAAATGGCACAGAATAGCAGACAGAGTTTATCAGGTTTCATCATACAAAAAGCATCGAGAAAATTGTAGTTTGCACAAAACATCAAGGCCCAAAAAGAGCACTGTAGCAACCTAGTCTAACTTCCTGCACAGGGTAAAATAAGGAATTTCTCCTAGCAAAACTGACATGCAACCTCCAATTTCTGGTTGAGTTAATAACACCCTGACTCCATGGAAAGGAGGTTACAGTGCACTCTGTGTTTCCTCTAGCACATCAGTGGCAGCTTCCAAACCATCTCCAGAACTGTCTTAGTTCCAACTGCCCTCCTATTGCACTGACTTACTGAGATTTTATACAGCAAGTTTGGAAACCAGCATAGCCAAATCCACATGTGGCTATGCTAAAAGTGATATTGGAGCAACAACTGGGAAGGACCTTTAACACGTTTTTTACTTCACATTATTCAAGCTCACTCTTGCAGGGTATTCATAAACACAGAATAATTTTTTCCTCAAATGCTAATCCACTTAAAATCTTTCTTTTTCTCAGGCTTGCAAATCTTCACCTCACTGATACAAAAATTCCTCGTTTTCATTATCCTTTATCATACCTAGCAGCTGCACCTACAGATCTGTGAATTATTTATACAGGCAAGAGCTCTAATTTACTGTTTTCTTTCTAAACCCTCATTTCAGTTATACATTAAACCTATTTATTATTTCCCCACAACTTAGCAATGCTATTTCTTTACCAGTGTGTAACTGATAAAGGCATGTTTGGCACTGTAATGGAAAGCCCTTTGTGATTTTGGAAGACACGTCTAAGAAACAGGTTCTTGTACCTCTTGTGGTAGTGAGACCAGTAATGGTCAGTGATTTTTTTTATGATAAGCCAAACCACAGATCTTAGATGCTTCAAGAACACCGATGCAAACTGTATGATTTCCTATCCAGTCTGGTAAGCGGTCAAATACAGTGACCGCACCACACTGGCTCAGTCAGTGACAGACATGGGAAGTCAATGAACTGATGTGGGTGGAGGGGAAAAAGAGAAAAAAGATTTAAAAAGAAAGACAGAAGTAAACAAGAAACCAACCTGATGACAAGAACAGTCTCCAGGCATAAAAGCGAGACTACGAATGAAAACCATAGACTTTGCACGCTTGCAGAGGCCAGCAACATGAGTGGAGATGCAAGAGGCTACAGGCCACAGCTGTCCTTTGAATTAGGTGACAGCTGTAGGAGCCAGAGCTGCTACAGCCACAACTGCAGCATCTGTCTTGTTGGCACACGAAATACGGATTTTAAATGAAACACCGACTAAATGAACAAACACCCTCTGCTTGGAGGGCTAGAAGTCAGGATTCCTTCTTCTTCGTTCTATTTGCCAGCACTTTACTCCTTGGCTACTCTTGCCTGTGGTTTTTCTATGTGTCCTCCTCCCTCTGCCCAGTGAACCACGACTTACTTTCTAAAAGCATTTTTCCCACCCTGATGGTGAGCAGTTCCACCTTGGAAACGTCCTAGTGGTGCACGGGTTCTGCTAACACAGCAAAGCCGGACTGCAGCGCCTCAGACACTCCTGCCAAAGCCCAGGGCACCCACGGCACATTCCTCCCACCAGGACTGTGCAGCAGCCGAGCAGGAGGCTTCAGAACCATTTTACCACAGGGCAATAGGTCTGTGGTGCCAGCAGTCCCACTTTAGACATGTAAACCCTTTTTTCAGAATCCAGACTTGATTCTGAAATGGACTTTGTGGGGTCCACGTGTCATCCAGAACAGAGACACTGTTTAGGAATTCTTCAGGACAGTAATTACATCAGCACACAAACCCTTGCTATCCAAAATAACAGTTCCAAAAATATAACAAGCATTGGTAGTGTAATTTGCATTCATGAAGTGGCCTGGAAGATGAGATAACCTGAGGTTTGAACAACATCCTTCTTTGTCTCCCCCCACCCTGACCCTTCCCTGGTCTAAGTAAGGTCTGCTGTAAAATATCACCATTGCCATCACTGCAAAGGAAACATTTTCAATTGGTATTTAAAGATGTACATTGTAAATAACAGAATATGCTAAAATACGGTTAAGAAACCAAGTAAAACAAATTATGAAGACATTATATTGGCAAATCACAGCTCCCTCCCAAAAGAGACATTTACAGGACAAGACAGATTTTGTTTCAGATGCAAGAAAATCCTAGGTACATCCATCTGCTGAGTAAAAAGATGTGTAACACTAGAAATTATCAATTAGGCAATACTAATTATTCAAACTTTTTACTGAAATTAACTATGCGGATAAAGGAAATTAGTTGCAGCGAATGTACCTCATTTAACAACTTGTCTTTCTTGACAATTGTCCCTTTCTTGATGATTTCTTGGTTCTATATGACGAGGCTTTATTGCAAGGGTAAATCAGCACAAAAAACCCCACAAAAAGTTACAACTGCATTTAAGAGTACAATGAAAGCTATTTCCAAAGGTTACAAAGTCCTCTCAATAAAATTCTAAGTCACAGTTATATATCTATTTAAAAAGAAATTTAAGAAATCATTCTTTAAATATTTATGAATGTCTTAAAGCAAAATATCTTAAGATCAAAAAAACCTCTCTTGAGTCAGTGGCTCTTGCTTGAATCAATTAATTCACCATAAGATGCATGACTGGAAATTGAGAGAACTTCCTGTGTATCTGGGGTATAAAGCATCCCTCCTTCTTTAGTAGCTCTGCTTACTAGAATATACTAACAGCGATTTTTCTACAATCACCCCATCGAAAAGAACGGATTACGCCTTGGAAAAATAAAGAAAGAAGGAGTTTCTTGTTTGCTTTTTTTTGCTTGTTCATTTTAAACAAAGGAGACATGCTATGAATCAGTGACTTCATCCCTCTGCATGTTGTCTTTTGGCACTGATGTAAACTCATCTCTAAAAGAAAAGGCATGGTCAAGATTTTTCCTGTCCAAAAAGATAGCCTTCTGTCAAAACAATTTAACTAATTTTCTTGTTTACAAGCATTTAGTCAGGATCAAATAACAGGAAGTTACAGGTAATCTAATCCTGTTCCTTAACACTTTCATCTTTTAAGATTCACTGATGATACGGATGTATCAGGCAATCACTAGAAGCCAGATCAGTATATGAATAAAATAACACAAGAAACTACACACAGTCATGCTCTTCCCTTTCATACCTACTTACTTATATAGCCAGGTCTGTCATTTTCAGGTTAAAGTGTTACTTAAATGCAATTTTGCTCTTCATTTCCGTAACTATTCTCCCTACAAACGCCCTTTAACAATAAAGCATTTTTATGTTTGAAAAAGCCATACATATCTCTTTTGGGTTTTCTTTATTTAATGGGTTGTTACTGCCTACAAAGAGTATTAACCCACTGTGGTTCAGCCTCTCCCACTGTAATCCTTTGGTCAAAATAAATCAAGACCTTTTCTTTTTTCCCAGAATTCGTATTCAAACTGCTTGGTCTCCATTGAATCTTACAGGATCTCAGACAGCCAAGATGAGATTACAACTTCATATGGACAAAGCAAGATTCTTTAGCATCAAACAACCAAGACATTAAGGAGGTACCTTCATGTGTATTAAAGGCCAACAACCCCCACACATCAAATAGGACACTCTTGGGGTGTCTCTCATACTCTCTGGGTATGAGAGAAACACAGACTAGAGAGGCAGAGAAGCTGGTAAGTCTTTGCTAGATGTAAGCTGCCAGACTGCATTGTATATATCACATTTTCCACCGCTTTATTAAATGAAGGAGCAAAAATCAGCAAATGGGGCTGAGGAGTTTGCACCATCTGCAGTTGCTGCATTGGACTTCTCGGCAGTATGTCAGTTCAGGACTTTTTCACATAGCAAAGGAGAACAAACAGCTCTGTATCTCTGGAGCCACAGCATCAAAGTTTGAGGGTTTCTGGGGCTGGCCCTCAAGTGTACGAGAAATCAGTGGTGTTGAAGCTGATGTTTCCATCATCACATGAGCTGCGTTTGCTGTCCAGCCCAGTATGCGAACAGAAGTCAGAAAAAAAGCAGGAGGATCATTGTTTGGGGTTTCTTAACTTTCCAACCCAGTGATTATCTACTTTAGACCATGATTGAGAGGAAAGGAGGGGAAACCCTGCTGTCTTTCCAGAGTTTCTCCCAAAACAAGGCACAACAGAAGACTGAAGAATGCTCAGACACGAAAGGAAAGAACTTGCAGGACAAAACTTCACAACATATCCTAATGTCACCTACTGTAACTCTCTGAAGGGATCTACTTATTGAAATACTTTGTGACGAACAGTGAAGATATTTTTGCCCTTTCTGTTTGCAAAGGAGTCTGCGATGATATCCTGTTACAGCTGTAGTATAAAGTGGGACAACCTATAGCTCCCAGACACTTTCAGATAAATCCGTGCTGAGGTGCTTTATTAATATGAACACAGTTCTGCATGAACACAGCTTAGGCAAGGGCCAGATGTAACAGGAAAGAGAAACCAAGGAGAGAAGAGGTAGAGAACAGTGCACCCTTCCATTTTCAGGCACAGACTCTCCAGAGTAGCGGCCCTGTGACAACCCCACACACTCCCAACCAGTGTCTTCACACCAGCAGCAACCTCCTGCATGCACCAGTTACTGCAAAGACACTCTAACAACAAAAGCTGATACAAGAAAGCACAGAATGTGAGAATTCAAAACTTACCTTTTCCAAGATGAATTTGTTTAGGTAAGGCATGTAACCCTGATTGGAAACTGGTCCTTCATCATCGTCCCTAAAGTGCTCTTCCAAGGCCACTGGATCATGGGGAACGTTTAACACTGTGCACAAGTTGTGAGAAAGGACCTAAGGACAGAAGAGAAACCAGTGACACTGCTGTCAGCCTTAACCATGGCGCGTTCCCTCCAGAGGAGACCCTGTGATTCCAAAACCGTGTGCAAAGTGACACTTTGATGTCACAAGTTCGGCCCCACAGTTTTGTCAGAAAGCAAAACATAACTAAAAAATCCTGATCCAGTGGTTTCAGAGAGCTGCATGTTACAGAGGCAATGCCAGCACAGAGAGGTCCAGCCCGAGAGAACTGCAAATGCAGCTACACAAGCTCCCCTTTGTACATATACACCCATGCAGCTGAAAACCAGGAGAGGCATGCAGGAACACCAGAGTAGTATTTGCAGAGTGAAGTCAGATAGCTATCAAAACAACCACAAACACCTAGCCCTTGAAATTATAAATATTTATATCTAGTGAAAATGAGTAACAAAGAAAACAACTCAATATGTAGCTTCAGTTTACAAAGAAATGACTATTTGGATGAAAGCATTAACTACGGATTTCTCTCATCTGCTTGCTTTTGGGCTGCTTCTCAACGCTGACCCCATGTTTCAGTTGGCAAAGGAAAGTAATGTTACGGAAAGGAGAAGGGTTTAGGTGCGTTTCTCAAATTTTTATTTTAAAAAGCTATTTGCATGAGGTATGTCAAGAACTTGACACCCACTAACACTCATGTCTGTTCTTGAGAAATGACCTTCAAGAAGAGACTACACGCTTGACTAATTTTAAGGAAGTACTGAATTACTGAAAACTAACTGGTAGCCAGCACATCTCAACTTCTTCAGCCTGAGCTGAGCTTTGCAAGCACAGACCAACACCTCAGTACCAACAGGAAGGCAGAGCCTGGGCAGCAGCGACTCCTGTGCCACCAGCACTTCCGAAAAAAGGCAAAGCACCATCCCTCCCTTTTGCTCTGTCTGGAGTCGGGTCAGACCTGTAACAGGCTGCCACTGCACTCCAAGCACTGGTGAGCCCTCTCCCTTGGCATGATGCAGAGCTGAGCCTCTGAAGATCCTGCACCACCTACATGAGCTGCGTAAAAGATTTAACATCACATGCCCTGCCATGGTCTGCGTGGAAAAAATGTACCAAAGGCAAAAAATACAGCTAAAACAAAATTACACAGAGGTGAAACAGATCACATCTTTTGAAAATGTATGCTGCCACTGCTATTACTTTTTTTTTTAAATCAACAACTACATGCAACGGAATGCAACTGAATTTTGTGGGTTTTACAGAATTTTAAAAAACAGACCCAAATGATGCAAAGAGAAAACAGTTTAAAAAAAAATGTGCAGAAAACTTATAAGCATGTCTGTTTAGGTGAGAAGACATAAAGTGGTCAAAGAGTAGCTGTAAAACAAGAAGTGAAAGTCTGAAGTTGTCAAAGCCTAGGAAATCAAACTAAAGCTACACACTTAAAATGTCTGGGCTTTCCCCCACCCACCTGCCCCCAAGAAAAAAGAAAAAGCACATTTACTATTCTGATGCGTGATAAGGAGACAGCAGAATCTAAGTGTTAGTTAGCAGAAAATACTACAAACATAGCCCAAGACGTATATTCAGTTCAGAGAATTCCTTTCTACATACCTCCGAAGTTAAACTTGGTTTTAGAAAAGGAAATATTTCCATGAGAAATACATATTTTCACTGATGTACGCTAACACTAAGGTATTACAGTTAATAAGGAGTAGAAATTTAAAAACAGTTACACAGCAGCATCAGCCACAGCACAAAAAAAGCTGCACTTCCCAAAGCAGCTCAAGAGCGTTTAGAAGTTATCACATTTCACACCACTCTCCATCAACAGTATATTTCACTTCAATCTATCCTTGTCTCTAACCACCACATCAGATCAAGTATTTGAGTCCATGTGATTTACATATGGGGTTGGGGGAACGTACTATCATGTGTGTTTCCTCTTCTATTTAAGGCTTCTGTTGTTATTTATAGAAGCCTGATGGATTCTTGAATTTCTGAGAGAAAGAGATGATCACTGTTTTCCAACCACACTGTAGTTGCTAATACTATAACTAAAAAAACACTCAGCTAATAAAAAGATTCTGAAAGCATGATTGATTGCAGCTTAATACCAAAGGAAACTAAAAGTCTCAATAAAATACTTCCTTATCATGTCCTTTCTATGTATCTGTGTTCTTTTCTTGGCCTTCTTGCTGTGCTTGGGCTGTCAGAAAGCTAGGTGGTTTCCACATCAAGCGACCAATTTACCAGGAAAGAATTCCACTTTCAATGATTTTCTAAGATCTGCCTTATCTGCAATCTCTCCTGTGCCCAGTGCTCTCTTTTCATAACTCAGGAAATTCCTCGGCGCCTGCCAAAGTCAGGCCATTCTCTAACGCGGCCAAGCGCCAGCTGAATTCTTCACTTGCAGGGTAAGCCTGAAAAATTCTGCCCTGAGGTCTCGTTTGGTTTTGTTCTCTCAAATCACATTATCTGGACCAGAAGCTACGCTACGTTAATTAACAATTAAAATTAAAAAAAAAAAACCAAAACAACAACTAGCTGAGCACTAGGTTAATTGGGGTACAAAAAAATCACCTTGCCTTGCAGAAGCTACATCAACCATGAGGAAGTTTTGCACCAGTCAGGATTATTCCCCCAGTG
Source organism: Rhagologus leucostigma (assembly GCA_013397725.1). Classification (NCBI taxonomy): domain Eukaryota; kingdom Metazoa; phylum Chordata; class Aves; order Passeriformes; genus Rhagologus; species Rhagologus leucostigma. The sequence goes on along the minus strand of VZTD01000747.1, from coordinate 2,554,460 downwards.
CCCACAAGGTTGCTAGGCAGCTTTCTCTTTCCGCATTTCTTATGCTCTGGATGCCACATTTAACAATTCGCCTTCACGCCAAAGCCAACTCCTGCCCCAGCCCAGAGACTCATCTCTGCTGCAGCACATGGGTACAGTGGGGGTCCCCAAACTGGAGTGTGAGACAGCACGAGCAGCCTGCACGGGGTTCATGACACCACTGCACTCCGGGTGCAATTCCTTCATTTTCAAGGAAAAGTTTTGTAAGAAAGATGCCTAGTGGCATCCCATCTTTCCCTGGGAACACTGAAGGTGTTCTGTTCCAAATACAAATAGAAGCAAGCTGAACGCCAAAGGTCATCGCAGACTTTGGATTTACTTTATTTATGCTCCGTTTCATGCTGCTTTCCCTTCGGGTCTGCTCTGCCATAGCTGCTCTCCTCTGAGCTCCCATTTTCCAAAACTTTCAGCACGTGTTGAATTGTTACCATCTGAGTAGTTCCATTTAACCATGTCCATAAAAGAGGCATTTCTACAGGGAAAGGGAGGATCTGCTAGACTACTTATTGCTCAGTGACAAAAATTTGGCCCAGATGACAGTGGGAGCATTACCAGGGCAGACTAATCCTGCAACAGCTATTGTCAGCTTCTTTGGTAGTTTTCTCTTTTTCTTTTCCATCTTTCAGGGGGCTCTTCCCCCTCCCCATCTCTTTTTCAGATTTTAAAATGTTGGCATCCCAGATCCTGACAGCTCCATTCAGTGGCTTCGTGTGAATTCATTCCAAGACATTCTTGGCTCATCTCTCCCTAACATCCATGTCAGCAGCCAGCCAGCCAAAATAAGGCTACTCACAAGTACTTTCCCTTTTTCTTTTATGACCAGTGTTAAAGTAGCATCCATATAAGCCCCTTGTCACAAGCACCAGGTCTTTTCATGCAGGTACACCGTAAGCACACCATATCCTGCATCACCTCATCCCCAAGGTACAGCTTCCTTATCCACTCAGGTAGCAGACACCCCATTTGGAGCCTCATTATTTAAGGCTGGGGTTACTGCAGCAGCCTCTTTCGCCGTTGGATGAGTGTATTCCAGCCCAGCCTCCACCAGCTCAGGTTCCTGACATTTGTGCCCTTCGCCCACATCAGCTCCTGTTCCTTCATTCACTCCCTTCGCCCCTGGGCACTTGCACATCCCTCATCACCATTTTCAACAACCTCACCCTTCCTTTTGCCCTCCTTACCTGCACAATCCCCCTCGGCCCCCAAGTCACATACTGGTGTCACTCTCCATCTGCCCAAATTGCCAAGGGAATTGCCTTTCTGTCCTGTGGCTCCCAGCCCTCAGGAAGAGCTCCCTGTAAAACATATTCCATGTACTGCATCTTTCTTCTACATCTTCCCTGAAACCAGTTGACAAAACAGAATCACAGAATCAATTAGGTTGAAAAAGACCTCTTGAGATCGAGTCCAACCTATGACCAACCACCACCATGTCAACCAGCCTATGGCATTGAGTGCCATGTCCAGTCTTTCCTTAAACTCCTCCAGGGACTCCATCGCCTCCCTGGGCAGCCCATTCCAATAGCTCTTCTGCCCCTCTGTGAAAAAATTCTTCCTAATGTCCAACCTGAACCTCCTCTGGCGCAGCTTAACCTCTAGTCCTCTTGCTGGATGCCATGGAGAAGAGGCTGACCCCCACGTGGCTACAATCTCCCTTCAGGCAGTTGTAGAGAGTGATAAGGTCATCCCTGAGCCTCCTGTTCTCCAGGCTAAACACCCTCAGCTCCCTCAACAGCTCCTCACAGGACTTGTGTTCCAGACCCTTCACCACCTTTGCTGCCCTTCTCTGGACTTGCTCCAGCACCTCAGTGTACTCCCTAAACTGAAGGGCCCAGAACTGGACACAGCACTCAAGGTGTGGCCTCAGCAGGGCCCAGTACAGGGGGACAATCACCGGCCTGGTCCTGCTGGCCACACTGTTGCTGATACAGGTCAGGATGCCATTGGCCTTCTTGGCCACCTGGGCACACTGCTGGGACAAAAGGTTAAACAGTCTGCTGATCCACTGGGAGCTGTTCCTCTTAAGCACGGCATCACGGCCCCGTCATTTCCTCATGCTCCCTGTTCTAGTCTACAGGCTGCCTCGGCATTCCTGGCAGAGCAGCATCCCTCCCTCACACCTCACCGACAGGATTGCTCATGGCTACCCTACCACACACACTTTTAGCCCTGCTGATAGCACCAGAGCAGGACCCTCTCCCCGTGAGTCACAGTGACTAATTTCCTACCACCCTCCACCGCTGTACAAAGCCGATTGTCCGGCCGGGGTCCTGCCCACTCGGCGCAGGCTCCCAACCCTGCCCCTGCCTCGCTACATTGTTCAAGGTCTTCCTCTCTGGTCAGACCATCCCTCTCACCCCTGATTACACCATTCTTCCTCTTCCCACAGGCCACTGACTTCACATTTAGTGGAAAGGCAAAGCAAAGGTAAGAGCTATAATAACCCTGTAACACCCCAGATGAGAACAGACCAGTATAAATTTTCTAAGCCTGACAAGCAGCTTTGGTCGCCTGAAGTTATAACACAGGCCTGAATGAGACAGTATTTTCACAAGTGGCTCACCATCCACATTCTGCAGATATCATCCAGGAATCCAAGACCCCAAGACTTAGAAAATCCACCCCAACGCAACACATAAAACAAAACAAGAACAGCAATATAAACCCACTGCCTAAGCAGAGACAAGTCACAAAGCAACACGTGGAAGAGTTTCCAGAGGGGATATAACAGCTAATTGGTGTGTATTCTTTCCAAGATTCAATCATACAAACACTAAAATCAGCTCCGCTGGCTATCAAGTGGAACTATCTTTGAAACCACAGTGTTTCAAGATCCAGATGAAAAGCGGATTTAATGCTGGCACCTTAGAGAAACTTTTAAAACAATTTTTAAATTGCAGATTGCAAGAAACACAAAATTAAATGTAGGAAAGGAAGTAATCTGCATGTAGCTCATGCTGGAATCACAGCAGCAGCTGTAACATACACAGAACTTACACCTGAGCCTTGCTGTATCAGTGTTTGAACGTGTCAAAACACACTGGCAAAACAATAAATGTGTCCAGCTTTAAAGCTGTAATTTAAGAACAGAATACACAAATGTTTCTGCTGATGCAGAAAAAAAGACTAAGAGCTGCAGCCAGCATGACAGTAGAAGTTCTGAAGATTACCAGTTAAAAAAAAAGTAGAAAACCCCAAACAAACAAAAGAAAAATCAGTGCATACTGGAAGAAGATAATATCCAAAATTACACAGAGGACTGATTCAGTTGTCTCTTCTCTCAGCAGCTCAGAACATATACAGAAGATACAAACGGATAAAAGACGTCTCATGACATCCTTACTATTCCAAGCAAGTCCTATTTTTGCCCTCGAGCATTTGCTGTTTCTCCAGACTACAAAACAGACCCAACTGACTCACCTCCATCCATCTGCTCTAGATCTACTGAAAACAACTGTGTGATGCAAACCCTCTGCAGTAGGGCCTCAGCTACAGAACACGCACGCACATTTATTTTTCTCATAGTATTTTAAGTTAATTATTTATTTTTATGGAAGGATCAAAGGTCACTTCTAGGCAGAGTAACTAGGAATCACTGCCTTTAACAACGAAACATGTTATCCTCAGGAACTTCTGTGCAACATGATGGCACCACCTTATACTGGATTACACAAACCAAAGACCCATCGCCAGGAAGTTGTCTTATTGAGAAGGGAAGTGTTCGGCACGTTACAACACTGCCATTCTCACAAAAAAAACAGGTTTTTATCATTTTTTTAAAAAAACAGCAGTTCCACTAAATCATTAAGCATATTTTTCTAATGTCACAGATCTCCACTAACCTGTCGATCTCCAAGCACCATCTCTCCATTTTACAGGAGTGCTAAATCTTCCTCACGATGATGAGAAACACTTCATTGTGAAACACCTTCTTTAGGACAATATAGCCCTATCTCTATCAGATAGGAACTTCTCTTTTGCTGTCCTGCCCTTTTTAACCATGTGGGGTCACTGCCATCATGCACACCTTTTCTCCCAGCAGGACCATCAGTTTGACACCACATTCATCATTTGCCACAAAAAGTCTATGTAAGAACACCCTCAACCCCCTCCTGTGTCTCCTGAAAACTAATTCTTAGTGGCCACAGGAGAAGGTGGCAGCCTCATTTCAGGCTTGTTTCTGCACTCCCAGATCCTCCACCTGACACTTCCCACAGGAACCTTTATGTCACAGACAGAAGTGCACAGACACACAAAGCCCTACTTTCTTTCATCTTTAAGCGATGACACCAAGACAGCAGCTGTACCAGCCCAGCAGCACACTGGCAGCTTCTTTAGCCATTTGATTCAGCCCAGCACCTGCGGACCACAAGAGGTTTTCCACTGGCCTGCATGACAACACATGCTGCAGACACCCTCAGGTGAGCGCATGGAGCACACAAGGTGTGGCAGGCAGCATGACAGGAAAACAGGATTCCTATCAAGAGCAGGACAATAAAAAAAAAGCTTCTCTGCAACTTGCTTCAGTTTGTCCTGCAACGCTGGAACTCAAATACTCACTTTCATTGATACCCCCCGTGAAAAACCCAGGACCTGCACACATTTTCAGCTCCAGCTCACAGCCAGGTCTGGCGTCTTGCCCGACTCCTGCCTCGCAGCCACTTCTGGCCAAGTTCAGCTGTATCTCACAGCCTGGTCACCCCAAGAGAAGAAAAGGAGAAGAGGAACAGGCTGTTTGCAGCACGTTGCCTGCTCTGGACCCTCATTACATAATGCTAAAAATAAAGCCCATGAGCAGCCAGCCACGCTTGGAAATACCACCCACAGCACGGCCACTGTCGCTCGTGAAGTTAATCCCACAAAAGGCGCAAACCTCAGCTAATTGCTGCGGCCCGTGCAGCCCCAGCACAAGGAGCCACAGTCTCGAATGTCAACAGGTGTTGCGTTCTTATTCAAAATATTTATTTAGCCAGATTCCTGCTATTATTCCCAGGCCAAGATGGTCCCATAAAGCAGGGCCAAGATGGGACTGGATTCAGCGAGCTGCCTGAGAGCTCTTTTAAGAGCACAAACACTACTTCAGCGTATAAGCTAAGGAAAGAATGGCACAGTTGGAGCCTCTTGACTAATTCTCCTGTTTATATCCAAATAAGAGAGCACTGTGGAACCTTCTCTCTCCCCTTGGCAAGCTATGAATTTCACTTGGACGCAGCCAACCCCTATAGATGGGACCTTGTGGCTACCCCACAAAAGATTTTGGCCAGAAAGGGTAGCAAGGACATGTGGTTGAAAGCGGACCAGAAGCACAACAAGGGTTTGTGCACTGACATCTCGGGGACGACGGAGCGCTTGCCTGGGCAGAATGAAAATCAGCCTGCCCGGGCTCCAGGACGGGTCCGTGCCAGCCCCCCGAGGGACGGAGGCGTCCCGGGCCCGCAGGGACAGCGATGCCGTGGGACGAACTGCAGCCCCGGTGGGGAAAAGGCGATTTACAGCGCCCAGGAGAGCCCCGAAAGCGAGTGCCCGTGTCCCCTCGGAGGTGGCCGCCCCAGGCAGGTCCCAGTTCCGCGGGTGTCAGCGCTCGGCGGGGACCGCCCGGGCCGTGTCCCGGCCCCTCGCACCCCACCGGGGCCCGGCCCGGCCCTGCGCCCCCGGACTCGCCGCCCCCCGCTTGCCTTGAGCTGGGACTTGGAGACCTTCCCGCTGCGGTCGAGGTCGAGGGCGGTGAAGGCGTGCCAGATGGACTTGAGCAGCTCCTCCTTGAGCCCCACCATGGCCGGCCAGCTCCCGGCCCGCGCCCGCCGNCGGCAGCGGAGCCCGGGGGGGCGGCCCCGCGCCCCCTCATCGCCGCTCGGGCGGGAACACCCTGCTCCTCAGGGTCTCGTTCCCCGGCCTTCCAAAGCTTTCTCTCCCATCGCAGGTCTGCCTTTTTTTCCTAATAGGAAGTGCACACGGTTAAATGGACAAGTGCAAGATTTTGTCCCTTTCAATTTATTTCTGATGGCTCGCTGTAGTATGGATGAATAACTTAACATCTCTCATTTCACCGTTCTTTAGTATTATTAAAATACTGTTCAGGGTTTTCACCTCAGTTGAGATAGTAAATAAAACGGTCTTGTCATTGTGATGTGCCACTAGATAGATAAAATAAGTACTACATGGTAATGAAAGCTCTCATGAAAATATCAGTGAGCCTGATACTTTTCTATCTTTCCAAACAGTTCCCCCCTAGAAAATTGTGGGTTGTTGAAGAACAGGAATAAAATTAAGCCTGTGAATGGAATTCGTGGAAGTCTCAGGTCCAATGTTCCCAGCAGGATATACCTCACATGGAGAGGAGCAGTTTTCCTCGTGGAATTTTTCTACCCCCAAAGCAGCTTGGAAGGAAGGCTGCAACACAGCTGGAGAGAGTGCAGTGCAGTCCCAGTGCAGGGGAAGAGCTAAAAAACCCTCCTTCTCCACTACTTCCAGAGCAGAAGCCAGACAAAATGTGATCACAAGGAAGGACTTGTGGTGTTGGAAGTTTTTTTTGAGAGCTTTTGAGTGTTTGGGTTAGGTTTTTTGTGTTAAGTCATCTTTAATGCTGTGGGTTGGGAATAAGCACTGGTGAGGGGAGCAGCTGTGCAAGGACTTCAACTGAGATTAATAAAATAAATTTATGCATCATTTCTTCTGCATGTTGTAGGAAAAGCAAATTATTATTTATGATGTATGTGCTGTGATTTCAATGGTCTTTTTTTCTACATATGGAGTCCCTATTTTTTTGGCTAAGTGGTGTGTTGGTTGGTCTACGTAGCCAAAAATACCTCTTCAGACCAGCTTTGGGGAGAGGAAGGATGGAATGGCCTTTTTGTACAACTTGATGGATGTCTTTGGCATTTCAATCTGAACAGCAGATACCATAAATCATGTCAGCCAAACCCCAAATGCACTGAAGCCCTAGGCCCAAATATGAGCCACCCGCTGAAGGCATCTCTGTGAGCTTATTTTGCAGAAAAGAACAATGAGTGAGAAGAAGTGAGGGATGATGGGCATGGTCTTAGCAGCAGAAGGTACAAAACTCTCTAACACTTTACTGACTGCCAAAGGCTGAGAAATAAGACTCTTGCATGCACTATTTCCTGCAATTGATAAAAAAGCTCACACTTTTCTGTTTGTCTGCAAGTGTCAAACCCACATACATTGCTTTGAACACTGCGTGTGACTGTCATTCACAGAACACAGCCAATGATCACATTAAGGTTTTATTTTCATGGATTTCACACAGAACCATTAAGATCCCAAACTCAAGATACATAATAAACAGGAGGGGAAAAATTAGTTTTTGCCCAAATTTAGTCTTTAGTCAATTGCATCATCAGAACAAAAATAGCACTCCAAATAGTTCTGGCAGGTACAGTTTGATGACTGTTTTGTACCAGGTGGTGCTGGTTTATTGTGATTCCAGTAAGAAAGGCACTCAGATTCTAAAGTGTCACTTAAAATACCATTTATTGCAGCCAACATTATAATGGAGAGAACAGTGTAGATAACCTTACATTCCTCCATGAAACCTGGGCTCTGCAGCATCAACCAGCTGCAGCACGTCACCCACATCCTGCCCATGGAAAAGTTACACCATTTTGGTCATTGAAGTTATTGCAGGATTTTCTTACAAGGAAACAACTCTATACATTTTCTATTTCTACTATTTTCTACTGTTTCTATTGCCAAACATAAAGGATGTTCACACCAGAACCCCTTGCTGCCATTTTCAGGTAAAGGGCAGGGCACGCAGCGGTGTCATCGCAGGTACCATATAGGAGCTGCCCAAAAAATCCTGTGGGACAATCAGCCAGGGAAATTTGTCCACCGTGGGCCTGGAGGCCAGGCTGGACAGACAGCACAGCTCAGCACAAGGTGGGAAGGCACAGACCTAACTTGCACGGATCACTGATCCTCCAGGTACAACGGGCTTCTGGCCAGGCCCAGGGCAGATGAGCAGACAGCAAAGTCCACTGTAGGAAGTACTTGTAATTCTCATAAGTGATAATTCATATGATTGCTTTTCTGTATGCGGTGAATTGGAGACTAGAATCATCCACAAATTTCTGGTAATTTTTATTCTTTAGTGTCTTCTCTAGCAGAGATGTCAGAGTCTCCCAGTAGCACAGTCAGCTGTCAAACACAACCTGCCTTATTCACTGAGCATATCCTAACAGCCTTTTCCCCCCTCTTTTTTCTTAACCTTTTTCTCCATAATTTATTCAAGGCTTTGCAATCCACAAACATTTATGCTCTTTCCTCAAGATGGATAGTGTGAACTACATGATTAGCATCAAAAATTATTTGGATTAAATTTCCTAACGAATCTGATTTGCTAACATTATAGCTGTTAGTATTACCAGAAACATCTGTCATCTTAAAATACATTAGCATTTCTCCAATTTGAACACAGCTATTCCACTTAAGATGGAAAGAAACAATTTTTATATAATTTGGTAGCTGAGCACTCACAAGGTCACCAGTAAAAACAGAACATCCTTATTAAAGTGCATTAAAATACAGTTCAATTCTGTGAAAAGTCACTGAAGAAAAGCAATTAATATAGTTTACACATGAATCTTCAATGACAGAGACTTAATCTCTGCTTTGAACAGAGTTCAGTGATTTTTTTGGCAGTTTGAATTTTTGGTAAAAACAATAGAGTGGAAAAACAAAATCAAAACAAAATGCCCCAGAAGCTGTAGAAAACAACAAAACCCCACCACACCCACACACATAAAAACCAACCAACAACAACAAAAACCAACCAACCAAAAAAAGACTTCCACAAAAAAACCCCACTAAAACCCTGTGTGCTGCCTTTCATTTTCTCTTCATTCTTTTTGCTGGCTTCTGTTATTCCTGGTTTAAATGACATGCTAAAATCCTTTGCCAGAACAGGATTTGTTTTCCACTCAGAATATAAATAGTCCCATTCAGGTCACTAGGTTAGCAGTCCATGCTTAAATTTTTCATTAAAAATGAGTGGTTTATACAAGTCTCAGCTGCTCCAGCACTTGGTAGGTTAATCAGTAGGATACTTACAAGTTATGCATAAACCTAGTACATGATTTGATATAGTCATACCCATATTTAAAATTGTTTTTATAGGATTGAACTAACTGCGCAAAACCAGTTAAAGTGAAGTTCGTATGCAGACAAACTTGCTGTGGAACAAAACCTTTGTTTCTTATGCTTACCCAAAATAACTTTAACAAAGTTACAGGACTAACTGCATCCACACCCAAAGTGTGAGTTATTTTAAGCAACCCTTCTATTTTGATATGCTAGTCTGGATCTTTGCTTATCAAAGACTTTACATTCTGAACCTTTGAAGATAAGATTGACATATAATCCATTAAACATTAATTAACAGCGATCACACTTTACCAAGAAACTCTTGATAGCACTACATAAACCCTAAATTGCTTGTGTGGGACAAAAGCAAGTTCTGATGCAACTTCACATACTTCTGCGTTTCCTAAAAGTTGTCTGAGATCTCAGCAACTTTATTTTAAATCTGTGCTTATTCTAATTTTGTTTCCTCAGCACAGTTAAAAACATGACTGAAGGGAGGGAAAACTGGCTCGGTCTCACGGAGTGACTCACAGTTTCAGGAAGGAGCTTTAGTTAGACCCTGCTGAGGCTCAGCCTTAAGGGGTCAATCACTTTTCTCTTGGTCCTCTTTGCAGGAGCTTAATTACTCCTCGTTAGCCAAATAATAAGTATTTGTCAGGGAAGTTCTAACCAGAGGAAAGATTACGCACTTGAACCGTTACTAATTTTGTTTTATGCCACTGAGTCAGTTAAACTGACATCAAGGAAAGAATTCCGGCACTTCAGTAACTCAGTTTTCTGCTCATTGTTAGCCCAGGGAAAATCTTCCCAGCCTTGGCTAGACCAGTCATTTTCATTCTCCACAGGAAAACTAAATGGAAGCAAACAGAAATTGAAGACCATTAAGCCAACGTTGCAGCAAAATGTGTTTCCAGTATCTGCCACTTCACAGCGATGTTTCAGGAGAAAATAAAACTGAAGCAAATGTTAGTGTTTATCATCAATGTGTTAGTTCTGAATAGACTGCTCCTGCCATAAAATATCTCAAGGAAACACTGGAGGAGAGTGTAAAAAGCAGTAAGTATATTTGACATTACAGCATGACCCAGTCCTCAAGCCATCTGAGGAATTTGTTTTTTCTGTTATTTTAAAATACTTTAGTAGTTTTAAGTGAAACAGGAAGCAGCATTAGATGCTGGATCAGAATGGCAGTTCAGTCTCTCAAAAAAAAAAAACCAACCAAGAAACAAAGTGAATGGAAAATTCACGAAGACTTCCAGAGCAATCTTTAAAGGGATAACAGCAAGGCACTCTTATGGTTTTCTATTATTTATACACATGTGCACAATACATGCATTTTTATTTAAACTTCAGAAAACAAACATAATGAAGGGGTAAAACATTAGGTTACCTTTCAGTTCTTCCCTGGTAACACACATCTTACTCTACACTTTCAGCTGATAAGGTATTTCTCACCAAGTTATAGAACTTGCCATGGAACAGAATACCACAGACACCTTACCTGCAGAGAGGAAGAGGAAATTCTGTCCCATGTGTGCTGCAGTAACCATGTGATACCATATTGTGGGATAGAAACTGGAGAGAGAAATAGCCAATGGAAAAAGCCATTTAAGCAGGGTTAGTGTGGAAGACAGTCAGAATCATAGAATCTTTAAGGTTGGAAAAGACCTCCAGTATCATTGAGCCCCCCTGTTAACCCCGCACTGCCTTGTTCACCACTAAACCATTTCCCTCAGAGCCACATCCACATGTTTTTTGACTTCCAGGGATAGTGGTTCCACCACTTCCCTAGGCAGCCTGTTCCAGTGCCTAACAACCTTTTCAGTAAAGAAATTTTTCCTAAATGTCACATCTAAACCACTCCTGGAGCAGCTTAAGGCCATGTCCTCTTGTCCTACCACTGTTACCTGGGAGAAGAGACTGACCCCCACCTGACTACAGCCTCTACAAGCAGTTGTAGAGAGCAATAAGGTCTCTCCTGAGCCTCTTTTTCTCCATGCTAAAGACCCCCAGCTTCCTCAGCTGCTCCTCACAGGATCGAACACAGCACTTGAGGTGTGGCCTCACCAGTGCCCAGTACAGAGGGACAATCACTGCCCTGGTCCTGCTGACCACACTATTTATGACACAAGCCAGGATGCCATTGGCCTTCTCGGCCAGCTGGGCACACTCTGGCTCATGTTCAACCACTCTTGACCAGCACCCCGAAGTCCTGTTCCACTGAGCAGCTTTCCAGCCACTCTGCCCTGGAACAGCCTGTGGCGCTGCCTGGGGTTGTTGTGACCCAAGAGCAGGACCTGTCACTTCGCCTTGTTGAACCTTATTCAGTGGCCTTGGCCCATCTATCCAGCCTTGACTCAGTGTCTACAAGGATCAAAAGGAGTTTAAAATCCCATGTTCTAAGGCATGGATAAAATACGTGGGGAGATTCGAATTGCCCTGAACATCTTAACACCTAAATAGATGAGAGTGAAAAGAGGCAAGAGGAAAGAGCTGCAGAGGCAGAAACATCACCTAAGGTTGGTGAGACTACTAAAGGTTGGGAATAGCAGGTGTTTCTCCTGTCCCCCCATCCCTATCCTGCAAAACACCTTGCCTAAAATACTTTCATTAGTGGTGCCTTCTGCTGTCTGTACATCAATAGATGAACAAGATCTTCTCCATCAGGATGCAGGCTGAACACGTAGAATCTTCCTGTGCGTAAATTCAGTAAGAGCAGCAGGTTTTATGTCCATTAGCCCACTTCTCTGGAAGCAACCCTAGGGATACACAGAAGGTCATTAATCAGACTCAGGCCACTTCGTCTGCTTTCATCTTGAGTCAAACAGAAATCAGTTTAGACCAGCATGATAATTCAGATGTCATGCTAAATGCTCATATTGTGTATTATAAGGGAGTCACACAACCGGCAAAGGGAAGATCTTTTAAACCAACGCTTCAGATTTTTCAAGACTATCCAGAATCTCAAGTTCATTTTTAGGCATGTACAACCTCAGATCTCTGAGCAACGCGTTAAACAATAATAAATTGCTTCCTGTTTAATTAGGCACAGCAATATTCTCTCCTCAGGGCACCTCCCTTTCCCTAGCCCAATCCCATTATACTTCAGGAAGACAGAATCCTCATCCAATTCCAGCTGTTCAGACAGAAGGGGGACCTCTCTTTGCTGAGTGCTGTCCTGCCCAGTTTCCTCCTGCTTTCTCTGTGCCCCGTTTCTGGAGCTGAGAACTTTCGGTCGGCTCTGCAGCACTCCCTCAGAGAGTTTCCAGGCTTCACTGGAGGAAGGGAGGGCTCAGCAGGGCACAGCCCTGATTTCACTCTGGCTGGCCGTGGTTAGACCCGGGTCCTCAAGCCCAGCTATAGCAGGGATATTTGTAGGTCTCGCACACGGAGGTTTATCAAACATGTGGATGCCTTACATACTAAACCACATATAAGGACACATCGTGAGGGTGCCTTTTCCAAGCCTCCACAGCCAAAGGGGTGAGTGGGGATGAACAAATTAAAAGACACTTACCTTGAGCTACTGCTGGCAAGAATGCTCAGTCACTGCTGCAGAACAAGATAGAGCTTTCTAACAACCAGGGTCGAGTGTCACGCCAGCACACAAACACTTCAAAGACAAAAATTCCGTGCACAGTTAACAATTTTGTCCAGCAGGTGTTGCTGGAGACTACAAAACACATTCAGACAAGGTCCAGCTGGCCAGCTTTTGGGAGGGTGTCAAACACTTGGTGCTCTCGTGCCCCAGATCAGCAAGGATAGAGTGCCTAAGTATGCTTTTACTCATGAAACTTTTTAATGTTATACATTAATGCAAGCTATGACATTGAAATCCTACTTTGGAATATACAAGTGGTGCCTAACTCCATTTTTAAGTGGAGGTAAAGCTTGTCTGTGACTTCCAAAATAAGCCAGCTTGACAGTAAGCTTTTCAGGTTCTACATTTTAGTAATTCAGATCCATTCCAACTAATAGGCAACAGGATACTTGGAAACTGAAAAATGAACCCAACAAAAACCATCAAAAAACCCTAGACAACTGCTGTGTGGGGATACCTTACCAAAAACAAAACAAAAAGACATACAAAGATGATCTCCAATTGTATTTTGACAGTAACGGCATAAACAGAATTTCATGTAGTATTTGAACACCAGATGTAACTCAATATTTTTTTAAGTATAGCATTTATGATTCAATTTAATAATTTAGCCTGCAAACCCATCAGTATTTCTACAGTCAATGGAAAGGTTTGATTCGCAAGATGAATTATCCAAACAGTAAATCAGTCCTTGATACTTGAAATTCATTTTTCAGTGTTAAATGGTGTCATGTCTTTACAGGAAACTGAGTCTGTAAGAGCTTTAGTCCATCACACCACTCACTCCTTGGGCAGAAGATGCAGAAGGACTGAGCAAGACCAGGCAGGAAGTGTTGTCCGGTAATGTATCATTAGAAGATGGAGAAGACAAAAGAGCAGACAAATGTCTAGGGGAGTTGGGGATATGAAATACCTGCTTTCAGGTATTTTTACATTCACTTTGAGTTCTTCATGAAGTCATGCAGTCTGATCAAAAAAGGTAAGCTACTATGTTACATCTGTATTGGAAATTTAAGCTAGATGAATTCAGGAGAAGTATGGTCAGACATTAAATGTAGCTGTTTCGAAGAACACATTTGCCACCCAACTCTAATGCTTGCTTCTTAAATTGAGATAAAGCTTTCCTCTTCAGATGCTGAAGCTCATCCTGTTACTCCATGTTTGGTAGAATTTCAACTAATATCCAACTCTACATTTTTGCGAGAGGTGAGAAGCTCCTTCTTCCACCTCGAGTTGGAAAGGCAACTTGCTCAACTACAGACAAGTTTGGCCCAAGTCTTGTCTTTGCAATAAATTTGTAAGCTGCTAAAATTACTTTAAGATTGCTCCTATTAAAAAAAGAAGTCCCCTTCAATGTCAGTAAAAATAGATACCACTTCTTACTCAGTAAGCATCTGAATCATGAATCACTGGATGCTGGGAATATTCATGGCAAGCATTAACACACACTTCCCAAATTCTCTGCTTCTTCCCACTAGCCACCACTGCAGCCAGGATTCACTGCCTCACCATTGGCATGAGGAAGACTCATGAAAATGTGACATAAAATTTCACCATCCTTACTGCTCCCATGAACTACTTTAAAACCCTGAAACACCTTTTTAAATACTGTCCTTGGCACACAGGAAAAAGTTAAAACATCTAAAGGCACTTTAGTCACATGGTTTAAGCTGGGCACACCCTCAATGGCACACAAAACCTGTGACCAGCACTAGAATAGACCCACAGAATTCTTTAGGTTGGAAAATACCCTTAAGATCATAGAGTTCAACTGTTAACCCAGCACTGCCAACTCCACTGCTCAACCATGTCCCTAAGTCCCACATCCACACAGCTTTTAAATAACCCCAGGGATGGTGACACCACCACTTCCCTGGGCAGCCTGTTCCAATGCTTGACAACTGTTTCAGTGAAGAAGTGTTTCCTAATATCCCATCTAAACTTCCCCTGGCACAACTTGAGGCTGTTTCCTCTTGTCCTATCTCTAGTTACTTGGGAGAAGCCGACCTCCACCTGGCTACAATCTCTCTTCAGGCAGTAGTAGAGAGTGATAAAGTCTCCCCTGAACTTCCTCTTCTCCAGGCTAAACACCCCCAGCTCCCTCACCTGCTCATCAGACTCGTGCTCCAGACCCTTCCCCAGCTCTGTTGCCCTTCTCTGGACTCTCTTCAGCCCCTCGATGTCTTTCTTGCAGTGAGGGGCCCAGAACTGGACACAGCACTCGAGGTGTGGCCTCACCAGTGCCCAGTACAGGAGGACAGTCACTACCCTGGTCCTGCCAGACATGCTATTCCTGATACAGACCAGGGTGCCACTGGCCCTCTTGGCCAGCTGGGCACTGCTGGCTCATGTTCAGCCTGTGTTGCAGCACCCCCAGGTCCTTTTCCACTGGGCAGTTTCCCAGCCACTCCTCCCCCAGCCTGTAGCGCTGCCTGGGGTGGTTGTGACCCAAGGGAAGGATCTGGCACTTGGCCTTGTTGAACCTCCTGCAGTTGTGTCCTCAGCCCATTGATCCAGCCTGTCCAGATCCCTCTGCAGAGCCTTCCTGCTGTCCAGCAGATCATCACTCCTGCACAACTTGATGTCACCTGCAAACTGAGGGAACCCTCGCTCCTCTCATCCAGATCATTGATAAAGACATTAAACAGGACTGGGCCCCACACCAATCCCTGGGGGACACTACTGGTGACCGGCCACCAGCTGGATGTAGCTCCATCCACCACCACTCGCTGGGCCCAGCAATCCAGGCAGTTCTTTACCCAGCCAGGAGCACAGCTCTCCAAGCCCACAGCACAGCTTGTTTGCACAGCAATGCCTCTGCTGATGTTACAGGCCTCTGAAAATGGGCGGTGCAGGAGCACAGAGCTGTAATAGGTAGAACAAACTTGTTTACACTGTAGAGGACAAAAGGCTTAGGTTCACTAAACCCCCACCAATTGGTATTTCTGACTGTTTAGAAGTATGCTTAAAGAAAGGTCTCACTTAATGTAGACGAATGTTAAAACACTGCAACAAAACCATCTATTTTAAATTCTCTCACAAACAAGACAGGACTATCTTATTAAGTAAAAACCCAAAGGTATTCCGGCATGTCTGTTTTTACTGATAACTGCATATTCAGTTACCTTAAACCAAGACTCTGAATTTCACTGA
Source organism: Rhagologus leucostigma (assembly GCA_013397725.1). Taxonomy (NCBI): domain Eukaryota; kingdom Metazoa; phylum Chordata; class Aves; order Passeriformes; genus Rhagologus; species Rhagologus leucostigma. The sequence goes on along the minus strand of VZTD01000747.1, from coordinate 2,538,565 downwards.
CTAGAATATTATATAACTGAATATCATATGACTGGAACTGAGAACTCCTACTCAGTTATTTTCTGCTAATTGCAAAGCTGAATATTATGACAGTCCATAGAATCCATAGATACAGCTTGTCTGAGTTACCTGCAGCTCTAATACAAGGTAAAGACTTGCACAACAGACTCATCTATTAAGCCTTTATTTACTGTGTCTCTCTTCTTTACATTTGACTCCATACCACAGAACATGCCATTATTGTGTTCCTGAAACTATTCCAACTCCTCCCACTGTTCTCTTCCCATTCTCAGCAATTCCTGCGTTTCCTTCCTTACCTCAGACCCAGGTCTTTCTTCACATAAGTTTCTGTTCCTCCACCATCAGTCGTGGGTTCCACTTCTTCCAGGAGTTTCATCTTTCCCAAAGCAATACCATTCCTGAGGCTGCAGAGACAGACTGCTATGGACACTAACATACCAACTAGGACGCTTCTCTCCTAACTATCAACAAGTGTCTTATCTCAGTCCCACTCTCATTAGAGGGAACCACAAGCATTAGGCATGAGTGGGAAGCAGATCTCATCAGGACTTGCCATAGTATATTCCCAACTCAGTATATTCCCAACTCAGTATTTTATTTCCCTAACTACAAAGTTAAATAAGTGTTAGACAATATTAAACAAACAGAACTTTTAACTTTAATATTCAAATTCAACACTAGTAAGAACAAATAGAGCACAAAAGGGAAACACTGTTTTAAGTAAAATGAAGAGACAAGCCAGTAATTAGAACAGTTCTGTCAGCCTAGGTTCAAGATCAGCACCGGTTCCATGGCCACATTCTGTTCCACATTTTGGAACTTCAAACTGAATGGTTAAGCTGTGTCTGTTGGCATCCCAGACTGCAGATTCAGTATAGTACACTATAAGCATGATCAAACTTATGTACATAAACAATGAAAAACAACCTGAACATACTAAACAACTATTTACAAGTATTCCAACATAAAAACCCCAAACATACAATAGCCTCAAGAATGGGCAACTGAAGAAAATATGAACATTCAGAGAATCTTATTAGAAAGAACAAAACATCAATAGCAAAGACATTAACAATTGCACTACACTAATACAGAGTCCAAATATTAAATTGGTGCATTTTTTCACAATGCACTAGCTTTGAGAGAAGAATGCTGCCTTCACTAAAATGCAGCTTACATTTTTTTCACTTAATTGCTTTAACAAGAAGCCTATTAACACAATAATGATTGTTTTAATGCTACAGTTTACAGCAAGGACGTTGAACTAAAAATAGCAGCAGTTCCACATGGCACTTAATTCCACAGGTTCCTAAGCTGTGGTTTATGCAATGCCTACAAAGTGCTCCCAGTTGAATGCACAAATAAAATTCACAATAAAAGTCTACCTGACATCAGGTACATCGACTGTAGGTGGCCTTAAAGCCTGTCTTTCAAAATTTATTCCCCCTCTGCTCCAAAAAAAAAATTAACTACCAAAGTAAGGCCCCCTCCCTCCTTCTTAAAAGATTAGGGATATTGCTTCTTATTACAATGCTGTAACACTACAAAGCAGCACACCACTATAGTGGTTAACCCTGGGACAACGTAACATCTAACAGTGTAACCGAAACGCTTATGGAATAACATCCAGGATCCTCTACAGACAGGAGAGTAACCGAGTCCATTAACTCAAATGGTTAATACAGAATCAGCCATAGAGTACAAGTAAAAACCCAGAAGCAATAGCTGTAAAAACTGGTGATACGGATCACAGGGCAAGAAACCAGGAATCGAAGGCTTCCTTCAATTCCTTAGGCTTCGGTCCAGCAGAGAAGCTATGGCCATCTCTGCAGTTCCTCTAGACTCCATGGTCAGTATATGGTGAGACTCAGGGAGCGGTTCATCTTCTTCCCGATGAGCCGGGACGGTCGGTTCTGTGTTGTCGATCTCGTGGTCATTCTGTCCGTGAACAGCGCTCGCTCCTCGGCCGCAGCCTTCGCCATCTGGGCCTTCTTCAGCTCTCTGCAACACAGGGACAGTGTCACTCCCAGCAGTACCCGCAAGGATACAGGCTTATCACAGCAAGAGATAGCAAACCAACTACAGCGGGCCACAGCTCAAGAGTTAAGGTCAATTTTAGCTCATACTGAGATCGTTATGATTTGCATCCACCTGTTTCCAACCCAGAGGGTAGAGGTGAGATGCTCATTACTTGTCTAGATATTCTTTCTTTTGAAAAGCAAGGGAAGGAAATGAAAAATTCACACAACTCAGATTCTGAAATCCAGCCTGTTACAAGCAGCTCAACACTTCCATCACCAGGGCACAGTAGGGTGCTTTTACTTCCTAGCACAAGGCACATGTTAAGCCGGAGTCCATTACGGAGGTTTGCCCAAAGGAAGCATATTCAGCCACACCTGATCTTCTGTGGGAGACTCAAACAGAGACTTAGATGAACACAGGTGTAGGAAACTGGCAACAGACAACTCAGGAAGCATCCTTTCCCTTTTGCATACCCACATCAAAAGCTTATCACCGCCTCCATGTTTTGTGCCTAACAGAAATGAGAGCCTGCGAGGCAGAGTCACTGAAGGTAGCACAGGCCATTGCCCCTGTCTGTTCTGTTTCAGACAATTACCAATACCCAGTCTGAGGACAAAGTTAAATCAAACTCAGGATAAAACTATAAAATAGTCCAACTAAAGAGGCACAGCCATCTTTATAAAGGGTTTCCTTGCACATTGCTTTTTTTCTTTCCTCGAATACTGACATATGGCTAAGCCTAAGCCCTCCTGCATACTCTCTTCCTTCCACTGTCTCAAACTATCCATCAAAGAACTTTCTCTACTCTAAGAGTTAGTATTTGTAATCTCACTTCACATCTGGGTGCAAAGCAAAATCAAATTTTACAAGCTTGCTGCATATTGGTGTAGGTGTATTCAGTTTTAAGCTACATGTTTTAATTTAATAAACAATTCCCATTCTTGTAAGACAAAGCATTATTCATTAACACCCATGCCCCATCTAATCACCCCCACATTATCACTGTGCCAGTTCACTGCAGGAGAATGCAACCAATTTTCAGTCCTCTTCCCTATGAATGTCACAAATGCACGTGTGCTCACCCAGCCACCACACCATTACCAGGAAATTAAGTTTTACAATATCCTTCCACTCTTCCCTAGAAGTCTTGAATTCTTGCCTAGAAATCTTGAATTCTTCCTTCCTCTGAAGAGGACAACACAGTAGAGAAGCTAAGTTGCCTTAAAAGGATTCTTTTCACTGAAGATGACTTACACACAAAAGTGGTATTTTAAATGGTTCAAATGCAGAAATTTAAGAAAAAATACTCTCCCCTGCCCCAAAAAAAAAAAATCCTCTCCCCCCATCAAATAATACCTGAAGTATTTTATGGAGCACTATGCCACACAACATTAAAAATTACTGTGGCTAAGTGTTCTTTTTAAATCCTTCTTGGATTTATAAGGATGTATCCTTCTTGTTGCCAGGCCAGGAGGAGTCTTCACAAAATACTAGCTTTGCCAGTTGTCTCTTTCATGTGATACAAAAATATGTTGTCTTTATACAAACAAGCACCTTACCTCAGCAAATCTACCCTTTAACAAGCTGCACAAACTGTCTGATTAGTCTTTCAATGTAATTCAGAATATTATAAAGATAATCATCTAATCTAGTACATCAGGCTGTGGTCAGCCTAGCAATGGCAAGATAAGCAGGTAACAATGGAGCGAACCTGAACATGAAATTAGCATCTTCATTCAGGACAAACCACTCAGAAGTGTTCTATATTCCCTCACAAAAGCCTGCCTATTATGCATAACACATGCAAAGATAACTGTAGTGAAAGAGTCAGATGGCTGCTTAATAATTTACAAACTCTTTCCCTGAAACTTAAGCAGAAATCAGACTTTCCTAAAGGGAATCTCTTCTTCCAAGCTTTAATTCAGTTGAAGTGAACGTTTGAGCAAGGGGTAGGACAAAATGACCTCCTGATACAAATGATTCTCTGGTGACCCAATAACACTGCTGTGTACAGGTCAAATTAGTCCAATAACATTCCTGATGTACCATTTCATTTAAGTTCAAAATAGGTCATTTAAGTAATGTTTTCCAACATGTTTCAATGTACAAATGACCTAGGAAAACAGACTCAAATCATACAGATATAAGTTAGGCTATACCTGTCATGAAAGTGCACTGTCCCAAAACACTTGTTTGAAACCATAATGTTTTGTATGCCTTGAATACTAATAGTGCTGTTGAGATTCCCTTAGAGTGTTCAAGCAGTTCTCTCTGTGGAGAAAGTTCCTTTTAAAGTTCCATGACCCACTTTGTACTCTCAGGTCTGTACACGCATACAGATTTGTGGATCTCACACACAAACCAGGACACTCCTGTTTTATCATCACTTCACTGCCAGGTGAGAACCTATTAGAAAGGAAGTCCCAGTGAAGGAACCTAAGGACGTACTTACTTCTGCAAGAGCGAGTTCTTGAATTTTTCAGCATTCAGCTCTATCCGGAGCTGCTCCGCGCTCTTTTTTGCAGCAGAAAGAAGCACTGAATGCTTGACCAGTGCCACAGCTGAAGGCCTTTTCTCAGGATCAGGATTAATCATAACCTTGGGAAAAAAAGAAAACAAGGCATCCTTGTTAAGGCCGACAACACAATAAATTACACTTATCAGCTAGCCACTAGCACAATAATTCTTACTTTTAGTAAGTCTAGTAGTTCTTGAGAAAGCACTTGTGGTAGTCTGGGTAGTTTTCCTTGCCGAATTTCATGCCACTGGTCCCCATTAGTTGGAAGTGGTTCAGCCCCAGCAGCACAGACAACAGTCAGAGCGAGAGCAAAAATATCTGCTTTTGGCAAGTGAGTGTAGTTCTTGAAAAGAAAAAAGAAAAAGTAAATAATCATTTTTTCTAAAGGAAACAGCAGGCAGGCCTAACAACACTCCTTCCCATAAACAGAACAGTTACCTCTTGTAGGACTTCATTTGCAAGGAAACGACTGTCACCTTCCTCAACCTGAGGACTAGAGACTCGAGTTACATGGCCCAGATCACCTGCAAGGAGAAAAGAAAGTTACTTTTCTGAAGACAACAAGATGATGTAATTCTTTTGAGCACAAGTGTGCTGTTTCTTACCTATTTTAAATATGACTCTATCAGATGACCAGTCATCATCATCACCTTCCTCTAAAGTTATACTTGGGACTGATGTTCTAGATATGAAAATATTACCTGAAAAAGAGCAGAATTGTTAAAAGTAACATTTCTGTACAATTTCTACTTGACCTAGTTTCCCTACAGTTTGCTTTAGCCACGCAGAAGTTTTATTTGTATATATACCCTGTTAAAAGAGTGAGAAACTATAACTGACTCGCTGTGGCCCCTCTGCTGGGAAGGCAGCCAAGTGTTATGCAAGTAGAGTCAATTACACAAAAAGGACCCAAGATAAACTCAACAGTTTAGGTCTGCTGGCCAATTTTATAACTGACATCTTTGTGCTCCTATTCAGAACTTCAGGGAAGAATTTACAGTTAGTAAGGTGTGGCTAACTGTTCATTTTTCTACAGCAGATTAAATGAACTGAGCAAGTTGTCAATACAGAGTAAAGCAGTTACAAACTTACTAGGTTTGATATCCATGTGTACCAGGGACATTGAATGAATGTACTTTAAACCTCGAGCCACTTGAAGCAGCAGGTCCTTCAGTTCTGGTTCAGAAAAATAACGCATATTCCTGTAATTTTCACTTATGGCATCTGCTAAACTGCCACCTAAAACAACATTAAAGAAAACAAGTTATTTTTTACATCAAACAGTTGACAAAGTAATGACAACTACCTTCCAAAATTAAGTGAATACATCACAAAGAACTTGCTGGCAATATACAATAAGTGTAAGATCTACTGCTGTATCCTCTTTTTAGCCATATAATAATATAATAAAATTATTTTCTGCTGTAGTTGCCACACAAACTAACAGGATAACAACACAAGGGAAAAAGCTCTCTCTCTCTTCCAAATCTCTGTCAGGGGATCAATAACAGCAAAATGCTTCAGAGATCAGGTTTAATCTCCCTTTTTAAAGGAAACACTAACAATCTTCTCTATTCTAGCTTGTACTATTGTACAGAAGAACAGTTCTGCTGCTCACAAACACCTCACTGTACTTCCAATAAGCTTGAACATGCATGCCTTGGTCTGCAACTTTGTACAGCTTTTGCTTCATCCATCTGATATGCCTTTTCCAATAGAAAGGAATAGCAGACACTTGAGAGGAAGACAGCATGAGCTAGGAGTAGGGTAATCAGTTCTTAACTAGTGTCAAGAACTTGTAGATACCTGTATGGCTTCTTTACTTACCATTGCAATATTCATTCTGTATAAGCATGTGATCATCTTCTGCCCATGCAGAGTAGTACCTCACTACATGAGAATGCTGTCCCAGAACTGCATGTGCATAGACCTCTCTCAAAGCATTCTGCCTGTTAAGTCACAAAAAACAACAGCACATGTGCCTATTGTGAGGTGAAATTAGTACAATTTCTTATTACAATAAGTACTTCTAATAAAAATCTTCCTATTCCGTTCTGTGGCACCATAAGGTGGATTTGTACTTATATCCAAACAGCTAAAATAATTTACATTATATTAAAAGGCTTAGTATAGGGAACATCAGAAAAACAGAGTTTGGTGTGGATAATTCTTGAGGGAGCTGCCACTTCCATTACACACTTGCCAACCTGTAGCAACAGCAAGCTTTGAGAAGCATCACTGAAGTTTTAGGGAAAAAATAAAAGTGATCATAAGCCAAGAGTTTGACTGAACTCAACATTCCTAACTTCTTGTGTGTAAGTCTGATACGCAATTTTGTGCAACTCAGACTTGTGGGGTTTTATATTAAAACTATTTGAACAGCGTGGGGAAAAGTCCTGAATCGCAGGCTCATTCACAAATGTCAGAAAGTACCCCCAAACTGACTTAACTCATCTGCATGTCACTCAAGCTGACAAGGATGAAGACTTAGTTGGGAACAGTGCCTTCCTTTTATCTCTCAAAGGATGACCTTTACAAGGAAGCATTATTCTCACTTTGAGAACAATCTGTTTCCACACGTATTTATATATCCCAATATACAGAATATTGGGACAAACATCTGGCAGGAGAGAGGCCAATTAGCCTTTTCTCCACAGTACTGCACAGTATCTGGGGGCTGAGTGGGGAATAAAAAAAATAAAGTGGCTTCAATATTGTATCTGTTTTACATTTAATTCATGTTTGTTTTACACTTTTCTCTTAAATGCCTTCTCTAGACACCAACACAAAGAGCCATTTGAAGAAGAAAAACCAAGAGAAGACTTCTAAGTTTTAAGAGCAGGAAGTACTCACTCGTCCACTGAGCCAGCCAAGGGTTTCTTGGATCGCTTTATTGCATAGATGCAGCCATCCAACCTCTTCACACATTTAAACACGGAACCGAATTCACCAGATCCAATCTTCTCCAATTCATGGAATTCGGTTGCATACCGTGACTTCATGTTACTTTCTGTTATTGTTATCCTCTGCAAAGATTATCAAGGAAAATATTTAGATCTGCAGATACACAAACTGCTAAAATTAGTATCAAGGTTTAAAGAGTAAGTACCTTAGCAGGTCTCATGGTCTCCTCTTCAGGCTCTCCATCACTTGGTTCCATGTCCTCTCCGCAAGAGCTGAAATTCACACCAGAAATAACATGGTTGAAGTAAACTTAAAACTGAAGCCCAGAAGCCATTGAATTTTTCTGAGATCTAATTCTCCTATTGTACCTAATTTTAGTTAACTAACTGAACACTAGACATCTGTAAACACAAACCTATAAAATTGCCACGCTAATATCTTTGTCATTTCTTTCTTCATGTTTCACACTAGTATTTAATGCATTTTTTTTTTCCTCAAGAAAAGACTGTGTGCATGGCCCACTCCATGAGGGGGAAAAGACCAGGACACAGCCTAGTCTATCCTCTCTGTACACTAATCAAAAGATCTAGTGCTAAATGATTATTTCATGATATCATGCATCTTGAAGCACATACTTCAAGAGCTGTATTATACATTGCTAACAATCTGCAAGCAAAAATAGTTTCTTAGAAGCAATTTGTAACAAAATTTTTGCAGCCAAAAGTAGTTCTAAATACAAGCTTAACAAAGGAAGCTACAAGTCACTCACTCATTCCAGTGTATCCTCTTCCTCCTACGACATTTGCCTTCAGAGTTGTGAAGGAACATGGAATCAGGAGTGAAGGGATTGATGTTCACATGAGGTGTTTGTCTAAAATCTTCTTCTTGCTTCTCCGATTTCCCAACGTTCATAAACAACGAGCCCCCTCGAAGTTTGACTGAGCTGGAGCCTAAACCTTGTGCTTTAGAAAGCAAACTCTGTATTTAAAAAAAAAACAACAACATTCATAGCCTTGATATTGCCTTAGACAGAAAACAATCAGGTCATGCCTGAAGCCATCACTACAAGATTGTCTAATTAAAGTTAGCATCAGTTGTTTAAATACCTGCATTTCCATCACAAAGAATTTCTAAGAAACTACTATGCTTTGTACTCTACACAGAAACAGTTCAAGTAAATGAGTATTAAAATTATTTTTTAAAAATAGGAAAGATGATGATCAGAGTAATCTTTTCTGTCTTTAATAATTTCATCACCTAAACTTCTTGGACAAACTTTTGTCCATTAAATGAACACATATGAAACTCAACAACGATCTTGTACTGTACTGTATCACCATGATTTTCACATGCATGATGTAGAAGTTAGATCAGACACGAAATGATCTTTGGTTTCTACAAATTTAGGTGACAATCTTAAAAAATTAGCAACTGCAACATTTAATACTGATGCACAGGTGCATCTTCCTGAGCCTACAAAAAATTGTTCAAGAATTGACAGCATGGCTGCACTGTCAGTTAAATATGCAAAACCGATCTTTGGGATGGTGATTTGCCAGACCAGGCGTTTTCCAGGCACATGATGAAACCTCTCCCACTTACACTGGAAAGTCTGCACCTGAGTCTCCTTCATCCTGGTGAGAATGCCAATGACTGGATCACAAGCAGGAGTATCACCTTATCCGAACAACACCCGTCAAAATAAAGACTTGACAGGACTAAAGCCCAAGACACCAAAAGGAAGAATGCTCAGTACACGGGAATCTCAACTGCAATCCTCAAATCTGCACTAGAAGACCTGTGCCTCTCAGGACACATTTCTGTACTTCCACTGGATACCTGAACCAACTGATTCTTCCAAAACTAACCTCTCCAAGATAGCCTGCGTAGAATCTGGGCACCTAATTTAGGAATCCCACTGAACTGCTCTATTAAAAACTTGTTTTTAGAGTCATATTCCACAAAACTTTTGCATCTCTGAAGCATCTGCTCCCGAGAAGCTATAAAATCATCACCAACTTTACCTTTTCCAAACTTGTACCACTGATTTCTACCAGTGAAACCTCACTGGAAATAGAAGCTGTAGAAAACCAATTAAGAAGGTTGCCTTCCTCACACCTTAAGTCAGTTGTTTTCCACCTATAGTCTATAGACCCCTGGGAGATTATCCCCGGGGATTATCCCAGGATTACTTCTAAAGGGCTATATGAAAAGTAATGAAGAAAGGAAGCCAATTATCACTAGATTTAAATTCACTATACAGGGTTTTACACAGCGTCGAGTTCAAAAGTTGAAATGCCTTCCAAAAGCCTGTTATTGACAGAGTTAAGAGCTACCCATCTATCCCTCTAAGCTTTGGACTCCATCAGTTTAACAGCATCAGCTACTCAAACAGCCTTTTACGTTCGATGCAGGAGTGCAGGCACTGAACCAGCGCTGGCACACGGCACCACGACAGCAGTACTCCAACACGACAGGATCACAGAATCCATCGGGCTGGAAAAGCCCTCTGAGATCATCGAGCCCAGCCTATGACCCAACACCACAGCACTGAGTGCCAGGTCCAGTCTTTCCTTAAACACCTCCAGGGGCGGTGACTCCACCACCTCTCTGGGCACTCCATTCCGATCTCTAATCACCCTTCCTATGAAGAAATTCCTCCTAGGACGTGCCAGTTCACCGAGACACGCAGGAGCAAACCCCAAGCCGAGCCTTAACTTTCTGGCTACCAACGCCCATTCGACACTCAAACGCTTACTTTAGGAGTTTTAATACTCTGCGCTCGCACTTTTCAAACATACTTTCCACAAAACACTGCCGAACCCAGAAAACTCTTTTTGTTTATATACGACTAATATAAGCGGCCTGCCCCGTGCCCCGTCGGGAGGCGGCGCC